>KZ111151.1:1277119-1358697 GCA_002077045.2 Rachicladosporium sp. CCFEE 5018
ACGTCGCAGGACGCTGCTGTCGTGGCACAGAAGGTGAAGACGAAGAAGAAAGCGGCTGGCTGGGCGATCTGAAGGAAATTCGTTGCTTCGAGTTGGCAGTAACGGTAGCATCTACATAGTTTCTCCAGACTGTCCCACGCTATCCATTCTTTGATCGCGACGAGCCTGTAAGCCAGGGGCTGTCAATTCTAGCGATACTGGGCATTGATACCTCTGTGGAATACTGCAATGCCGCGGCTAAATTCAAATTAAGCGCTCGGGACGCGCCTTTTTGCGGTTCGCGCTTAAACCAGCGGCAGCTTCTCCTGGACTGGCCACCTCCATCACACTATTGCTGACGACAATGCTCAGGACTCCTCCGCGGCATCATGACGGCCGCTACGAAGGCCCAGCTGCCTCAGCTACTAAACGCAGACAGTGTCGATGCTTTGGTGTCGAAGCTATCCTCGTGAGTCGCGTGTATTTGCCTACTGCCTTGACGATACTGATACACCCTCAGCTATTTTAGCAAGATCATTGAGACGCCGCACACGTTTGAGGAGCTACGCACGACGCTGTATGCTGATACGCTGAAGCCGCTTGTGCAGCACCTGACTGATGAGGTCCATCACCCTGGGGTTATGCATGCACTACTGTACGATTCATTTCATTCGATTACAGTGTCTAGGTGCACGAGTTGACATTCTGCAGGATCGCAAAAGGTCACTATATCACGCTCGAAAGCGAAGACGACCGCGGCATCAACGCGACTCGAGGGCTGTCGTGTGAGCTCATTGCGTGGAGATTCATAACGCATCTCAGCAAGCGAGATGCCATCGATCACCTCTGCGCGGACCTGCCAGAGGACTCGCACTACAGCGACAATGCCGAAGGTCCAGCAGATGTGGAGACTGTTGCTGAAGTAGACACGGTGGACGGTGCCAGCCGTGAACTAGGTGAAGGCTTCCGTGACGAAGACGTACCCCCTCCGGCAGAAAGCGGACGAGTACCAGCGTCAGAGTACCGTGGCATGACTGCACTTGAGATCGCTGCTGTAACAGACGCAAAGAAGTTTCTAGCTCAGCAGTCGGTGCAGCAGATCATCAATGGCATCTGGAATGGCGAGATCGTGTTCTGGAAGGAGATCAGCCAGCATGCTGTCAAGCAGGCGGAGATCTACAACCCGAAGCGAACCGATCCATTCTGTCGTTTGCGCGTTCCGCTATACCTCAAGGCTTTCGAGTTCCTGTTCTTCGCCGCATTTCTGACACTGTACTACTTTGTGCTTGTTGAGAAGACGCCGCTCAGGGCAGTAACTCCAGCGGAGGTACTGTTGTATATTTGGATCGCGTCGTTCATTCACAACGGTCAGTGTGTGGAATTCAGCTGCGTCGCAGCCAGCGCTAACATCGAATACAGAGTTTGGCGAACTCTGGGACTCTGGGCTTACACTATACTCGGTTGACTTCTGGTCCCTGTGGGACGTCTCCATCATCGCCATTGGCTTGGCGTTCTTCATATGTCGGATGATTGCTATCTCTTCAGGCGATCGTCGAACCACGGACATTGCATTCGACATCCTGTCACTCGAAGGCATCGTGCTCGTACCCAGGCGAGTGCATTGAATGTGAAACGACAGTGCCAGACTGGCGTGCTGACTGCATCGCGACAGACTGTGCTCATTGCTAAGCTTAAGCCCATACTTTGGTACGCTTCTTGTGTCGTTGCGCGCAATGGCAAGTCTCGCATCCACATGTGCATACCACTCGAGTCTAATGCATCGCAGACGAAAGACTTTATCAAGTTTCTGGGGCCAGTAGCGATTCTGTACATTGGTTAGTGTACTGACGCGGATCACAAAGCGTTTCTGATGACCTGATTAGGATTCAACACCACTTTCGCCTTCCTCGCCCGAGGGACTATGTCGGTGCGCGAAACGAACGTACGTTTTACGCAAGTGCAACAAAACTCGTAATCCATGTTCATGGCTGATCCGGCTCGTCACCTCAGTGGACGCTCATACAGGTCTTCTTCGGCTCCAGCTATCTCGGTTTTGTTCGTTCCATCATGCAGGCAATTGTGACCACCATGCTGACTTGCACAGGGCGTTGCCGAACAGGTAAAGAGGACCAATAGTGAAACCTTGGCGTACTGTCTGCAGTACTCACACCTCGCAGATCTCGCCCATCCTGGGTCCCCCACTTATGCTGCTATTCGTATGCCTTACTAACATACTACTTGTCACTTCGTTGATATCACTGCTGTCGAACAGCCTCACAAAGGTGGGTCAAGCGCAGCCACACCGTTGGTGTTTCGCTAAGCGCCGAGTAATTCTTTCTTGGCTGACAATATTCGATTCACAACACAGGTCATGGAGCACGCACGCGACGAGTATCTCTTCGTGTACTGTGAGTCAAGCTCAAATGACTGCGCCTGCAATTGTGATGAGGCTCATACTAATGGCGGTGCATGCAGCAATCTACGTCCTGGAGGCCTCCACATCCAACCGCTTAACATACTTTCTGCCCCCTACGGTGAGTTAGATCGATCACCGCGGTCACCACGCTATATGCTCTCGACTCTGTTGTGGGGTTCGGGCATCTAGGTGCTTGCATCATTGCTTCGCCCCAGAACACGACCAGGCAACCAGTTCATCTCTGGCTACGGAGCATCAGTTCCGTGAAGAAGTCTCTGGCATGCGGTAGTTGGCGCAGAAGCCTGCGCCAATGAGCAGTGTGCAAAAGTAGCCTACGTTGTTGGTCTCGTGCGGGAGTGCAGAATGACCTGACTGCATCGATGCACTTTACGAGCCCAATGCGGACATAGACTGACAGGTACGCAGAATCTACTGGCGCTACTCTTTCGACCCATGCGACTGATCGTGCCGGCTGATAGCTTGCGCGCATACCGGATCGTTCTCTTGAAGGCTACTCACTGGCCATTCGTAGGCCTGATCCTTGCATTCGAGAGTGGGCGGCAGTTCCTTCACGATCGGCAGCGGGCGAAGACTCCCTTTGCCGCGCTCACCCAAAAATCTGCACCGACGACCTTGCTGCGCCGTCCGCAATCGACATTGCCCTCGCCGGCCGGTGCAGGAACCCAAACAAAATCATTGGACGGCCACGCGCAACCTGCAGATACACGCAATGGGACTCCATCAGCGCCTAATGAAACAGTCCAAGCTCTGCAGCAGCTGGCTGATGGCTTGCGGACGCAGCTCCACAGTGTGGAGGAGATTCTGGAAGTCGAGCGATCTCGACAGTCCGCAACATGACCGCACTCAGCGTACGAGTCCTTGAATGTTCCCCATGCGGAGGTCTCCGCCAACACCACGGGCCAACTATGAGCCCGCGCGAGCACTACGACAAAGTGGAGATCGCAGAGCGTAGTATTGCCGTGGACCCGGGCGCTTGCCAGGTGCACATGTCACTTTAAGCGCAAAAGCACAATTGTGTGAGTGGCTACGACAAGGATCAAGGGAACGGCACGCGTGTAAAACGGCAGCGGAAATGCATGTGGCATCTATTAGTGCTTCTTAGCGCAACCGAGCTATCGGTACTGATGCCAAGGCGCTATCGACGCCATTGATCCTATTGCACAGTAGCCTGGCCAGCAGCCGCCGCACAGCCAATCTGCCACAACTTGCGACCCTGGCCGGCACTGCCCTTCTGCCTGCCGTCCGCAGCAATCGCAATGAGCATAGCCTTGCGTTTCAAATGAATGTATCTGGCGACAGTCGCCGAGATCGTAGGACCCACTACATCTGCGGCATTGTCGGAGCTAGCGTAGCACTCTGCTAAACACCCGTCACTAGGCGTGGGTGTACTGCTCCTTCGTGCTCGGACCATCATATGCGTGACCCTAGATCGTCTTCAGGCAGGTTGAAGCTAAGCATATGCAGGTGGTCAACTACCGCCTGAAGGTTGGACAGAAACTCTTCAACTTCATCTGTAACCGCCTCTCTGTTCGCACTGCCTCCATTTCCATTTTTGCATTTTGCTGTGCATCTTCCATGATGTAGTTTAATGTTGATACCTTAGCTTTCTGATATAATCTGGTTCGGAGGGCCGGCAAAGGCAGCACCACCTTCCTTCAGGCCAATCCTTCCCGATTCGATCGTTTCTATCCTATTCAAAATGAGCTTCTTTCCAAGTCCCGACCCGCAGCGACTGCGCGACTCGCTCGTTCAACACAACACCACACCATACTACCAGACACCACCTGCCTCAGCCAACCCGCAGTCGTTACTCAAGCAGTACACTCTCCCATTCAGCGACAACGATCACGCTTTTGATGCTACCTTGCAGTCGACAACGTGGCCAGAGGAGCCAAGAGGGCTTGGGCTAGTCACCTTCGCCGAAGCAATGAACTCGACCTTGAGCACTGCAGCCACGCCTGCGCTGAACGCAAACACGCACTTCACGTGGCCGAACGACTTCACAGCTGGTCCTTCATCGACTCCAAGCCTAGCCAACTGGCGTAGTCCAACGTTGGGCAGCAGCTGCGATCCGTTCGCTACACCGCTGTCTACCGCTGCCGCCTGGACACCGCAGCTTGCTACGACTGGCGACTACCACTACTCACCCAATGACTCACAACACAGCGCAAGTACCCACGCTTCGAGCATACCGTCTCCCTTTGCGCAGACAGATGGGCTGCCGACCATGAGTCACCAACCTAGTATCAAGCTCGAGGACCAGTCTGCCTACGGTGCACATCAACTACACTTCATCCCGGAGATGGGCCAGGCCATGCAGTCTTTGCAAGTAAGACCTTGCGATCTAATCGCTGATACCTCATACCAATCATACGGCATCATAAGCATAGCAGGTAGCCCAGAGGTGGAAGAAGACGTAAAGCCTATGATGATGCGTCGACGACCATCGTATCGTCGCACGCAGTCGACCGGCAGCTTTTCTGAAGGACCCATAGATGGTCGACCGAAGCGTGGATTCACCAAGCCGGAGACCGCCAATTGCGCTTGCGATCAGTGTGGTAAGCTGTTCCAGCGGTCGTACAATCTCAAGGCTCATCTGGACACGCATGCGCCGAATCGAGAGCACCCACATGTGTGTATGTATAGCGAGTGCGACAAGCGCTTCGTGCGACGGACGGACCTTGTGCGACATGAGGCGAGCGTGAGTCTTTCCAGTCACCCCAAGACCCATGCTTTGCTGATAGATGCCAGGTACATCTCAAGGAACGAAACTTCACATGCCATCTTTGCGACAGTGCCTTTGCACGTAAAGATACATTACGAAGGTGTGTGACGATCCCAACTATGTTTCGGCACAAGGACTGATTCGATCTATAGGCACATCGACGATGGCTGTCCAAAGCGAACAGAATGCAGGAAACGCACGACAGTGAAGAAACGGCGATCCACTTCGACTCTACAGTCCCGACGGACGTCCGTACAGCACACCCAGGATTTCTCGCCCATCCAATCTCCTCTCAGATACCCAGTACGCTACATATAATATTCGAGGGGCAGGTGTACATGGGCATGATACACGAAAATAAGGGGCGGCAGTCTGTTCGACATTGTGGCATAGCAGGGCGTTGGCGGCACCATTGTTCTTTGAAACACCCGAGACTACTCGGGCTTGTTGGAGTCCTGGCATTGGCAGGTGCCAGAGAGGCACCGGAGCATGCATAGATCGCCTCGCAATTCTACTCCTACTTTCGCTCCTCTGCTGCCTCGTACCACTCTCACAGATCTCTTCCAAGCTAGGCAATGCCAGTGCTCTGAACTAGTGCGAACCATCGAATAATCGCATCGAAGTTCTCCACATGATTTACCACGATGTCGGGTATCGACACAGAGCCAGCCTGGTTGCTGAACTACCGTACATCCAAGAGGCATGCTAGGATCAAGTAATATAGCGATCACATGTCCAGGATCCACTGCACACGCGGGATCAGCATCGTATACTGCCCGCCAGCCACTCAGCCTCCACGTTAGACCCACCTTCAAACACCGGTGAATCCTTCAAGTACAGCGTCCACCGGAGATCTGGCAATCTGAGCCATATTACTCTCGGTTCCTCGCCTCTTCCCAAGCGACCCCACGTTCAGCGAACCAAGCAGCAAATATAACCGCCCAATTTGCAGGACACTGCGATTTCTCATTGGCTCATGCGTATCAATTCACGCGGTCACTGTTGGTTACTGCCGAACCAACATACGCTAAGATATGCAGACACGGCTGAGGATAAATTGTGTTTCCACACGTGCAAGTAAAAGCGATGGCGTGGTGTCTATTTAGCTTTCGGGCAAGGCGTTGCAGGGTGGGTCGGGGAAGTTGGAGATCGGAGCCAGGATAAAGGCGGGTGAAGATTGGCTCTGCGCCGTTAGGCGCCTTGCTTGACTCGAGGGCTCAACCGTTAGTGCTTTATTATCCTAATCATAAGAAAGCGATGTGCAATGCCCTGTGAACCCCCTCCAAAATGGCAAAGCCAGATCCCCGTACCTCTAAGCGCAGTATATCTTAGCCTAGTCACTTCCAATTGATCCCCGAAAGGCCCTTGTAGTAACGTTTCGAACGATCAAGGCGAGATCAGCGATTGCCGCATCACTTCAGACATGGTCCGCGACTTTTACTACCCGTCTAAAGCCAGTCTGGAGGCGATCGTTGAGGTCAATTGACAGCAATACTGCCTGGTTATCTGCGAACTTGGCGTATTGATGGCACAGTACGTGAAAATTTACAAGACTGTTAAGCCACATAGCTACATACATGCATTCACCAGCGTCACTTGGGCAGAACTCAATAAGCTCATGGACCGTCCCGGTCCCCGTGAGACTCCACAGTAATGACATCGCGTTCACTGGCTGCCTCGAAGCGAACGTGCTCAAAGAATAGACAGATCTCTCAAGACAAACAGTATGGACATCACCAGAGCTTCACAGCTGACCGGAGTCACAATGGGCACTCCCTCCGCCATCTCGGGCAACGTCATGTCTGCTCCATCGCTCAGCTCATTCATGAGTGCAAGTTTGCCAAAAGATGCGTCGCCACAGCTCGAAACGGCGTACGATGCAATAGCTCTGGCATCACACGCAGCTTTGCTAGCCACCGGCTTCAGACTCGTCGGTCTGGGCGAGGAGCATAGGCTAGACGTCTCTGCAGACTCCATGCAGCCTCACATCTTGCCTTCGGAATGGAACTCACATGCTGGATCCTATGCCTTCCGTTACAAGCATTCACAGTCCAGCATGGAGTACTTGCTTAAGGTCAACCGCATGGGCAACAAAGCTGTCATCATGGGCATGGGTATGGGCGACGACAAGACGCACACCTTCGACGTGAAGATCTCCGAGTTCATCTCGGAGGGCAACTTGCCAGCGTCGCCCGCACGACATGCAGGAAGCAACGAAGAGGATCTGCTCGAACGCCTCGGCGCTATCTTCATCACTGTCGGGCGACTCTCGGACTTTGGAAGCTTATTTCGCCTCAACATCATTCAGAAGTTGATCCCCAGCCTGCAGAAGGAAGGCTACCAAGAAACGCCATCCGGGCAATCCTCCAGCGCACAGACGAATGAACCGCGCCAACCTCGCCAACCTCGCGGTGCAGAGCGACCCGATTTCGATCCCTTTGGCGACGGCCCAGTCCCACGCCCTCACCCACTTGCAGATCCTCTTGCACAACCACGTCGGCCACTACCAGAACCCATGCCAGGCTTCGATGATGACTTTGAGATGCAACGACCTTTCCGAGGTGGTCTACCAGGAGGCGGCTTCCCTCGAATTGGGGACCGAGATCTGTACCCGCAAGGCCTTGGACCTAATGACGGCATGCGTGGTGGCGTGGGACCTGGCTTGGGCGGTATGGGCGGTGGCGGCATGCATCCGACGTTCGACGACCCACTGTTCGCTGGTCAAGGACAGAGAGGTGGTGGCTTCGATCCACAAGCTCCGCCGGGAGCAAGATTCGATCCCATCGGACCGGGAAACAGGGGTGGTCATCCAAGAGGTGCAGGCATGGGTGGGCGACCGCCGAACCCGTTCGGTGGATTCGGGGGCAACGACTTCATCTGATGCAGAGCGGCTGGATGTTGTATGATGAGTAAATGAGATATGACTTGACGAGCA
The DNA here is from genome assembly GCA_002077045.2 of Rachicladosporium sp. CCFEE 5018. NCBI lineage: Eukaryota > Fungi > Ascomycota > Dothideomycetes > Cladosporiales > Cladosporiaceae > Rachicladosporium > Rachicladosporium sp. CCFEE 5018. The sequence continues at coordinate 1,285,196 of KZ111151.1, forward strand.
TTATATAGTAACGTGAATAGTGTAGTTCATGTATTACATATTTCCGCATCGTTAAGATTATGGCCTCAGCTCCACTTCCAACCCGATCGCAAGTCCACAACCACCTCTATCATACATGTCCGTTCCACTTCGCCGGCTCGATCGCCTCATGATGCTTCTCCACCGCCCCGTCGAACGGATCCGTTCCCTCGGCCACCGGCGTGGGCTGCAGAGCTGGCGCGGTACCTTGTGTTTGCAGCTGACTGATCACACTGGCTCGCCTCTCAGTCAGACTCGGACCCTGTTTCTCGTAATCCGCTCTCTCGAGCGCAAGCCGCTCATGCGCTTGCTCACTCTCCTTTGCCTTGCGATCCGAGCCGCCGCTGAACGTACGCTTGTGCCCGATACTGGGTCTAGCACTTTCAGAGGGGCTGGCAGTCTCTTTGGAAAGCGCGGGTCCGTTCCTGCCAAAGCAAAACGCGGAGCTGACGAAAAGTCCGAGGGCCCGTTCGTCAGCACGCTTGGTTGCTTGGAAAGCGGAACGAACGGGTTCCGAGACTTTCGTTCCTTGCTCGCTTCTTCTCGGGATGCTTGGTGATGCGATAGATCTGTTCGATGCTTTGCATACGGCGAGAAAGATGCGGTTCTGTGTGACGCGTGTGGATGTGCTCGCTGGTGCTCGCTGGTGCTCGCTATCTGGCACACGTCTCTCCACGTCCGCACTGGTCATCCTCGCAATTCCACAGCATCGCCTGTCCCTCCGTTGTCATGTCAAGACTGCCAAATCCGCTTATCTCCATCACCGCCTTGCTGGCTCTCGCTGCCGTGAGACAACAGTGTCAGATCTCGAGTCTGGCCCCAAGTCGTCTCACCCGTGACTCAGCCCTATACCAGGCACGCGGCTTATGTTCACCGTGTGGTTACTCGCATCTGACGCTCGGCTACTCAGCTCGCGAAACGCGAAGCGAGTACGCCTGTCAGCAGATGGGCTGGCTGGGTATATCGGCCGGTACTTCACTGCCACCACAAGCTGTACCTTGCATTCTTGCAGTCGTAGGGCTGAGCTCGCAACGGCGAGGCCGCGGTGGTGTGAGGGTGTGAGGTGACTGGGGCCTCGCAGGAGATGCGGAGTGCTGTCCTGTCGTACCACCGAGGAAGGGTCTCAGCTTGGGACACAGTTCTGGGCTGGACTGGACTGCACGTGCTGGATACATACAAATACTGCCTGGAGGCCGCAGTGTGAAGGCATGGCGTGATCAAGACCAACAAGGCAAGTCAACGCAGCGTCCGTACACCGTTCTCTCTGTGACACTCATGAAAAGAATGCTATTACTTGGCCAGCCAGAGTGCTCTGTAGCATGCAGTAGTGCTGGGAAGGGGTATCATCGCTTTTCATCAGAGTGAATATACATATATGCATCATTCCCTACCCAGCATGCTGCTCGAGGCGTCCCAGTACGCTGGATCTCCAGAACGCATGGACCGTGTCAGGACCGCACGCCGGCTATGTCCCAGCGCACCAACTCGAACGCTTCTCACCCTCGTCTCCACCAAGAGCGTCTCCCGCTGTCGCCGAGCATGCACAAGATCTCCGTGTAGGATCTCATCTCGCACTTGCCAGCCCGGTTGATGTTTACTGCAGCTTCTTTTGATCGCCCCCTCCCGCTACAGAAGGGGCAATGAAGCTCTCCATCTCATTTAGCGCCATGCCATTTTGTACAGCTACCCTTGCTGCCGCACGCCGCCACCCACACGATAAAAGCACCACCGAACTCCATGCAAAGCGCACAATACACAGGGGGTCCTCGAGCTTACCTAATTCGTCGTGAGCGTCACTCTAGTCGCCGCGTTGGCGATGTCACCGTTCGCAGTGACCGCAGTATCACCCTCGCTCGTCCGCTTCCTGATAATCCTCACACCTGCGCCTCCGCTACGTTTCTTAACACTCTCTTCCCACTGTAGCTCGAGGCTGTTCTGCGAGAGATCCGTTGCATCCAGCGCGTTCGACCGTCTGGACTCTCGCTCCTTGACGATACCGTTGGCCAGCTTCCTCGTGCCATCGCCACCAAGCCTCTCGAACAGATGAGGATGATCGAATACTGCCCTCAGCAGCTGGAACGGTAGACTGAGCAGTATTGACGAGATCGCGGTATTCACACGGCCCTGGACCTGAGAGGGCTCAAGCGGGAGCTCGCCAAAGCGTATCTTCGAAAGGCGCGGATCAGAGCTACGATTAGACTTGTGCTTGGACGCTTGTGCAGGCGTCGGGTCCAGCGCTGATGCCGTCGACGGCGATGGCAAATCTGATACAGACGGTATGGACGGCGCTGAAGGGTCCAGAATCAGGGACTGCGATATAGAGGATACGGTGAAGTTGACTACATGTTGCAGTAGTTCTGTGGCGTAGGGATCATGTATTGGTGTTGAGCTTGTGGTTGGATGTGTGGTCGTAGCTTCGGTACCTTCGACTTCGGCATCCCACACTGGCGAGAGGCCACCCTCGAGTGCGAGGGTGAGGCAAGTCGGAAGAGTCTCCCAGGTGAAGATGGTTGTGGCGATCTCAACGCCACGGACCGCTGGTACGTGGAGCTGGAGCCAGGCACTTGTGGCGATATATCGCAGTACATGCTGCATGCGAGTATCAGGAGAGAGAGGTGGCAGATTGTGATTTTGCGATTGGCGAACATGCCAGTCAAACTGCAGGAGTGGCCCGCCGTACACATACTTAATGCATTCGTTAAGCGCATTCAGTGTGACATAAGCGCCAGGTAGACTGATAGACACTTGAGTCTTCAGATGCGCCGCAGCAGGGTCATTGCTGTCGAGTATGAGTTGCAGCATCGTCGGGCTTCGAGCGAGGATGAGCTTGTGAGCATCGAGGTAGGATCGGCTGCCATCGATGTCCTGAACGATCTGCAGATGGCAATCCGACAAGGCTGGATTGCCGTACTGTGACGTGATGTGATCGCGTAGCTGCTGAGCGTTATCGATGTCGAGGCTGTAGTCCGGATATGGTTGGGCTTGAGCCGGCATCCCTCTGTACATGTTTGGTTGGGGATACGGTGCGTGGCTGGCGTAATGGCTGCTCGATTCAAAGTTGGCTGACGTTGTTCCATTGGCATTGCTTTCGGTATTTGCGCGCAGCTCGTACGCGCCAGAACTGCCCTTAGCAGTAGCGGAAATTGGTGAGGCTGTCTGCGAATGTGACGCGTGGCCATTAGGTATGTTGGAGCCTCCTGACGCAGCGAAATCGCGTTGCGGGTAGCGGAAGTTGTTAGCATACGCATGCAAGCCCGGTGGAAGATGTCGAGGGACGGCGGATTGCTCTTGATGTTGAGACGACTGCGATTGGTGGTGTGCTGGGTATGAACTGCTGTGCAACTCAGAGGATTCGAGAGGATGTGATGGCGCAGTATAGACTGGTGGCTGTGATGTATGCGCGTCAGCTTGAAGCGATGGGTTTGTGGCTTCAGATCCGGCTGATTGTGGAGGGGCGGGTGACGAGGTGGTCGAGTCTACACCACCGAAAACAATGCTTGCCGTGCTCGGCCGCGTGGAATGCGATTGAGGAATGAAGACTTGTGAATTGCGATTCAGACGTGAGGATGAAGTGGCAGAGTGTGGCGTATGTGCTCCAGCGGAGGGAACGAACTCGGGCGGGAGCTCTGTTCGTATGGCTGTGGGCTTGCGCGCCGAGGGCGAAGAGCTCGAGATTCCTGTTCCTGGTGTGACCTGTGGAGGCGAGGAGGGCACGGTAGGCTCCTCTTGTGACTCAAGTGTAGACGCACCATTAATTAGTGGTCTGCGTGCGCTTTCCTGAGTCGCGGGTACTTCTGCTCGTGGTGTGGACGCTTTCGTAGCGGTCGGAGGCTCGACTGGCGTAGCGCCGTTCTTATCCTCCTGAGAACCTGCTGACCCATTCACCTCCTCTGCAGCTTTCGCCTCGGGCTTTGAGACCTCAGTGCCTTGTGGTGTGCTCCGCTTAGACGTCGGAGCTGGCTTCGGTCCCCGCGGCCGACTCAGCGGCAATGGTATGGCTACTCGACGCGGCGTTTGCTGAGAGGGCTTGCGAGCATGCGTTGCATCTGGTGCGGCGCTCGCCGCGTTGTTCGGTGTCATCTCATATCCCCTTCATCCACGCAGCCGGTGTCGTGTGCTAGCGATATGAGTGCCGAACTTTTTTCGCGGGGAGCCAATGGAGCTCCACCGAGGTCCTGGTAGTCGATGAATTTTGTTGTACCGTTGTGCGGTATACTGCAGGAAGGATATTGGTAATGAATGCTGGGAGACGTTACGCTGAAAGTCAAGAGGTGGAGTGTATGTTGGCGAATATGTGCATATGAGTACAGCATGCGTGAGCTCGGCAATGCAGCGTCGTTCGACCAGGATCTCTGAAGGTGGGGAAGTCAGAGCTCGGTCCCTGTCATTACCGTACTCAATTGACTTCACTTCTCCATCTCACCTTCCTTCGTCACTGCAATGTTATGGAATCTTATTGGGCTTCAGGTACCTGGAGAGGCCTGCCACGCTTATAATGATTCTCGGAGGTGCAGAGACGTCAGCTCTAAGCGAGATCGTCAGCGAGATCGAGTCTCAGATCGTCTCGTTGCCACAGAGCATGCCACGAGATCGCCATGGAAGGACTTTTCATGAAGAGTGCTTGCCAATACTCAGTTGTGATTGTACAAAGTAGCAACGACCAGAGCAATCGTCAGCAGGTACAGTAGTAGATACTCTTTCCTTGCTTCCCTTCCCGAGTGCCGCGCCTTCCTCTTGGCTGCACAATGGGTTGTTGATTCTTATCTTTATTCGTCCTCACACGGCCTTTGGATCTATCAATCAGAACCTCAGAAGCACTCAATACGCTACCTGTAAATTCATCAATATTTCAGATCACGTTACAGCATACTTACATTCCTCCAACAAACTCACCACACCACAGTAAGGCGAGCCAGCAATGTACCGTCACCAGAACGACAGCCATCCATCCTCACAGACCCTAAGACAACGACGCAAAGCACACTCGACTGAATTTGGCAGCTCTAGTCCCGGGCATGTTCGAGAATCGCTACCGTGGAAGCAGACCCTCGATCTGAGCATCTGCCAGCCGGCTCCGCAGTCCCGTATGCCGAGCAGAGCCTTGAGCTGCATTTCATCCATTGACAATTGTCCAGCCAACCGGTTCGCGATTCTCGCCACCCTCGATCAGCCAACTACTAAGACACGCGAATTTCATACCTCTTCGACCCGGCGTGCACGAGTCTCGAAGGACGCGAGGAAGCGACGGGATCTCAAGAGGAGCAAGCGAAGGCTCGACGCGCACAAGCTGGACACACAGCTCGGGCGTGAGATCAACGAGATGCTCAATGTCACCGAGATTCACTTGACGACAGATCTTGACGATATATCGCCCACCGAGATCGAGCAAGCGCCACCACAAGCTGTCGAAGATTTGTCGTAGGAGACTGCTTTGGTCAGACTGCCATCGATCCTCCCTGAGATAATTCAGCTACCTTCGAGTCCACCAGCGCTACCAGTGCCTCAATTCTCGGCCTTCGACCTAAGCTCCTTCCCGCATCTTCTTGCGTCCTTGCCGGAGCCAATTGCCGTCCCGCCCGCCGTTACACTTCCAGATCTACCCTTGCGCCGCTCGCGCACCTGGTCTATCACGAAGGACGAAGCCTGGCGCGACTGTCTCCCAGCAATAATCCCTTCGCCTGCTCGACCAAGTGTGCATGGCCTGGACGCTCAGACACAAGTCTGCAAAGAGCTCCAGATCTATGCTCCACGAGCCAAGTCTGCAGCTACCAAGCACTCGAGGTTCTTTCCACCCGCAAACCTGCTCACCGCAGCCGAGCAGGGACTCTCGCCACCTAGGAGAGCCAGGACAAAGCTGCCGCGGGTGGCATGTCAATTGCATGCTACCGACAACGGAAGCGAAGACATCGTGCGGTCCGCAAAGAGGGCACCAACTCCTTTCGCTGTCACAGAGATCATCGAGCGCTCGCGAACTCCAGAGACACCGCACTCCACAAAAGTGGACCAGGTACTTGAGGCTGCAGTGGCAGCCGGTACATCCGAATCGACCACGCCATCCGCCGAGTCTCTATCACAGGGATCAGATGATACCTTACTTCGCAAGTTAGAGCACCCGGCGTTCATCTGGCATATGATCACAGCAGCAACGACGTTCGACGAAAGTAAGCTGATACGTACTCCTGATGGCAAACATCGCGAGCTTTCAATCTCGACTTCTGTGTCGCAGCCGATCGGTCAAGAGCAGGTCACGTCGACTGTCACACAGACTGACGATACCTGTGGACCCTGCTTCTGCGACGAAGCGACTGCAGCAAATCTATGGAATATCCTCAGCTCCGTGCCGTCCATCAGGCCTGCAAATGACCTGGAAGACGCGTTCCTTGCCAGCACGATCCCATTACCTGCTCAGACGGCGTCAAAGATCGAAGACCTCAACCACCTGATTCTCTCCCGCGATCACCTCTGCGCCTCGCCATTCGAGCTCGTGGGCTCTGTCGTACCGTACACGCATCCCAACAGCCTCACAGGGTATTCCAACACAAGGTCTCAGACACCATGCGTGGACAGCCTGACAGCTTTGCCAACATACTACGACACTGGTCTGCCCATCTTGACCATCGCCTACGATGAGCCGCCAGCTTACTCGCCCGAGCTCACTGGCATGAACGAGCTGATGGTCGATACTGAGTATTTGGCCCACACCAGCGAGCTACCCACGACCACACGGAGCGAGATATACTTCTCAGCAACTCCACTGCGGACACCAGTGCCAAGATCGTCGTTTCACACCTGTCAATGGTGGGACGACGTCAAGCAATCTCTGGAACATATTTCACCTACCGAGGTTGTGTCTGTGCGCGAAGACAGACCTCGAGCAGCATCCCCTACCGAAATAGCGGACTCCGTCCTTGCAGACCTCTTCACCCAAGGTCACGCCAAGAACTGCAATTGCGGGTACTGTGATCCCGACCCACTCCCATTTGTCCCAAGCTTGAGTGGAAGCATCACGGACAGTGCGTGCTGCATGCTCTACCCTCTCGGATCTGACGCGGACACCGAGACTCTCACGACAAGGTCTGATACCTGGGAGGACGAAGACAATGACTTCAACAGCATTGCCACCGAGGACGGAGATACCGAGTCCGAAATCATGCTAGAGGACGACGAGGATTGGACGTGGGCAACTGCATCAGAGGTCTACTCCGACTCAATGCCAATTCTGGTCACGAGCTATGACGAGCCCGACTGCGACGAAGTGGACGAGGACCGCCATTTCATGCCCTGCCACGGCTGGAACGCGCTCTTCAACGACACTGCTGGGAAGTGTGCAGCTCACGCGGAGGCCGACGACTGGACCGACGAGGACGGGGAGGACGAGGAGCAATGGGAGAGCGCATGGGACGTCGAGGATGCTGGAGGCTGGGACTGGGCGTTTTGATCACTGGAGAGAAGCATTGCCAGTGACGAGATATAGACTGACAGTGGAGAAGTGGCCTGACAACGGGTGACCTGTGACTTCGGCGTTTGAGTATGATCGGGTAGGATCAGAGAACTCCTACTTTTGCACTACACAAGCTTTCTATCAGATATGATCGAACTTTCCCACAACGCTGCATCACGCTTCGCTCGTCTCTCGTTGAGATCCCAATGGCAGCCATCCCAAACCCGAGTCTCCCAAGCCATTGAACTACAGCTGTGCTCTAGTCCCTGGCGCCGTGCTCCTGGTCATCCAATCTGCAGTGAGAGATCACTGCTGCGGCCAATTACCGTGCTTCCGGTACATCCGACCACACTCCAGGCGCCGCTTTGTTCTGGACTTGCCCTCGATCTGCGTTTCCTTCACCATAGATCCTGCCTACGGTCATAGTCTCTGCCACAGTGCGCTAGCTCATGATGATCGCAGTAGGGGTAGAATGCACTTTGTTGAGACATCGTGGAGCGCAGCTCTCGTCCGCGTTCTGTGACTTGCTTGCCGAACGACATCTCTCACTCCTTACTGCCCGCCATGACCAATTGCAGCACCAAGAAGATCCCGATTGCCCACCAGTATTTCTGCAGGAACGTCTTCTCGGGCTCCTTGTCTGCCAGCTTGCCCTCTGCGTCCAGTACCACAGGTCTGTTCATATGCACCACTGGCCCAGCTCGCATGGGCACAACCTCCACGCTTAATCCATCCTTCTGCGCACCGCCTCTGCTCGCAAGCAATCGGTCGAACGCAGCGAAGCCAACATGATAGACCACTCCATCAGTGTTGAGCAGTATCTGTAGCGTCTTGTCCTTTTCCGGAGCGAGGTTTGAGGCAGACGTAGCGATGCCGTTCCATGTTGTCGACGAGTCGGGGTGAAAGAAGCCAATTCGCACGATCTGCTCGTCCGCGGCTATCAATGGTGTTTTGTAGGTCTTGACGGTCGCGGTCGTGGAGTTGTAGCCGATTTTCGTAAGGGCTTGGGGTTTGGCTGCAGAGAGGGGCCAGGCGAAGATGTCTACTGTGTGCTCGGGCTGGGCTGCCGTAGCGAAGCTGGCAAGGGCGGAGAGCAATACGCTGCACACAGTAGAGACGCGCATCTTGACCTTCGGGTTGCTGATGGAGACGTAGGCCGTGTAGGTAGTGATCACTGCGGTTGCATACAAGAAGCTAGCAAATGCACAGTGGTCCAAGCGGGCAATGTCGGCTGGGCTCAAACAATGAGCCGCAATTCGAACAACTTCCTCTCCTTCTTACTACAATATGCACTAGTCATTTGCCCCAGAATTGTTCAGCTATGGCCGAAGAGAGATTTCATTTCACATATGCTGCCTTCATGAAGCAATCACTTCACTTGCCTCATCAATCAGTCAGCAGGAGCGAGTGGAGAACCCCACCGCGTTGAGCAGCGCGGCCACGTCATATCAAGACCACCGGCCAAAGGAAAAGTGAATGATCGTCGACGGTGAGGATTGAGCTCGATGCTCTGGAGTGAAGTCCATGATTGACCCTTTGCTATTTCCTCCATCCACTCATTACTTTTGGCTGTCCTTATACACACCCAATTCCTTTGCACCTACCTCGACCGTCACTCAAGTCTACGGTCGTTCACTTCACCCATAATACAGCTATATACCACAGCAATCATGGATCGCAACCACCACAGCAACATGCCTTACAGGCAACCCTCGCGGCAGCAGTCGCGTCAGATGTCCGTCGACCCGCACCACGAGGTCCGAGTCGTCCAACAGCACTACATTGGCATCGATGTCGGCACCGGTAGCGCACGAGCATGTATCATGAACGAAAAGGGTGACATCGTCGGACTTGCAAGCGAAGCCATCGGTCTGTGGCAGCCAGAGACCGGCTTCTACGTACGTCGCTCAAATTCCGGCTGATCGTAGCGATCGACATTGACGATTGCGACAGGAGCAATCTACTTCCAACATCTGGCGATGTATCTGCGACTCGATTAAGCGCGCTATGCAGCAGGGTAACATTGATGCTAACAGCATCCGTGGCATCGGCTTTGACGCAACCTGCTCGCTCGCGGTATTCCGCGAAGACACCGATGAGCCCGTGGCAGTGACTGGACCGAAGTTCGACAACCAAGACGGCAACGACCGGAACGTCATACTCTGGCTCGATCACAGACCAGTGGAGGAGACGAAGAAGATCAATGCGACCGATCACAACCTGCTGAGATATGTAGGTGGACAAATGAGCATTGAGATGGAAATACCGAAGGTGCTATGGCTGAAGAACAACATGCCCAAGGAGCTGTTCGACAAGTGCAAGTTCTACGACTTGACAGATGCTTTGACACATCTCGCGACGGGGAATGAGACCCGCAGCTACTGCTCGGTGGTTTGCAAGCAGGGCTTCGTACCTGTCGGTGTCGATGGAAGTGTCAAGGGCTGGCAAGGGGACTTCCTCACAGCGATAGGGCTCGAGGATCTGTGCCAAGATGATTTCAAGCGCATGGGCGGCGTCAACGGGGTGGTACTTCACCATGCAGTTCTCGTAACTTCACGACCAGTTGACTGACCTCTTCACAGAACGGCCACTACTTCACCGCCGGCGAAAAGATCGGCGTCCTCTCCGAAAAAGCCGCAGCAGACATGGGCCTCGTCCCCGGCATTGCAGTAGGCTCTGGTGTAATTGACGCCTACGCTGGCTGGATCGGCACCGTGGGCGCAAAGGTGAATCTGAAGGGTGATAGCATCTCCTCCGACGTCCCCAAGAATCACGTCTCGCAAGCATTCACGCGTCTTGCCGCCGTAGCTGGAACTTCGACATGCCATCTCGCCATGAGTGAGAAGCCTGTCTTCGTCAATGGTGTCTGGGGACCGTACAGAGATGTGCTGATCCCTGATTACTGGATGGCTGAGGGCGGGCAATCAGCGACGGGAGAGTTGCTCAAGCATGTCATTGAGACACATCCGGCTTTCAACGAGGCGTACTCTGTGGCCGAGTCGTTCAATGCCAACATCTACGACTACCTGAACGAGCATCTTCGCGAGATGCAGGAGAAAGCCGACGCGCCTACGATCTCCTATCTGGGACGGCATTTCTTCTTCTACGGCGACTTGTTCGGCAACCGCTCGCCAATCGCGGACCCGGACATGCGTGGCTCGATCATCGGGTTATCGAGCGACAAGTCCATCGATTCGCTTGCGCTGCACTACTACGCGACCATGGAATTCATCGCTCTGCAGACCCACCAAATCGTCGAGTCCATGAACACCGCAGGACACGTCATCTCCTCCATCTTCATGTCTGGCTCTCAATGTCAGAATGATGTGCTCATGTCGCTCATGGCCACAGCCTGCGACATGCCGGTTCTCATTCCACGATACGTGCACGCTGCTGTGGTGCACGGAGCGGCTATGCTTGGAGCAAAAGCTGCCAGCACGGATAAGGATGGGAAGTCTGAGGCGCTGTGGGATATCATGGACAGGCTTAGCAAGCCTGGCAAGGCCGTGTATCCTGGCAAGGACGAGCAGGAGAAAAAGCTGCTGCACACAAAGTATGAGGTGTTCCTGGAGCAGATTGCGCAGCAGAAGCGCATTAGGACGAATATCGATGAGGCTGTGAAGGGGTGGAAGAGGTGAGAGACTGCACGAACTCGGAAGACGACGTCGTCGAGCACGTCCAGCTCGATACCCTCGAGTATTTAGCGGCGTTGAATTGGACCTGCTGGCACATGTATGCAGTATGACAAGGAACATGGAGATAGAACGATAGACACATGAGCTCACATGATGAGCAAGCATATAACAGGATAGAACTCGACCAGCATCCAGCTTTCGTACCTATCACTTCCACATACAATCCGCTACCTGCACAACACTGTATCTGCAATGCAGCAGTACCTTTCAACCATGCCATCCGATCGTAGAGCGTTTACTCCCGGATGATCGCCACGATTGCCGTACCAGCATGATGCCTCCTTGCCACGCATTCGATCTCGTGGCTTATTCTATTCGCTCGCATAATACATCCCTATTGCAGAATCAGGACAAGCAATTCTGGCATGTCTCACTCTCGAACATCAAGCGCCCAAGATCTAGGCACAGAACCTGCCCTTGCCAAGTCCAACGTGGGATGATCTCTCGAACACCACGCGGTGCACGGTCGCAAAGTTCAGCCTTGCGCAGGAAGTCATTTCGGCTAACGTGACCAGGGGCACCTCTGTCCACACTTCACCTGCGCAAGCGCGCGCGAAAGCCCCGAACTTCACACATCGGTCTCCCTTCCGCTGCAGAACCGATTTCTACCTTGCTTGGGAAAGCCTTCTCCTGCGCCAGAGTGCGGGACCTTGTGATACTTGCCCAATCGCTCTCGGAGATGTCGCGGGGTCTTGTGTCGGTCTGCGACAGCGGCGCAGTGAAGATCATCTCCTCTTTCTTTGTTAACGTCGATTGAGATTGTGCGGCGTGCAAGCCACAGGGCGGGTATGGGGAGTGTAGGTTTGTACGCCAGGCGAGATAAGTATTGAAGGCTTCTCCAACCTCGTCTGTTGGTGATTGCCTCTTTTCGTTGTAGCAGAGAAGATTCATTGTTGGTGCAAGGCTTCACCCTCGGTCGTTCCTTCCTGTATATCTTGGGCTGTCTGTGACGCCCGTCCTATCATTCAAGCAACCGAGTCTTCACTCAATATACGACCTTTCACTCACTCACGACTACTAAACGATTGAGGCTGCAGTGCAGTAAAGACACTTCTACCACGCCAACACACATTCTCTATACCAATACACGACAACGACCTTATACAACAACATCGACGATGGCTCCCTACGTCGCCGTACTGGTGACTAGCCTCGCCGCTCTCACCACCACAGTCACCGCTTCCAACGTGTGGACAGTCAACTGCGCTCCCTTGTCAATCCAGCGCTCCGATCCCATCCTCTCCCTCGGTACCGACTCCTCCCACGTCCACGCCGCCGTAGGCTCCACAGCCTTCTCTCGCGACATGAACGGCATCAACGGTGCTGCCGATAGTACCGGCACCACCTGCGACAAGTTCACCGACCACAGCTCGTACTGGAGCCCCGCTCTTTACCAAATTACCGACTCCGGCGCCTTCCAGCTGCTCGAGTTCACGGGCATGAACGCCTACTACCAGAACTACACCTGCTCCTACAACGCCGACGCTCCAGGTTACTGTCAGGGTGTCCGCGATGCGCAGGCGCCTCCTGCTGGACTTCGTATGATCGCTGGTGACTCGAAGCGTCGTTCTTACGACGACGATGACTTGTGGCAAGTTGCGATTCTGATGGAGGCCGGCAACTCAGGTGAGGTGCATGGCATGCCTACGACTCTCGACGGTAGCAGGATCTCGGGCCACGCTCGATTCCCCTCGTGTTGGGATGGTGTGCATCTCGACTCCGACGACCATAGGTCGCACGTCTCTTACCCCGATCCTACGTTGCACGGCGATACTCAAGGCGGCATGTGCCCCTCCTCTCACCCACACGCGATGATCAACATAGGTATGTCGAAAGTTCGATTCATATATACATAGCATTTCCACTGACAACAACATCAGGCGCTCAATTCGGCTTCAATCTCGCCGGCATCACCGATCCCTCTAACCTCGTTTGGTCGAACGGCGACATGTCCGGCTACGGCTTCCACGCTGACTTCTATATGGGCTGGACCGACCGCGACGCTCTCACGGCATCTTTCTCGAACTGCTTCGACAACAACAACTGCCCCTGGAGGTCCTTCGGTAGCCCGACGGGCGCCGATCCAAACCCCAAGAAGCTGCTGCCGGATGCTCCGCCGCCATGGGAGAACTTGGGTGCATTCGGACCGCTACCAGCGCTACCTGGCAACAACCCGGTGACGGATGTGTTGAGGATCAGGGGGCGTAGGGCGTTTTGATCAACGAACGAGGGTCCTGACGAAGCTTGCGGTTTGGCGTTGTTGATGAGGTGGGGACGAATGGCTCATACGCTGGGCAAGGGCTGCTGAGCAGCGGATAGATGGTGCTTCTAGGCTTCTGGTAGGCTATGATGTAGATGTGTACACAACGACACTATGGAGACCTGAGACTTCATCGTAATTTTGAAGCTTCCTTGCTTCTTCGCGGTGACGTGCCTGGTGGTATACACCACATTGCTGAGACGCTCGCCGATATGCTTCACCTAGCACTTCGCCGTCGTGCACAGCAACGATATCGTGCAGATATGGAATATTGCATCGTTCATCGCCATGTTCCTTCCGTTGTTGACTCGAGTTCAAGGCGCGGAGCCCACCGAAGGCAAAGCTTCCCCCAGCTCGCTGAACATCAGTTCCAAACTTGACAAACCCACCAAGCAGATGCCGCGATAAGAGCTTGTTCAGTGGCTTATTGCTTTTGTATAACTATCAACGACGGTGCGTGTAGGTACTCGTGCCCTGTCTCTCTTATCACTCCAGTCAAAGTCGCTCTACCCAAGCCACAACAACAGCTTGATCATATTGACTACAGCACCGACTACCTTACGAAGACCTTTGATCTTCCCATTGCCTCCTTTTCGATCTGTCCTTCAGCGCACACAACTACCTCCCAACCCAAGCTAGCAACACCCCACCAACCGCAACCATGTCCTCCACCCTCTCCTACGCCCGCTACGGCAAAGACAACGTCCGCGTCTACAAGGTCCAACGCAACGAAGATGGCACCCAAGACGTAACCGAAATGACCGTCTGCACCCTCCTAGAAGGCGACATTGCCGCCTCCTGGACGCACTCCGATAACGCCAGCATCGTAGCCACAGACACGCAGAAGCAGACAGTCTACATAACCGCCAAGCAGCACCCGGTCAATCCTCCAGAGCTGTTCGCGAGTATTCTGAGCCAGCATTACATTGATACGTACCCGCATATTACGGCGGCGCATGTCGATGTTATTGTGCATCGGTGGACGAGGATGGAGGTTGAGGGAAAGCCGCATCCGCATTCTTTCTTTAGGGATGGGGCGGAGACGAGGGTTGTGGGGGCTGTTGCACGACGAGACAAGGGCATTGACGTTAAGTCGGGGATCAAGGGACTACTGGTGCTCAAGTCGACTGGCTCGCAATTCTGGGGATTCCATCGCGATGAGTACACGCAACTGCCGGAGACTTGGGACCGGATTTTGAGTACTGAGGTCGAGGCGGCGTGGAATTGGAAGACTTTCACTGGGCTTGAGGAGGTGCAGAAGGAGGTTGCCGGGTTCGATCAAGCCTGGAAAGATGCACGTACGATCACGATGGAGACGTTTGCGAAGGAGAACAGCCCGAGTGTGCAGAACACGATGTACTTGATGAGCGATCAGATCTTAGAGAAGGTGCCGAGGGTGGAGAGCGTGGAGTACAGTCTGCCGAACAAACATTACTTCGAGATTGGTGAGTTGTGTTGCGGGAGATTGAGGGTTTGTAGGTCGTATATTGACAAGTCTTGCAGATTTGAGCTGGCACAAGGGCTTGAAGAACACTGGCAAGGACGCCGAGGTGTATGCGCCGCAAAGCGATCCAAATGGCTTGATCCAGTGCACTGTCACGAGACAGAGCTCGGGTGCGAAGCTTTAGGGGACGCGCATACAGAGGTCTTGCGGATCTCTTGGCTGGGTCGCCCATGGACTGGGCCCGATCTCGATCTTGCACTTATCTATAGCATTGTTGATACATGGTATCCTCTCCCTCACAAAACGCCTTTGTAATGCCTCGCATTTTCCTCCATTTCGTAAAACGCCGTGGCCTTATGATATACAAAGTCGCTCATCTTGTCCTCATGCGTTCAATTGTGTCGGCGCAGCCTCTCGTAACGTCTCCTGTACCTCCGGCAAGTCCGCTATACTTGTCTCTGTGCCGAGTCTGAGTATGTTCTTCGGATAAGGATGTGCCTCGCCTTCGAAGCCTGTCCTTTCAGTCAGCCTGACGCTCATGTCTCGTGCATCTCTCCCTCAGATCAATCACTCACACTTCAACCTCGCCATCCTCTCATCCCTTAACCGATTCTTCGGCAACATACCTCTTACCGCCCTCCGCAAGACCTCCCCACCGCCCCACTTCCTCATCATAGCCTCCATCGTCATCTCCTTCAGACTCCCCGGCCGCGTCGTGTGTGAGTAGTACTTCTTCTTTTGCATCTTCTTCCCCGTCGTATGTAATTGCGAGAGGCCAGTGCAGACCACATAGTCGCCGCAGTCTGTGGACGGGTCGTAGATCGGTTTGTGTCTGCCCATAAGGGTTATGGCTATAGCGCTCGCGAGGCGGCCCAGAGGGCGCGGGTCGGAGGTGAGGGAGATGTGGTGCCAGGAGCGGGAGTAGGCTAGGCGCGTCTGGCCAATTATCTGGGACATGGTGGGTGGGCCAGGCCGGCTGAGAGGGAGATGCGCCGGTGCTGTGAGTTCAGCGCAATCTGTGAGGGATTCGATGGATGCTAAGGCAATGTGCAGGATCTCGAAAGTCCCAATGCAGTAAGTACTGCTGAAGTCCGTGCGCTTGGATATGCCCGAGGCCGAAGTCGCGATTGAACATTACAAACCACACGAGCTGGCCCTGGAAACATGTCTGAGGTCGACTCAATACCGCATAGTAATCGTATCAGCGAGACTGACTATCTGCCACCATGATCCCACCCTTCGAGACGACGTTTGCGGTCCCGCTTAGCTGCGAGGATTGCATCAAGAGCGTCTCCGATTCACTGTACAAACTCAATGGTACGTCGATCGCAAACGCCGCTATAGTCAGTTCGCAGTGACTAATAGTAAGATCTAGGCATATCAAGTGTCTCCGCCGACCTCAAAGCGCAACTAATTCACATCACCGGCACTACTGCGCCCTCATCAATCGTCTCCGCGATTCAAGATACAGGTCGCGATGCTATTCTCCGCGGCTCAGGCAAAGCCGAAAGCGCAGCCGTCTGCATTCTCGAGACTCACGCCTCCTCGATCACCGACAACGTGCGAGGGCTGATCCGTATGGTGCAAGTCAGTACCACCATGACGGTCCTGGACATGACATTGCGAGGAGTGAAGCCAGGAACCTACAACGTCACGGTCCGCGAAAGCGGTGACATCTCGCGCGGTGCTGCTAGCACGGGTGGTGTATGGGATGCTGTGGCTGCGAAAGCTGCAAGCCCGCCACGTACAGCGAAGGGCGTATTTGGCACAATCGAGGTGGGGAAGAGTGGGCTCGGGAGTGTGTTCCTGGACCGACCGATTCAGATCTGGGAGATGATTGGGAGGGGGATTGTGGTCAGTCGGAAGGAGGGCGAGTTTGAAAGGGAGGATCCAGACACGTTCGTGGGCGTCGTTGCGAGAAGTGCCGGGGTGTGGGACAACGATAAGACGGTCTGTAGTTGTAGTGGAAAGACCGTCTGGGAGGAGAGGAAGGAGCAGACCAGTAAGGGCATGCTTTGATGAGAAATCACATGCCGATACGGATCATAACATTTGCTGGTGTAGTGACCTGCTCAGCGGACGTGTCCGGTCAGTGATGTAGTGCCCTTGCATGGCACAGAACGCCATGGAGCACAAATAGATTCCCACGTGCCTCATACATGAACCAACACGAATCGAGCAACCACTCCAGCCATCACCGCCACAAGCCCATCCTGCAAGTCCAGATCACCGTAGCACAATCATACCCGATGCCAGTACCCGTATCAACTCGGCACTCATCGTCATCAAATCCGCATCTTAATCTAACCGCCGGCCAAGCACCACGCACCTGCAGCCTCAGGCGCCACGCCTCAATCTGGCGCACAAGGTGAGCCAGTCAGCGCTCCCGATGCGCTGGTGCCGTTCCTGGGCGCTGATCTCGCTCGCTGATGTGCTTCGGTTATTCGGGTAGACTAGGGCGAAAGGGGTAAGTGTGGACGTCGTGCATGAGCTGCCATTGGGAGCCAGTCGTTACGCGCGCTGCGTGTTCTGCGCGCTGGATGGAGTGATGGGCGGTAGGGGACTCCTCTTGAGAAGGGCCTGGCCGTAGACTGAGGGATAGGGTTTTGATATAGTAGAGCGTACCAGGACTCCGGGTGTTTGCAGACGGATTTGCATCATTGACAGCATTGCATCGCATTTGTGACGACAAGAGACGAACATACCGAGCGACTGGAATAGCATACAGCGAGACATCATAGCACACGATCGGAAAGAACGAGCACATTGGTGACGAAGGAGCGACCCGGCGACCTCCACTCGCCATGTCGCTGAAGCAAGAGATAGAGACTTGGGTAGCTGCGCTGGCCGCATACGACAACAATGAGTTCGACAGTGCATTGCGATGCTTTGAGACAATAGCAGACACATCGAAGATCCTCTTCAACTCCGGCGTGATATATGCGACACTGGGCGAGCATGCAAAAGCAGTCGCATTGTACCAGCGAGCTGTGCAGCTCGATCAGTACCTTGCCGTGGCATACTTCCAGACTGGCGTGAGCAACTTTCTCATGGGTGACTTTGAGGAGGCACTGGCAAACTTCAACGACACATTGCTATACCTACGAGGAAATCGAGACATCGACTACGAGCAGCTTGGCTTGAAGTTCAAGCTGCATGCTTGCGAGGTGCTGTTCAATCGCGGCCTGTGCTACATCTACCTTCAACAAAAGGACGCTGGACTGCAAGACCTGATTTTCGCTGCACGAGAGAAGGCCGTGCCTGACCACGATGTGATTGACGAGGCGATCAAGGAGCAGGCCGACGGCTACACCATCTTCTCGATACCAGTCGGTGTAGTATATCGACCGAACGAGGCGAAGGTGAAGAACCTCAAGAAGCAAGACTACCTCGGCAAAGCTAGACTGGTAGCAGCATTCGAGCAGCAGCAACGACACAATGACCCGAGACGACAAGCAGCACTAGCAGCGAGTGGCATCGATGATCGACCTGGCGAGAAGCTGTCCTACGCAGCGCTAAAACTGGTCCGCCCGAACCTGACTAGCAGATCTCGGCAACAGTCCGAGCCACCAATGCACCGCAACGTGTTCCCGCCAACGCCACCTCCAGAGCTCGAGCGACCAGACTCAGCGTATGGCAAGCGAAAGTCGTCTGAAAGCCTACGATCGCAATCCTCCAGCATCCAGAACTTCCGGCCTTCAGCCAAACCCCTCCGTCTCGAGCTCGGTGCAGCAGCTTTCGAGCAGAAGTCGCAAACCGAACGCTCGCACCCTGAGCGCTCTCAGACCGACAGACCACGGCTAGCACCAAAACGCGCTGAGTCAGAACGCCCCCAGATGCGAAGAGAGTACTCCCATCCTTCATCTCGCCCGTTAGCAGAACCCCGCAGGCGTGATCCCGAGCAACGACGAAGTCATCAATCCACCCGACAACCCCAGACACCCGAGATCCACATCATCGAAGACCCAATAGAAGCTTACAGCGCTGCTGCAACACCACCTCGGTCACATCATCGCACGAAGTCCAACGCACACTCATTACGACAGACGCAGCACTCGATTGTCGAGGAGCCTGAGGCGGAGTCTGAAGCTTCCTACTCCTCGTCCTCCGAACCACCGCTAGCTTTTGAAATTGTCTCACCACACCACCGCTCACACTCTAGGCGACCATCGAACACTCGCAGACCTTCTGTGCCAGAGCTGCGGAAGCTAAGGCTCAAGGCTCATGGCGTAGACGACACACGCTACGTAATGACGTCTGCATCGCCCGTTTTCGCCGATCTGCTGGAGCAGATACGGGTGAAGTTCGGCTTCGGTGCAGCTGGTGTGAAGCTGAAGATCCGAGACGAAGAAGGCGATTATGTCACGCTGGGAGACCAAGATGATCTGGATCTGGCTGTGCTTGGAGTGAAGGAGACATTGAAAGGGCTGGAGGACCAGGGAGGAATGGGGAAGATGGATGTCTGGGTAGTTGGGATCTGAGTGATGCATATTGATGAAGTAATGAGATAGATGTTGTGTAGCGCTGCATAATTCATAGTCTGTTGTACAGGCAAGCGATTGCATGATCATAAGATTTCATAACCTCCTCAAAGTCCGCATGACCCAACGCTGAGTCTCTTACCAGCAGCCCTCATCGGTCTCATGTTGAGCTGGCGCGTAGTGGCCTGAATCTTCTATCGTACATGTCGTGTCCATCGTAAGTTCGCCGAATGTTCCCACCGCAGATCTGGCGCTGCTGAGACGCACCGTCATCTGCTTTCACCCACTCTGACTTGCCGCGTCTTTCTTCTTGTGCGTACCGCCCCTTCTTGCATTCAGCCCGGTCAGTAGCGCTCCAGCGAGTGGACTGCATTGCCCCCGAAGCGATTGTTGCATGATCATAAGCCACATTGCGGCAGCCATGCTGCTTTAGCTCATCTTTCCCATTTCTACGCCTTCGAGATCATCCCAGTCTTCGTCACTGCTGCCGACTTTCCGGCCAATCAGGATACCAGTCGCGGTCAGTCCAACAGCAACCAAGAACCAGCTTTCAAACCATGCTTCGACAAATCTCCCTTCGAGTGGCGCGCCGAGTGCCTCAGTAATGACACTACTCACCTCTGGAGGCAAATTCGACCGCAACAGTAACGCCGAGCTGATGACATACGTCCCAGCAACCTGACTGATGACAAGTGGCAGACTGGTCTGAGCATGCTGCAGCAAGCCCGGCGCGAAACGAGCGAAAAGTCGAAAAGTCTGCAGCACAGCGTTGAAAGATGCCATGAGCATGATGCCACTCAGCAAGAATGAGATCTGCCTCGACCACGCTGCCCGATCAAGATTGCTATCCCAATGCGTCGTCAACAGCGCAAGCACATTATTAATTGGATCGCTCGTTGCGAAGGTGCTGGTGGGCTGCCACCAGCGTCGCAGTGAAGAAACAGATGTGGCGCAGATACGATAGGCGCAGTAGAGCGCGAAGCCAGTGTTGAATAGATTCAAGAACTTGCCGGAAGAGGTCTTGGAGCGCTGCTGTTCGGTGAAGCGGGTGCGCATGATTGACAAAGTAGAAGATAACGTATAACGCATCGTCTCCAGCCCGGATATCTCCATCTGGAGGGCTTTCTGCTCTTGATGATCCGTGGAGCCGCGAATAGAGCCTGCGATGCGGGACATGAAGCCCCCGCTGTCTTTGCTGGAGCCAGCTTCAGAGAGCTTGCGCTGCAGAGCACGCAAACGACTTTGCTTGGCGTTGAGCATCTCCTCAGTGGCGTTCAGACCAGCTTCTTTACGCGCAACATCGTTCTCTGTGACTTTGCGATGTCTGACTCCGAAGTTCTGCCATAGCGAGGAGACCGCTGCGAAGCCTGCAAGTGAAGCCATGAGAGAAATGCCAATGATGCAGATGCGTTCCAAGCATGCTTCTGTGAACGGGTGCTCGTGCGGCAGTTCCGAATCGGAGTTGTGAAGCGAGCTCTTCAAGATGGAAGTCTGAGGGATGTACCAGAAGACAGCCAGCCATGCCGCGAAGAGAGCCGCCTCGACCAAGAGTCTGACGCGTGCTTTTGTCTTCCTTGTGGATGTGCTGTCCAAGGGTGTCCCCAACAGCGTCTTCACCAAGCCATGAAGCTCTAATGCAGGCGTAACGAGTATGCTTAGCACAAGAAGCGAGCTCAGCGTGACACGCAAAGCCAGTGATCGCGCAGCGGGGTGCAAAGTCCCAGCGATCTCACACAGCAGCAGCTCCACCAGGACCGCAGACAATCCAATACTGGTCGAGAACACCAATGATGCTAATCCTTGGGCTGACGTCTTCTTCCACTCCCGCAAAGTGTACGATGCCTTTACTGGTGTACCCGCGTCCCTATGCTGCGGCAAACCGCGCTTGCTAGCTTCACTTTCGGCATCGCCACTCAGCGCCGGAAACAGGCGCTTCCATGCTATGACTGCCACGACCAGCCATGTTGCAATGAATGGCAGCGAGGAGAACAGCAGTGTTGATGGCGGGGCGGAGTCCAGGCGACGCTGAAGATACGCTGGCGCGCAATCCACGCAGTCGTCAGCCGGGATCATCTTCGTGACTGGGGCTATGGCTACGATAGGAATGACACATGGAAGCGATGGGTGAGGTCAAGAAGTAGGTCTGCATGGTTGTGTACGTCCAATGGTCTCGCGCAAAGAGAGTTCGGTAGCGTGAGCGAAGTTCCTCGGTGCCGAAAGCTCCGACATCCGAACGACAAACCCGTTTGCCTACATGTATGACTACAACTCCGCATCATTGCCACGGTCTTCGCTGATCGTCGAAGCACGGCGGACTGGACCAAGTGGACTTGTTTCGTCATATTCCGCATGATCACCGCGCCGCCCCTCCTCCAGACATTGACTGCTGAGATGGCCATCAACAACACTCATCTCTGCGTAGACCAGACATATGACTTAGGCACCCAGCTGCCACTGACGTGGCAGTACGACGCCGTAGCTTGATCAGTAAGCGACACAGACAAAGTGAGCTCATAAAGCGAGACCGCCTCCCCGTGGCAGTTCAGCCTCCTCTCTGCGCCGTCTGAGGCGCGTGGAATGATCTCCAGAAATGTGAGAATCTATGCCCTCGCTTGTACGCACCCGAGCTTCTTCCGTGCTGAGGACGTTTCGAGACTGTGCGTCAGCCAAGCTGGTCTAGCTTGCTCGAGGTACGCAAGACTACCGCACAAGATGTAAAGCTCGATCTACAGCTCTCAACGGGTCCATGACTTTACTCTTAAAGTCCTCAAGGTCCTTAATCCGGTCCGTGAAGGACAGCGAAGGATCCATGGCAAGTCGAAGGCACGCAAGTGCGGCGTCCAGGACAACACCATCGTGGACTCCTTGAAGCTCTCCGAGCCAGCTAAATGCGTTCGCGATGATCGCGAGCAGAGACTGTTGCGGATTGTTGTCGTGACCACGGTCAACCGCGGCACACAGTTCGAGGAACCACATTGACATTTTGAGGACTATGGTCTGGTAATACGTGCTGGAGAACCCGCCTGCCGGATGCTGGGTGAGCTGGGGTGGATACAGATTCCGGCCTAGGTATGCTTCTGCGAACGCAGGCCCTCGTAATGTCGACAGATTTGGATTCTCGAAAAAAGCAATGTCGCTTTTTGATACGTCTGGTGTCAGCCACGGAGTACCAGCAAGATGTGCTAACGAGTCTGCTACGTTAGAAGCCACGGTCACCCTCGTAAAGTCTGATAGCCGATCGCGTCGCGGTAGGACAGCCAGCAATGTTGTCTTATTCGATGGAAGACGTGCCTGCGCTCGGCGATCAAGACTGGTAGCGCCGGCGTTCCCTACTTGAGTGGTAATCGCAGAGATTGTGGCATCGTTTGTGTTGGCACGAAAGCCACGCATGCTTTCTGGTAGTGGCAGGCTGCTTTCAGCGAGCATGCAGAAACCGGTGCTGACTTGGACAGTCGCTATATCGTCTGGGAGCGCTACACTACCAGAGGCACATATCAACACTTGGATTGGCGTCAACTGTGCTGGTGCCTCGAGTAGCAGATCGAATCTGTTGATCAGTCAGCTCGCGCTCAGGCTGTACCTTGGCCCTGGAACTAGCGTAAAAGGCGCATCGACAACCAAACCAAGCCGCAGATCATATGATCAAACTTTCCGACGACCTCAACACGCTCATGCACCAGTCACCCACAGACACGATTCAATGGACGTGACGTCGCCCGGAGCGATGTGGTCAACATACCTTCGAGCGGTCCCGATAGTGGTTATTCGTTCATGGCAAGCTCCAGACCATTCGCCAGATGACGACAACGCCAAGTACACGGCTTGTCGATGGCTTCGATGACTGCACTGAGCACTGTGCCGTGAGAGTGCCTCGTGCAGTCTGATTGCGCTTTGGCGTATTTGCTTGACCGTTAAAAGCCAATCCTTACTGGCCTGTCGAGACTGAGTGACACAATCTGGGATCAAGGACATAGCATTATGGATGTCCTGATTAGCATCGCGGATGCTCTCGAAATACTTTTTGATGCTACTCGAGTGTGAAGCATATCTCAACCTGGCTCCCAGGCCACGATCGAAATTCGCCCTCGCTTGATCAAGGACATGTAGCGGACTGAGAGTGGTATCATCCAGCCCATTTTTGGCAGTAACGCCAACGCTTCTCAAGAACTTAAATGAGCTCTTAGCAATTTCCAGTCGCGCGATCTCGAAGACGGCCAGCAAGTCCTGACTGTAACATTCGTGAAGCTGCATGGTGAGCTGGGCGTTAACCCAGCTGAGTGGCGATGTGGTCTCACACATCGCATCGATTTCATCCTTCGTCAGCAGCGGCGCTAGCAATTTCGATACCGCCAAGTTGAGAAGACGTCGCTGCGTGCATATCTTGGTAATTAACTTTAGTCTTTCCTCCTCACACGAAGTGAATGATGCGATGCGACCTGCGACCTTTGTAGTGTCATGCACCGCAGCATACAGGAGAGAAAGGGCACCCAGAAGCAGGCCGATGTCGTCGATGCCAAACATGGTGTCTCGTTGGAGCGCTGGACGGATCAGGCGATAATCCGATGTGTTGAAGCCAGCGGCCTTTTGCGTCAGCGGCACACGCGCAATTCTTTCTTTTGCGCAAGTACGAAGAGTCGGAACTGGGTCTGTAGGGCTACACGGTCCAACGGTCGTCTTCAGCCTTGTGAAGCTGCACCAAGTCGCATGTCGATCCCAAAGCGGGGTGACGTATCCCAGCGAGGTAGCTGTTGCATGCCATGCTACGGTCTAAGGCCGGTACGCAGAAGACTGCAATCCTGACATACACACACATGGGATGATTGAACTCTCGAAACAGTCTCATCAACGACCTACCGGAAGCGCCAACGCAACATATCGACGGTGATCCTGCGAGCGGGCTGCTGCACTCGGGCCAGACCTGCGATATCTGTCTGGCGGGAAGGTCTACGTCAGCGTTTCGTAGCTAGCTTCCACGCCGTGGCTCAGTATGCCAGGTACATAGTTGCGATCCTCACCCACAGCTGCTCCAGGGCTACTGATGATCATGGAGACCAGCCTCGACCCCTGGATCGAACACTCTCTACTGCAGATCAGGCTGAATATTGCGAGGTGTATCGAAACACTTCGAGGCGCCCGCGATGACTTCGCACAAAGGACTTTGAAGGGCTGGATCTTCCAGATCATGCTGTTGGATCAGTTTCGGACGGCATTGATAGCACTTCAAACTAGGTATTTCACAGTCATTAACAGTCTTCGTAATACGTGCTGACTGACTCAAAGTTCAATGAATGGCCCTGGCGTTTTCTTGGCGTCTATCATTGCACATATTGACGGTCTCGTCGATATTAATGCTGATGGCCCCGATGTTGGCACGGACAGCGCCATCGTGAACCCTCGAGAAGGTCTTGGCGACGAAGTCCTCACTATTCCACTCCGTGATGTTGACCTCAGCGCAGAGTATGGCGAAACTTATCGAGTCGATTCACAGCCACGCAGCGGCGACGCAACAAAGCTGGCGGGTCACGAAATCGTCGTGCGATCATTGTTCGATACATTACAACAAGCCAGCAAGTTATCGGACCGCAGAATCTGGCTGTGTCCACTACATGCTGATGTAGCACACTGCTCGACTCAGGCGCTCCGCGACCATCTCCTGGACGGCGCGCACGGTGTCTCGGAGGAGCAAGCCAAGATCCTTGTTATGCACGCAGTGACTAGGCCGATGAACGAGACTGACGATGCCTGGGAACCAAACTGTGACGCAAGACTCATTGATGCCCATGGTCAAGTCATGGATGAACTAGCTGCAATCGTTGCCGACTTTTGCATCGCGGCAGATACTGTGCAGCAAGAAATCTTGCTTCGCTCCGATCACCGCAGTGAAGGCAATGACGAAAGGCTGGTCAAGCTTCGCCGTCTGCATGACTTACTCTCCGAGGCTAGCCTGCAATGCCGTCAACATTGTCAAGATGGACTGGAACAACTTGGCGTCGAATTTGGGAGAGGGGACGCTATCGCGTCTCAGGATCTTTACAACATCCATCGCGGCCTAAGTCGTCAATTCGAAGATATTGTACTGTTCAATCCCAGTGGCGGATTGAACTTGACACATCACAGGTATATGTGCTCTGTGACGCAACGTGGTCATCACGAGGTAGTGCAGGCAATAATTGAGCTGGTGGCACGACTCAGTAAGGCGAGCGGTCCAGACGAGCCATTATTGACCGTTATGGACGTCATGAGCCTCCATGATAGATGGCTGTACAGAGGGGAGCAGCACGAACCTTCCGATGGACCCAAACCGCGACCTGGTGGGAAGACGAACTCTGTTACTTCTTCTGCATCGACTGTCTTCAGTAAACGCTCAATAGGCATATCGTCGGCTTCATCAGTAGCTCCGGACGATGCGACGAATCAAGTATTCATGAAAAATGATCAGTATGGACATGTGACAATCATACCGGGTTATCGTTCGAAGGGCAACGGTACAAATTTCTTTGAACCTGGCAGAGTAAGTTTAAGAAGTCTATGGTCCGTATACGTACCTTCTAATCCGAATTTTAAGGTCTTCGAAATGGCGCAGACTGTCATAGCTGCATGGTCCGCGCGGTCCTCTAGCGCCCAAGCCACAAGCACAGATTCGTATGGTCAGCCTTTGATCGCCAAGAGAAGAGCTTTCATTTCCGTGTATACGGACGCTACATCATGTCGCGCTGTTCCGATTACCAGCTATGGCGGTGAAGGCGTCTCGAAGTTCGGGGTAGTCAAGGTCCACCATTGCATCGTCCATACCACCGATTTGCCGCCAGAAAGGCTAGATGTTGAAGCACCCGACGCGCTACGGCAGGAAGAGCCCATGCAACCGATCGCGATACATATCGATGCTGACCCGGCGGCTGGATGGGCCTTACCCAAAACCTCCCGGCTTAATCTCGGTGATGAACAAAGAGTGGCGCACATCACTCGCGTCAAAAACCTCGGGAGAGTCAATTGGACCTCGATGCCACACTTAGAGTCGCAACTCAAAAGAGTGCGCGAACTCCGCTCTCCTCACCCTACACTGGGCTACAATTTCGACGAAGCCTTGGAGGTTCTCTCGCGATCGGGAGTCTCGCCTGAGATTATTCAGGAATATATAGAGAGCAGGAGGGCGCAGTATTCTTCGTAACGGGCAGGCGCTACGCAGCCTACCAAATCGACATCCACGGTCTCTAATCTGCTAAAGCATACCTTTCCCGGCGTAGGGGCCCTCGAGTTTGCGGGCAGTAGGTCTAATCTGCCCCTCTTTGAAGCAACCGAGTTGATGTCCTCCGCGACGAGGACTTCAAGTTCACGCTTCCATGCATACACAGGTGGTACCTCTATGTCCCCTACGAGGCGGCTAGTGGCTTCACTCCAACATCAAACAGGCCTCTAGGCTCGCGGTCACGCTTAGGCGTCTGAAAGCACAAAATAGAGTGCGAGACCATGTATGTCTGAGTCGCTCGACGACTCACGCGGAATTTTCGGATACGAGGAAGACGAGTGCTCGCCGCTTCGTCGCTGAACCCTTGCGATTCACTCGTACATACATTGCTACATTTCCATCGTAATGATCCGTATTCACATCGTACATTCCCATGATATCTTCCGAACGCCCGGACTCCCAAGCCATAATTCACGGGCATTCTATCCTTTCCATCAAGCCGTCCTGGACCCAGCCGTAGGCGCGTCGGCTGGTGCCTCAGTGCTGCTGCTTACTTCTACAGTCGCCGGCACAGCAACTGTGGTCGCAGTTGTCTCCGGAGCAGCGACGTCCTCCGCCCCTGTCCTCCTCGTCCTAACCCCAAGCACCCTCCTCAACCGATCCCTCGTCCTCTCCCCACCACCCACCGTCACAAAACCGTCCACGCTCGACTCTCCTGCCGTCCCCGCACCGGTCGTCCCATGAATCCCTTGCGCTTGCGCTAGTAACGCGCTCTGTCGTCTACTCCGCCTGCTCTGATTTTCCGTCTGCTGCGTCTCGCGATATCGCCTCAACGCCTCAACCCTCTGCTCCCCGCTCAGATTCTCCGGCCGCCTAATCCCCATGACAGCAAACATCAGACTCCTTCTCACGCTCGTCGGCTGCGCGACCAGCGGCGGCGCTAACTCGTCGCCCTCCCCTGCCTCGCCGGCGGGGCGCGGGTTGCCGTTCTCGTCGACTTCGCCTGCAGGTGCGGGACGGAGGTCTATCCGGCAGAGTGGGCAGGTTGAGGAGACGTTCAGGAGCCAGGGATCGATGCATTCGGGGTGAAAGCGGTGGTTGCAGGGGAGGAGCCGCTGGTCTTGGCCGAGCTCGAAGTCCTCGGTGCAGATGCTGCAGCCTTGTTGGGGGTCTGGGGCGGGGGTTGTGGAGGCGGCGGAGATCCCTTCTTCAGGCTGGGGCTCGGTCTCTGTGTGGTTATGGGCAGACGCTTCACGATGCGTGCCGTCGGTCTCCGGGTGCGCGTCAGCTGTCCGCGCTGCATCAGCGCCGGTGGCTGTGCCCGCAGCTCCTAGCTCAACGTCCCCCGGTTTCGCCTCCTCCTTATCTCCAAACTTCACAATCGGGATCGTATCCAATATCGCCCTTCCCAGCCCCCTCGCGCGACTCTGTCTCGGCCCCCGTCCAAGCATAGCCCTAGGTCCATACCGCTCCGGATGCCGATGCGCTCTGATCGCACCCGTGACAATGATAATCAGAAACAATCCCGTGATCACACCCGTAATAGAGTACAGTATGATCATCGCCACAGCCGTACTAGGACTCGGTCCAAACGGTCCATTCTGCTGCTGCGTGCCATTCCCCTGCCCTCCGCCCATCGTGCCGTTGTTCTGCTGCTGCGCTTTCACGTCCGGACCTCCCAACATAACGTACAGCGGCTCCGCTCCCGCGTCTTGCACGTTCTGCCAGAGGTCCATGGCGTCGCCCATTGTGCGCGTGGTGAAGTAGTGGCTATACGTCCTCGGTGCGTTTGTGTCGTAGGCGCAGTAGTCGTGCGTCAGAGTGTAGAGCAGGATCGCGGAGGCGTTTGCGCTGAGGGCGGAGCTGAGGAGGAAGGGAAGATTGATATTCGAAGTCTGATTTTGAGTATCGCAGGATATGAGGGCGATTTGGGAGGTGGGGAAGGAGGGGTAGGATGTCGCATTGAAGGGGAAGGGTTGGCCGGTGAGGCCAGCGGTCTGGAGGGGTGTCAGTCAATGCGAGACCGGTCTAAGCAAGGGTATGGGGACTTACTGGCAGGGCATCATCCGAAGGAAAGGGCAAGATGGGGCTCAAGGCCTCCTGGTGTTCTCCTCGAGAGATAGCCAGTTGTTGCAGATTACTCCCACCCGCCTCGCCGCTCCAGTTGTAGGGTGCAATGTCTTGCGCTGCTGTGCGCATGGCCAGCAGTAGCACCGACACCAGTAGCATTGGCGCCATCTTGAGTACTGCAAGTGGCGATCGAGTATCCATCGTCGAAACGAGTTGTCGATGTAACGATAGCGACCTACATATGGCAATGAGGGATATCAAGATATATCAGATCCGGCCGCGACAGGCCGTATTACAAAGGTGCAGCTCTCCCGCAGCGTACCGCCATACGCTGCAGTAAAAGCAGGCGCAGTCGGTCTGGGCACACGCGATCAAGACTGGGGTCGACCCCGATGATGATGGCGGATACTTTGTATTGCTTGGCTACAATTGGCGGGGGTGTGGCATGACTAAGACTCGAGGATCTGGGGCATGGAATCAAGACTTATTTGCATTGCGCGTAAGTTACCTTCAACTTGCTGACATCGAACTTTCATGACCACACCTGGTGCTAGGCTGTCTTTCCAGCAGCGACAGCTACTTCCTCGACGTGCCGCGTGTTAACTGGCAGACCTCAGGCCGCTGCTACAGCTGGATGAGAATTCTTGCGCCAGTCTCAAGAGCAATCGCCAAGTCATAGGCGTCCGGACGTCGTCGCCGGATCTGCAGCAGAACGACGCTCCGTTGCATAATCTCACGGCAGCAGCGTATTGAGCCACCGTCGCGACAATGCGGTCTTTCGAGGCTGTGCTCGTCAGACCTAGTCTCGAAGTCGCTGTTTGGCGTATTCGCTTTCGGCTTCCGGCTTACTCAAATCCCCTGCAGGCCTGACCGGCGTCCGGGTGTTCAATGCAGCTGTTATGCATTGCAACGCGTCAACAGTCCGATGCAAGTCAGGCTGCGCGCGAAGCTTGTCATAATGTCGTGGGTACTCTTGCGGCAGGTCGCATAAAGTCGTATCTCGCAACCGGTTCGTCGACTCATCAAACTCATTCAGTCATCACTGCTCTCCTCGTCCGCAGCGCCATCAGTATTCATTCCCGACGTCCGCCTCCTCCCGTTACTTGGCCTCGCAGCCCCAGCTCCAGCACTCGGCCTCCCTCGTCTAGCAGCCTTCTCCCCAACCATGCCGGGCTCCTTCCACTCCTTCTTACAACTCGGACATTCCTCTCTTCTTCCCTGCGCAGCCCACATCTTGCCGACGCAATGATCATGCAACCGCGCCGCACATGCTTGATCAGGACACCTCTGTCCAACGGTCACAATTCCCTTACAAGCCGCGCAGAACTTGATGTTCTGGTGCCTCGCTTCCTCCTCGTCCTCCTCCCCGTCTTCATCAGGAGGATCGTTATAAGTATCCACCAGCCACCCCCTCAACTCCATCAGCGCCCTTGGACTTAGACTATACCACCCCTTCCGGCTCTCCTCGAACCACCCTTCCTTCACCAGCCCCGCCAAAACTTTCTCAGCTTGGACCTGCGTAATGCCCACCACCCTCGCCTGGCTCTCCTCCCCTTGTGTAGCACCCACGCCGCTCTCTCTCCCGCTCCCGACTCTCGCGCACTGCAGTGCCTCCTGTCCCGTCACAGCCATGACTTCCCTCGCCTGCGTATTGTTCGTCTCAAACATCCGATCCAGCACCCGTCTCAGGAACCCTAGCTCCTCCACCCCTAGATGCGTAGCCATCTGCGTGACGCTATCGCTTTGCACATTTGCGAGCGCCCAGACTTCCTCCCCGGCGCGGGTTTGGTGGAGGGTTGATCGGATCTCGAAGTCGAACGCCGAGATCGCTTCATTGAGGGCGGTGATGTAGGATGTAAACTCTTCTCGTAGGATGTCATTGGGAGGCACTGGTCGAGAAGGGTCCGCGGCTGTTTGGATCTTCGCAAGCAGCGTTTGGGCTTGCGGGAATGTGAGGGTTTGCGATGCGAGGAGAGCTTGCAGGAATGCACGGTGGGTGTTGTCGTACAGAGGGTTGTCCATGGCTGCCTGTCAGTCGTTGGTAGGTCTTTCGGACCTTCAGTGATGATGTGGGTGGGCATGTCGCGAACGAGGCACGAGATATCTGAACAACGCGTGAAGCTGTCGCGTGAGCCCAGAGCGGACTGAAGTGGGGCCCGGAACTTGCCTGCCGCTATCCGCGCCGTCGGTTCACAGTCCCGATCTCGGTAAGAACGCTCGAGCACAAGCCCCTCCTTCCTGCTTGACTTGACACGACTCGGTGAGACTCCAGACTTCCCCCGACCAGGTCACGAAAGCTACACAATCCATTGTTCGCCCGGCTTCATCCACCATCGATGTCTCACCTATTCTCGTGTCCCATTATACATCAGCCTTGTGTGGCCCCAATGGCTACACGTCGGGCACGGCAGAGGTGGGGGCGATGGCGATATCTGCACACTGGAAGCGCGCCGAGGCTGGCGCGTGCGGGATCGTCTATTCCTCGATGGGAAGCGACGTCTGGCCCTACCTCTGGCGTGCTTGCAGGCGCCCATTGCTGCATGCTGGCTAGCCTTGTCATGCAGCGCGATAAATATTGATGTAGGGCTTCTGTGAGACTGTGAAGGTTTGTGTCTTTCTCCCTTCTCTTTTCCTGTATCGTTGCACTATCGAGCCTCTAAGAAGCACAACATAAAAGATAGAAGAAGCCCAGACTGTCGCACCTTCGAAGTACTAAGGAACATAAGCCGCACACGCTTTCGGAAGACAGGGCGATACAATAGTCGCACAAGGACTCGAGCAACAGCCTGGCCTAACGACTCCCCAGGACTCAGCGTACCACGCCCTCATCGCACCCTACTGACAACCTTCGGCCCTCAATCCCCACCACAATGGCCGACTTCCTCAAGACCACGAACATATCCCTCTACACCCTCCCCCTAGCCTGGCTCCTCTGCATCACCCCGCGAATGTACAGCATGCGCCTCTTCACATCCTCCACCGGCCGCTCAATGGATACAACCCTGCCCCGTGGCCTCGCAGACCGCGCTCGCACCGAAGGCGCCGCCTTGACCGCCGCCACGCGAGCTCGGATCTTGCGAGCAGAGGCTGCGCAAGCCAATGGCTGCGAGAATGTTGGCTACTTCGCTGCTGCGGTCGTGGCGGGGAACTTTGCCGGCGTGGGGAAGGGGTGGCTGAATGGGCTGAGCTTGGGGTATCTGGTTAGTAGGGTGGTGTATAATTGGGCTTATATCAAGAGTGAAGGGCCGAGGATGGCGATGGCGAGGACTGTGGTGTTCTTCGTGGGGCAGGGGATGATCTGGACGTTTTTCGTCATGGCTGGGAATCGGCTGCGACGAGCAGGCTGAGTGCGCTGTGAATGGCCACGGAACTCCAGTAAGATCGCCAGGAACAACACATGGCTGCCACATACGAGGAAGAGACCTCAAAGATGCTTTGGTCCTGGCTGTGCCGGTGAGGCGCTTCGACTACGCCACCTCGGCTCCCTAACTCGCACTTGGGCCGGCTTATTCGACTGCACCAGCGCACTTTGAACGCCGTAGCACTCACGAGTGCGACGTCAGCCAAGTCACCGTGGTTCTCGAGTCAGGAGTCTATGCGGTCTCATCGCACGGAGCGAGCGCTCCATCAAGCTCAAGGCTGCCTGACCACGGATCTCTCCACGTTGTCTCACGCGCAAGGACACTGGGTCAGTGTCACGGAATAAGAAGCTAGGGACCTATAAGCTCAGGCCCCGTCGAGTCGAACAAGTAGAGCAGACAACGCCAATTCGAAGTTCTAGAAGACGAGATCAACCCCGGGCTCAGCGTGGTCGAGTTCACACATCATCCGCATCAGCATATCCCTCCACCTCCCAGAAGCTCTCTTCCCAATCGAAGCCGACAAAGCCACACCACTACTTCCGGCCTTTGTCCAGTGTCTTATCGATGAATTCTCCCAGCGTCTCGCCCTTGTAGTCAGTATCATACCCCTCCATCTCCGGACGCTCGCCAGCCTCCTCGCGATACTCCTCGCCCGAGATCGCCCAGAGCCTGCCGCGGGCCCTATTTCCTACGAAACTGTCAGCTAAGCTTAGACTACGGGACAACCCCTGATGGTGGGCCTAACCCCAAAGCTCCACGTTCCTCATAACTCCCTCCTGAGTAAATACTCGCATCTTCCGCGCACTAGAGCAGTCCGGAAGCGCGACGATATCGAACGCGAATCGCCAAGACTCTTGTATCGAGAAGTTGACATCCCACTGCCATCGCACGGTCATTAGCAGAGGTTTCATCACAATCATCTCCTTGGAGGCAGCATCGGATTCGAGAAAGACGAGTCTTCGCTGGAGAGGTATGGAGCCTTCGATTGTGGTTTTGAAGCGTTTATCCACGCGTTGTAGGTGAGGAGGGACTTGGTGTTGAAGTGGTCGGGAATTGGGAGAGGAGTTCGGGGATGGAGAAGACTTTAAGAGCTGCCATGATGCGTCGGTGGGTAGGTATCTTGATGGGTGCGATGGGACGAGGTGGAAGAGTGGAAGCAGACAGCATGCCGGGGCTGGCGCTCTTCGCTAATTTAGCCTTCGCACCGTCAACGTCAGCCGCCGGCAGTCACCTCCTCTTGCCATGCGGTCAATCTCCCGCACTTCTCACGATACCTATGGCCTGGCTCTCGCTTGCTACCTCGCTCTCAAAACTTGAGAGACGACCTGCTCAGCAAGACTCACGCCTCAGCCGTTCCATCCGCCTCCCATACACTCTCCTTGAAATCAAACCCCAGGAATCCGATGGACTCTCGCCTCCCTTCCTCCAGTATCTTCTCCATGAACTCACCAAGCGTCTCGCCTCTGTAATCACTATGATACTTCGCCCCCTTCGCCGGTCTCTCCGCCTGCCACTCCTCAGTATTGAGCGTCCAGGGTCGAGACCTAGCATTCGGACCTGCCATCTGTTAGCTTTGAGTCGGGCCATCGGGACGTGCTTCTCACCTTGTAGCTTAGCGCAGGGCATGAACCCGGCGTGGGAGGATAGATGCATCTTCCTCGCACTCGCCTCATCGGCGAGGGTAAAGGGGTTGATAATGAGTTGCCACGCCTCTGTCTCTTTCCATGGGCCTTTGTAGAGCTATCGCGGTCTTATGAGCCAGGGATTCATCACGATCGGTCCTTCGCGAGGGTTTGAGGGCTTCAGTCTGAAGAAGAGGGCCTCTTGGAGGGTTGGGGAGGACTTGATTGTTGCGCGGAAGGTCTTCTTGACGCGTTGGGCGAAGAGGAGGGCTTTTGGGGAAAGGTGGGTGAGGATTTGGGTGTGGAGTTCGGGTATGGAGAGCACGGCTTGGACTGTCATGGTGTGGAGATGGGGTTCTGTGTCGAGTGGTGAGGAGTGATGAAACAGCTGGAGTGTAAGTGGACGGTACGGTAGTCTGTTGATGCCGTCCTACTTCAGGCGCTGCTGTGCAGCTGTCAGTGCACACGACTAGCAGTTCCTCTCCCCTGCTGACGGCGCCTTGAATCGCAGCGCTGAGCACAGTGCCTATCGCCGCGCTCATTCGCACATTACGCAGGACCAGTAAGCAGATTTGGCGGCTGAGGACCAAAGTCTTCCAACCCGATACTGTCCCTGAAGCCGAAGCCGCGGAATCCAACATGCTCCTGCCTCCTTGTGTCCAGGGTCAGTTAAGCAAACTCTTCCAGAGTTTCGCCGGTGTAGTCGATGTTGTGTTCATCTGTGCACAAGCTCTCTGTGAGAATTGTCCACGTTTTATCATCGCCGCCGTGGCTACCTGTCGTAGCATTAGCACCTTCAAAAATGGGCCAACGGTCCAGAGACACTGCCTACCACGGAGTATCAGGCAATACATCACGCCCTTCATCGCCTGCGGTCACGGCCATAGCAGTCGGTGTCGCTTGAATCGTCGTCCACATCGTTCTTCGGGGGCGCCGCCCAACTGCTGTTATTCCAATCGAACCCTGCGAATGGTGCTGCGTAGGGGTTTATCTCCTTACGCTTGACGCAGGCATCCAAGGTCTTGCGTAGGAAGTCTCGCAGTGACTCGGAGTCATATCCGGTGCATTCATCGCGTGTCAAAGTAGTGGAGCAGATAGCATCCCGTAAGATGCCCGTCTTCCTCCAATGCTCTGGGGCATCGTCGCCCTCCAGAGGAATCAGCCCTTCAGCGGTGTAAGACATGCAGTTTCTTCCACTCAAATCCGCATTCTCCAAGACCATCACATGAGAGCACAGGTACATTCTACGTGCGCTTGCTTCGGGGGAGAGACTGAAGGGATCGAATACGAACTGCCATCCTTTTCCTTTCCGGCCGTAGGTGAAGATCCGCTTGGGTTTAGTGAGCAGTGGGTTGAGCGTCACATCATTGGCGAGGTGCGTGGAGGGCTTGTGGCGAAGGTACAGCTTCTCTTGCAGATTCTTCGAGCTTCCGATCACGGAGTTGAAGTGCTGATTGACACGCTGAGAGAGGAGTAGCGTTTTCATGTCGAGGTGCTCCAGGATATTTTCGAGCAGCTCGGGAATCGTGAGGACTGTGGTCGATGCCATTACGAGAGAGGTCGTTCTGGTGCTGATGATTGCGGATGTCTTGTTTTGGTCAATTTTCCTTGAAAATGGAGAAGTCTGAACAGTGGCGAAGGTACATGTGTGGTGAAGTGTTTGAGACCTCAAGGAACGTATCTTGCAAAGGGTGGCGAGTGGAACAACAAGCACACATTAGTGATTGGCAACAGCGACCGAGACCTTCATACTCTACAAATTCGCCACGTGCCTCCACTTTACCATGTAGCAGGCGCAATCACACGCTACTCGATCATGTGCCATATCCTTGTGCATGCAAGTGATAGCTCCCCATGTCCGGCGATGACGCCGTGAGCGCTCTGCAGAACATCTCCTTCATCCATAGAGCCAGGACTGAGACATAATTACCACAAATCTGCAATCGAGACTGTCAGCATCTTCCACTCTTCTCCAGATGTTGCATGGGGGACCCGACGAACCCCCATCAGAGTCCCCACCAGTGTAGAAGTAATCCCTGTCATCGTAATCCCCACACTCATCCTCATCATACTCTTCGTCGGACGAAAGTCCAGGGTCAGTGACACGCCAGCCCATTGCCACCTCACAGGTACAAGTCAAGCCGACATACTCGAAGGTCGTTCCAGCAGGCGGGCAGATGTCTTGCACGCGCCATGAAAGGAACATGCGCCGTGCGCTTGCGTAGCTCGGCCGCTTCGAGGGATCAATCTTGAACGTCCATGTCTCATTCACACACTGCTCGCATGTGCAGTCCATCCCTGCGTCAGGATATCTGCACCCCGAGGTAGCGCGACCCTTGACCAAGAGAGGATTCAGCATGTCCACTCCATCCTCGCCCCTTCCCTCCTTCAGGCGGAAGAACAGCTTATCCTGACACTCCTCCGACTTCTCGATCGTAGTCTTGAACTTCGTGTTGACCCCTTGCGCGAAGAGAAGCGTCTTCATATCTAGATGCGGGAGAATGACTTCGAGGAGCTCTGGTATATTGAAGACTTCCATGGCGGGTGTCTTGTTTGCCTCCCAGTAGGCGTTGAACTTTGTGTCTTCGTAGCGCCGTCTTGCGAACTGGCCGAGGCGGGGTGTCTTCTTGGGCGCCATGATGTGATAGGCGTTCTCTGACAGGTGAGCGGTATGGATGAGTGATGGAGAGACCACGGCAAGAGTGAACTCGCGTGATGTTTTGAACTCATTCTTGGCGAAAGCTGCGTAGGAAGGAACGATTGAAGGCGCGATATAAGCGATGTGGACGAAGGAGACAGTGAAAGCTCACGATTGGCATCTGGATTGCCGGCAGAAGTACAAATCATGACCAGGCACGGTCTCTCTAGCCTGCGCCCGGCTGTGAAAAGTAACTTGCTCGCTTGTCTAGCACGAGCACCGCGATCCTAGTGAACCCCGATCTCGATTCTCAAGACTGCGCTACCATGTCCCATCAGCGACGACCGAACACGATGAGATATCAAACACTCACATTCAGTGCATTCAGACCCTCGTCACCTCATCGGAACGATCGCATCAGGCCCACTGCAACCGCTCTCTCCATCTCCCCAGTGTAGATCATCTTTCCGTCCGAACGCCATTCGTCAACCGCAACAATCCAGCCTGGCGCATCCCCAGCAGATAGGTTCTCACCGATAGGCGCATCCCCAGCAGATAGGTTCTCACCGATAGCCAACATGAACTTCGTTTCCGGATCAGGGCAGTTGCCCCTCTTGCACCATGATAATGTCATCTTCCTCGCGCTCGCATCGGCTGACAAAGTCGAGAGGTCAAAGGCGAAGACGCACTTCATGTTTTCATAGATTGCAGCGCCCGGTAGCGCCCGAGGCAGGTTGCGAGGCGTATGGTGGGTGATGAGATAGGGGACCTGCTGAATCTGCTTTACCAACAGAGGATTGATTGCATCGACGCCATCTTTGCCCCTATGGTCTTTCAACTTGATAAACAGCTGGTCTTGTAGATTTGGCGAACCGTCGATAGTCGCTTTCCATTGCTTATTCACTCGCTGCGAGAGTAGAAGGGTCTTCATATCGAGATTGAGCAGGATCAAATCGAGAAGCTCCGGCAAGTCGAACACTGCGGTGGCCGCCATCTTCTGTGATGGGAGTGATATGTGGTCTTCCTGGCTAGATGCGAAAGCCGAGTTGCGCGGTACCAAAGGTTGTGTTGTTGCAATGCTACTTGTCGCTCGCATGTAGAGAGGTCGCAATGGATTATCTTGGTTGAGTGTCATGATCAAGACTTTCTGAAGTTTCGGTTTTGGTCTCACAGCGGCCAATGTATCCTGCGTGGGGCTGTGAGCGGCCAAGTGAAGACCTGGCGAAGTGAAGACCGCTTGCTTAGCGGATGAAGGGCGGGAAGGAATGATTTTATCAAACAGACGTGCTCCACCTGACCTGCACTACAGTACTGTCGTAGCTTCGCTCAGCCTCACAATCTTGCCTGTAGTACAGGCACTCAAAGCACGTAGAGGATACAGAGCTCGTGGAGAAACTAAAGAAGTGTGCTTGCATACTTCACTTCCTCCAGCACGTGATCTCCAACTCTTCCAGTCCACCACTAAGGTCGTTGTACGCATAGTCGCAACGCCAGGAAATGTTCTCCATGCTTTTCCGCCGTAATGCAGTGCCTTTGAGCTTTCAGTCCGAAAATCAGAGGAAGTAGCGCTCACGCAAGACTGGGTTCGAAGTTTTACAGCCAGGGCAGCGGCACCAGTAACCTATGATCACAGTCAGCACTTACAATCAACGCATGCGCTGTACAGTCTAGTCTTACTCGTCGCAAACACCCATCCAGAAATCTCTTAATCCTTGTATCGGCCCTCGAAGAAGACATGCGGTCAACAGGTTTGGGACACTTCACCATGCCATCACCACCAATGAACATCTTGCGAGCAGTGGCATGCTCGGGCAGAGTGGACAGATCTAGTAAATAGAGCCATGTATTCTTCATGGTCTCCCGATGGTAGTACCTGATGTCCTCCTCTACTTCCAACTTATGCGGCCGTACTCTGCGATGCACCAGCAGCGTGTTGACCTTATCCTTGTGATTGCCTGTCTTGAAGCGGAAGAAAAGCTTCTCCTGGAGGACGCGAGACTGCGCAATAGTGGTGTTCCAAGTTGTGCTCACGCGCTGCGAGAGCAGCAAAGTCTTGAGGTCAAGGTGTGTGAGTAACAATTCGAGGAGCTCTATGATATTGAGCAGGGCTTTGCCCGAGGTTGTGGCGGCTTGATGGAAAGCGGCTTCTTTCGCCGCTCTTGCGGCCTCAAGGCGGTGCCGCTGGAATTGGGATAGCCGGAGGACCTTGGGAGCCATGATGGATGAAAGCTCGAGGTGTGATGGTGTGTTATCTTGGTGGTCGGTAGTAATTGGGGGTGCCGGTGTAGAGTCGACGAAGGATTATTGTGCAGCGAGTTCAGGAAGTCGGGCAAGCGTACTCGACAAACATTCGTCGTACTCGCCGAGTTATTCGTCATGCTCGCCGAATGATTCGTCCGCGTTCACGGCGCCCCGACAGTCGAAATGTCGTAGTTTAGCATAATGTTAGAACCGCTCGTGGTTGCTTGTAGCGGCGAACCAGATAGCATCCTTGCTGTTGCGCCATGAGCTTGTCCATGTCCGAGGATCTATGTTGGCGTCGGCACCGTAGACTAGAGGACAATTCGTCGCGACCAGAGAATTACGTTCACGCGGGTTGGCCACAAACGTTCGCGGTGTTCAAACGGCTCAAAACACACTCCCCTTGATCTCCTTGAAGGTCTTCACACTCCCCTGCAGCTTCTTCGCACTTGCATTGTCGCCTCGCTCAGTATGCTCGTGTATATGAAGCTTGTGATTGCCATTGCTTTGCAATTCGCCCTGTACAACGTTTTGTCGTAGGATCGTGATGACCCCCTGGGCATGCTGCATCGCCGCGCCGGCTTCCTCGGAGCCTGACTGGAGATCTTTTGATGCCCGGAATTGATCACGCGCGAACTTGCGGGAGGCGTAGAGGGTGGGTGTGTCGCCTGCGATGTGTGAGTTGAAGCTGGTGAATCGAGTAGGGGACGGGGGTGTACCTCTAAAGGCTGTAAAGGTCGCACGGAGGAGGCGACGGTAGGTGTATAGTACTGCAGTCCTGTTATCTGACTTTACTGCAGAGCCTGCTGCTCTTGTGAATCGTGTGGCCATGATGGGAGAGATGAAGTCGATTACATGGCAAGTAATGCACCTAGCCAGAGTTCATGCATGTGAAGTTCGTTGATGAAGGTGCACAGACCATCCGATATTTCTCGAGGTCAAAATAATTTACCTGGCGACTTTAATCCTCCTTCACCACTGCAACACCACACGCACAAGACAACATGGCGACCCTACAACTCTCCGGCTCAATGCCGGCCCTTCCATCCTCCTGGTCTGCCGAGAAGGACTTCCTCCCCCTCTCCACCCTCACTCCCCCGACTTCTCGCGCACTCTCACCCGTCGGCCCTCACTTCCTCGCCCACGCCCGCCGCAAGCGCCACCACCGCACCTTTTCCGAGGACGAGAAGATCCAAGCCGCCTCAGCAGCAAAGTCTTCCTCGCCGGAGCAAGACGACGCCGAGATCTCCGAGGATGAAGACCCAATGATGCTGCAGCGCGAGGCCAAGGACTGGAAGACGCAGGATCACTACGCTGTGCTAGGTCTGAGTAAGTACAGGTACCGCGCCACGGAAGAACAGATCAAGAAGGCGCACAGGAAGAAGGTGCTGCGCCATCACCCGGATAAGAAGGCAGCAAGTGGAAAGGAAGAGGGCGATCAGTTCTTCAAGTGCATCCAGCGTGCAACCGAGATCCTTCAAGACCCCGTACGCAGGCGGCAGTACGACAGCGTAGACGAGGCAGCCGACGTCGAACCTCCAAGCAAAAGCGACGTACAGAAGAAGGCCGGCAACTTCTACAAACTCTACGCTCCTGTCTTCCGCGCCGAAGGCCGCTTCTCGAAACAGCAACTCGTACCCGAACTCGGCAACGACAAGAGCACGAAAGAGCACGTCGAGCAATTCTACAATTTCTGGTACGCCTTCGACTCCTGGCGCTCGTTCGAGTACCTCGACGAGGATGTGCCCGATGACAGCGCCTCGCGTGATCAGAAGCGCCACGTGGAGCGCAAGAATAACAATGCGCGCAAGAAGCACAAGACCGAGGACTCAGCTCGTCTGCGCAAACTGATAGACGACGCGTTGGCCCTCGACGAGCGGCCGAAGAAGTTCCGTCAAGAGGGCAACAAGGAGAAGAACAAGAAGCGTCTCGACAAGGAGGCTGCTGAGAAGGCTGCCAAGGAAGAGGCAGCGAAGAAGAAGGAGGATGATGAGAAGGCTGCGAAGGAGAAGGAGGCTACCGATAAGGCTAGTCGTGAGGAGGGCAAGAAGGCCAAAGAGGCTGCTAAGAACGCGGCGAAGAAGAACAAGCGGACTATCAGGAACGCGGTCAAGGATGCTAAGTACTTTGCTGCGGGTGAGGCGACGCCGGCACAGATTGATGGGGCGTTGAACGATGCGGATGCGTTGATCTTGAAGCTTGATAACGAGGAAATCGCGGCGTTCACGGCCAAGCTTGGAGGGAAGGACGCTAAGACTCTCAAGGAGGTGTTCCAGGCTGAGAGGACCAGGTTGGTGGAGGCCGGAACTGTGAAGGATGAGGAGTTGAAGAGTCTGGCGTAAGCCTGCGGACTCTTAGAATATTGGCTGCACGGCCTGCAGATTGTAAGTCGTCGTGATTGGGGATACACACCTACGGTCCACAAGGCGCGAGACGTATGCCAAATTATACACGGTGCGAGAGACTCGAGTAACTCGCTAGACCTCGCGGCAGACTCTCATACCTATGTCATTCATGCACGCTATGCGTTACTACCTCTACATTCGTATTTTGCAGCATGATCATTGCGGTGACGGTTGATCTACTATCTGATCTCAAAAATAAGGGTCTGCTTCGTCTTTTGTTCGTTCTGCCACTTGATGGCTTCGCCGTTCATCATGTTATGAATGTACGCCTCGCCGATGAGCTCATACCAGTACTTGGCTCCATCCTTGACGGCCTTGTCAGATGCATCAGATTTCCTCAGAACTATTTTGCGCCACATTTGCCCCATTTTTTGTGGGTAGAGATAGATGGCACCTAAAAGAATGCAAGCGGCAGTTGCCGACAGGTCCTGATCACAGACATGGTACAGAATGAGGCTGGCGAAAGATACCACAGCTCCCGAGACGACGCGCTCACCCAATTTGTAAGACCTGCGCTGTGCAACAAGTTGTGAACGAGGTTTCTGCTTAGCTAGTGGAGCACCTCGTCGGACTTGGATCGCCATCGCTAGTAACCCCATGATAGTTACCCACGCT
Organism: Rachicladosporium sp. CCFEE 5018; assembly: GCA_002077045.2. Lineage (NCBI taxonomy): Eukaryota > Fungi > Ascomycota > Dothideomycetes > Cladosporiales > Cladosporiaceae > Rachicladosporium > Rachicladosporium sp. CCFEE 5018. Next base: position 1,326,674 of record KZ111151.1, read on the forward strand.
GGATTCCGGTTACCAGCATTGCCAGGATACACCAGCGCGAAGAACGTGACCAGATTGAGTAAGCTATTGGGCAGGAACTTGTCTTTATGAGTTGTTCCAGCGATGTCGGCAGACCCGTTGCCACGTGTGATATTCGCTGCCCGCCTCTGTGCTAATTTGCTCTTGCGACGTTCCACTGCGTTCTTGAACGCCTTCGCTACCTTTTTGATACGCTCCTTTTCGTCATGTGCTTCATCGTCTTTGGCGTGCTCGTTCAGGTGTCGACGGAGCACAACGGGTACACTACACCCGTATAGGATACACACGAAGTCTCCTGTTCTGGCATCCTTTGGAGCGAGGCCCAAACGCGCTGCCTTCGTTTGGACTAAATGGCGGTTCCAGATGACCTATTGGACTCTTTCCAAAAACCGAGTCACCACTTCACTTCTATCCTTGCCAAAACCATGGTTCTTAAGAACGTTTGTATCAATCGTGGTATCTCTCGGCTCGGATCTCATGACCATCTTACACGCGCGATCGAAAAAGGGAGGTGCGTTCCGGCCGTCTCGATCGCGATCGGCGACGAGGGTCCTCCAGAAGGTCTCCCATGCCCGATGGTCTGGGGGCTCATTCGTCTCGTGCTCCCGTACCTCCCACTTGGCATACTTCAGCCAGTCGCCAGGTATGTTACCTACTTGAGAGACTGCGTCAATATCCTTCAACGTATCTAAGACAAATCCTTCGACAAGCATGCTGTAATGCCCTGGTCTTTTACGCAATCGGAATAGGTCAAGATTCAGCGTCCGAGTTCCAGCTGCACTGTAATTTCGTACGTGATCATCTGGATAGCCAATCAAGCCATCAGCGTTCTCTCGTTTCACTGTCCAAGTCTGGTGTTTATGGCCATCTACGTGTGTGACTTCTCGAACTTTGTTGAAAGGCGCCTCATTGACACTGACGATCCACGACGGCAACTTCGTCGGAGTTTGAGATCCGCTAGAAGTCGACGTCGCCTTCCGTCGCGATGGGTCTTGCCTGTTGTCGGCATCGGAGCCTGGTACCTGCGATATTGGGTGATCATTGGCCGCTGAAAATGTCGTTGCCCATGGTCGGCAAATGATATCCAGTGCTCTCGTTTTGTCGGCTTTCCGGACGATAAACTCGACCATTCGGGCATACACCTCGAGCACTGGAGCCTCGTACGTGACGATGTAGTCTTCGGATCTCCTGGACCGGAACATGGCCTTGTGCCGCTTGATGATCTCCCAGACCTCCGCATCGACATCTTTGGGCTTGATGTCTCCCTGCTCGGGCTTGGCATCTTTTGCAATGGCCAGCAGTGAGAACACAGCATCCCTAGGCTCACTTACTTCGAAGCTTGACAGTCGACAGACAAGATTTTCCAGCGTGGCCAATGGTTCTCGTGTCGATGGTGATGAGCGAAATAGGGAATGTGTGGCGTCTACCAGTTTCACAGCCTCCAATTTGGACACTTCCTCGAAAGAGCGGGCGACATAATCCTCGAATGGCTGCTTCTTGGCGGCATCAGACAGCCGTCGACCTGCGGTTTGTACTGAATCAAGAAGGGCGACTGCATCAGCAAAGTCACGCCAATCAACATACTCGAAGCCACAGTGGACGGTCGCTTTGGTCGCCAACGCAATCTCCTGTACCACCCAGCGTCTCGAGAACCTACAGCCAGCTGTCAGTCGCAGGCCGATATCAACGATGCAACAAGTCTCGTGTGTAATTACCAAGGTCGCTTCATGAGTCGAATAAAGTCGTTCCATTGGGCCAGATGTTCTCCACCCGTGACCTGGTCAAATCTTCGGAGTTGGAGCACATGATTTCTGATAAAATCAAGAGCAACCTCGCTGGACTTGTCCCCTGTCCCTAGCCAAATGCAAACATTTGTAGCTTGGCCGTATACATCGGCCATTCGTCCAACCTGTATATTTCGTTCCTTGACCGTGTCTTGGTCGATACAAATGCGATCAATCCACAGGTCACGCGGTTTGTCAGAATATCGGAGCGACCGCAGCGCTTCGACAAGTGACGACGAGATTAACATGTCGAATGATTTCATGTGGTGTTGGAACGTGTCCACGACCTTGATCACGTCCTCATCACTGTCTTGACCCCAGCACCACGACAAAGCTTCGTAAGGTAACTTGGGGAAAGTCAGAGGGTGCTGTTGAGGATCGTCCGGGGAATCGTTGTACGGATCCATCCTGATGACTTCAACCGTGATGGTATCTCCGCGTCCGCCACTTCGCAATCTCAAAATACGCAAATCTTTGTGCGGAAACTTGAGTGGTATCTGCTTGTAGGGTTTCATCGGTTCCATGGCTTAGCACACTTGCTGTAGTGATGCACAGTCTTAGAACTTGGTCTATTCCTTCCACAGCAGAATTTCCGGACCCTTCTCAAATCCAGACGTGAGAGAGTCTCAGATAGCTGGAAGGCAACCTCAGCCATGTATGCTGTGCGAATGCGCAGGGGCATGATGGTGGCGCGATGCTCGCGCGTAAAGCCGTTGAACGATGCTGATCTGCTCCAGATGGTAATGGCCACAGGCGACTGGGCGCGTAAGAAGTTGACATGGAAACATGATTAAGGTGTCAGTGCATGCACATGTTCTGTATCTCACTAGACTGTCCTGTCAATGATACTCGTTGCTGGACGCCCGTAGCTTGCTGGATTTCAATGTCGACCTCCAGTTCAAAGCTGCCAGCGTGCGATCGCTCACCGAGGCCGCCTTGATGCAGCCGGAGGTCCAGCCATAGCAAGCGCCTCATTCGATAGTTTCTGGGACCTGCATGATGCGCAGGCTGGGACTGGCTTGCCGTGAGGGTGGGGGGTCGATCAACATTTACACCTCGTTCAATCCAATACGGACGCTGACCGTGCTGCAAAGCACCTGATCCGCATACTCTGTGTATCATCAGTCAGGGCCTTGAGCATCAGAGATGAACGCCATGGTTCTTGTGAGAGAACACCGCACCAATCCGACAGGTTCAACGGATGACGATGCCTGAGTGGGAGTACAGTTTCCCGGCATTGGCCGCCATCGGTCGACGCGATGCCCTCAAGTCCACAATACTTATGTGATGACTTTCCTTTAGTAGAAGAACGGATGGACTAGGACGATGAGTCGTGACATGACTGCACAGTGTGCAATAAGACGGGCGTCACATTACACTCAAGCATTGCGTTGCCGCGGCATGCCCGCGAAGGTTCCTCGCGCCAGCGGATATGCCACCGGCGCGAGGAACCGTGCCAATCTACCTCAAGGTCCTTGTTACTTTGTTCGACCCGAGGCGCCAGCTTCATGCCTGTCTATTGCGAGCACAGTCCTGATCCTCAACCTCCATCCTCATCTCTCGTATTGCCTCAGTTGACCCTACGCTTATGTCCCGTCGAGACGCTCTACTTTCCTCACATGGCGGAGACCCGCTTCGCCTGAGAAAGATGCCACATCCGCCGTGTCACGCCCGTCCGCCCGACTCTGACCCGGCGAAAAGCATACTTCAGTAGGGACTATTGCCTCGTCACTGACTACACCACCGTTATTTGAAACGCAACTTTGCCCCCTCATCTTGATGTATCCAAGACTGAACGGGGTGACGACTCCCATGGAGATAGGCGCATGTGCTAAACTTGGTCTTTGAAGATCTAGGTCGCGAGCTTAAGCGGACTGGTCAAGCGACTAGGTGGTGCAGGTTGGTGCTGTAATCTCGTGTTATTACATGTGGTTCAATCGAGCCCAGCATATGTTTCCGGCTTGACAGCTTCAAGATCAGTTGAGAACCACTCATCGTCCCAGATATCCTCAGTACTACGCCGATCCTGCGGCCGCCACTGCAGAATCTTCCACATAAGCTTCAAGAGCTTCACCTTCTCCTCACCCTCCAGTGCACTCTCTCTCCGCTCAAGGGCGTGCCCTTCTCCTGGGAATGAGCCCCTCCAGTCGCCTTCGTACCACCTGTACATGATCACCGGGACTGTAGACGTGTTGGTTTGACACTGCAAGTCCCAGAAATATGAGCTTAGCTTTGACCGCTGCACGAAGTCTATGGGCGGGGAACCCATGATGGCGATCAGTTGGGTAAGGTGGATGTGCTCATAATAGCGGCCTTTGGTATCGAAGGGGTGAAAGAGACCTCGGGACGGAGGAGGTTCCATAGCTGAAGGAAATTCTTGTTAGTGTCTCCATGGCGATCATTCGGGGTGAGGGGCGAGGGGTAGACTCACAGTCATCCCAAATGCCCATATAACGACAGGGTAGCTCCATGGCATCTCCAAGATCAGCTCTGGCGCGCGATACATGATCGGTATTAGTAGATCCTGTTTGCGGCAGTCCTTGAACTTCCTAGCTTCGCCGAGATCGCACAGCTTGGGCAGGCTAGCAGTAAGCATCATCGGCTGCGAAGCGTAGATTGTACGATCGTCCAATTCTTTGCGTGGCCAGGGACGCCTGCCGTACACTTCTTCATATCTTGTGAAGGGAGTGTTGTCTACTACGTTCATTAAGATGTTCTTAGGTTGGATGTCTGCAGCGCATGCGGTCAGCTTCATGTTGTGCATCCGTGTCGTATAGACTCGCCTGTATGGACGACCTTTGCCTCGTTGTGCAGGCAGTGCATCGCTTGTAGTACGGATCGGAGGACCTGTCGCCACGCTGCCGGCTTGAGTGGAGTACTGTGATCTTTGATCCATTCGCGGGCGTACTACAAGTCAACCCCGAGTGGCTCGTATACGAGACATACATGCCTCCCATACTCACCCTCTACCTCAAATGACTCCAGCATCGTTCGCATACGGCCGCTCCCACTGTGCTTTGACGCCACACCATCGATGTGCTCGTGAAATTGCGCTTGCAACATGCTTTGTTGATGCAGACCTTTAGCGTCACATACTTACACTCAGCGCGGAGATCTCGATAAAGCCAGACTGTTGATCTGGAGCCGAAACCTAGCTTTCCAATGACCTTGTAGCGGTCGTTGAAGACTTGACCAAGACGAACAGGTACCAGTGTTCGGCATTGTAGCCTTCGAGCTCCTCTTCGTCGATAATGAAGTCATGAGATATGAGACTTGCGCTATCGGATTCCATGGTGAGTCTTCCAAATTTCTGACCAGTGTTATGGAGACTCCGAGCGTCATTGCACTGTGATGAGATGATTCTGGGCCACATGGAAAGACTCCCGATCGATGTTGAGGATCGATGTGCCAGTGACGGGATACATCGTGCAGCGCCTCGGACGCGCATAGGGACCATCGCGAAGCGCCGATAAATTGTGCAAGATGAGTGTACCACGCAGCGTGACTGGAAGAGTCATTACCTCCGCGGCCAGCTCTCAATGAGGACACAACTGCGCCTCCCGAGATCTCCATCTTCTACGAGGTCGACTGGACTTTTCCGAGCACTATCAGAACAAGTACTAAAACTTGTGCGAGCGGTATATCGAGTGCGATGTACATGTGAAGCTTTGATCAAAGGGCATATTGTTCCTGCCGGTGTTATTGGTGATGTGCTTGCAGAGACGGAGCGGCCCGGAATGAACCTTGTGGAAGTGAACGACCAAGGCTTCATCTAGATTAGGCAAGTACGGATAAGCAACTTTCAAGGCGCGGACAGTAACACGACACTTTGGGTATCATATGACAGATTATTGGCTACCGCTTAGCTCTGCCCGTCTTCCCACACTCCCGCTTACTCAACGGCTCGTCCGGGAAGGTCCACCCCCTCGCCCTCTTCGCTTCCCTTCTCTCGCTCTGATGCACCTTTGGCACCCAGCTGTCAGCTGCAAGATGATGCTTCCTACTCAGTGCCACCGGGCCGCCAACATCCATCCTCCAGCCATACTGTCCAGGTAGAGGTGTCTCCTTGGCGAGCATGTGCAGGTACCATAGCGCCAAGTCGACAGTCATCTGTAGCTCTCCATTGGCTGAGATACCATGGGTGGCGATCTGGATGGGTGCGCTGAGCTCGAGGAAGCCAAAAAGTGGCACCGGGTTGTTGGGGTTTGGAGGACCGCCAGCGCGAACACAGACAAGCTCGATCTCGGTCATAATGAAGCCGTAGCGGCAGCCATGGTCGCGCATGTAGTTATGCAATTGTGACAGAGCGCGAAGGTAGCTGATGCGAGCAAGAGGCGACTCGTTCCGCATACCTGTGTTCCACTGATCGAAGCAACGGACTATACCCACCACACGACCCCGGCCATCACCACAGATGGTCTTCTCGGCATCGGACTGGTAGTTGGAGACGAAGTCTGGCTGTTGCCGCGGAGCGTGGGGTGGTGATCGGAGTGCGCGCATCGCAATGTGCTTCTCGCCTTGCGAAACTTTCAGTGCTGCATTGACCTTGAGTGCATGGTGCGCAGCGCAGCTCTCGGCTAGATGAGCTTGCGTCTCAGGATTGAGGCTCACGCGGGCCGGCGTGGGGAGATGGCTGCTAGAGACATCGATGTTGAGGAGCTGCGTGAAGCCGGGGATCTCAGAGACTGTCGTCGCGTTGAAGTCCTCCCATCGATTGACATTTCTCACGTCGAACCAGAATGTGGTGCTAGAGCTGCCCCGAGTCTCCACTGTGCGTTGTGTAAGTGCAGGCGTAGGATTGGGTCGAGTCAGGTAGTCGGACAGAGTGGATGTTTCAATGTCAAGTGGAGACTCGGGCTCAGGCGCAATCTCAATCGCTAGCCGAGAGGGCACTGCAGGTGGACTTGCTGTGCGCCGTCGTTGTGGAAATGTGGGCACCTGACCACCAGGCATTGAGATGGGAGCAAGGTGGTTCATGGCGCTTGGAGTCCGCGACATCGGCACAGTGAGACCCATAGGCTGAGGTGTGGGGCTTTGACGATACGTCGGGTAGCCATACCGGCTTAGCATCGATGCGTCGACACTGCCACTTGAGCTGTTGCGCGAATGAGTGGGCACTCGAGAGGCTGAGACTGATCGCATCTGCGACATCGGTGGCCTTGTGGATGAAATTACGTCCCACGGCACCACCATGCTTGGTGCGCATGCTGATGCAGCAGGTGAGACCATGCCATACTGCACAGGTGGGCTGGGCGATCGACGGTCTAGGTCTGGTCGACTCGGTAGGTGACCGCGGAACTGCATTGGAAAGCCGTTGTTTGGTAATGAGGTAGTGCGAAGGTGACCGTGCACTCTCGATATTGCAGAGGATTCCATCAGCTGGTCTTGCGCCCTGACTCGAGGCAGGAGCACTGGGCCAGACTCTCGAGCCTTGTACGGCGACTTTGGAGGCGTAGAGGCCGCGGTCAGCAGCGACTCGGGCGACCAGTCTTGGGTATAGTATGTAGCATTAGTGCTTGCGCTGCCACCAGGGCAGAGCAGCTCAAGATTGTCGCCCTCTATGGCCGAGGGCGGTGGAGTCAGTCCTCGGTATTCCATTGTGAATTAGTTGCGTTCGGCTACCAGAGCTGAACGATGACGGTCCGGCCGTGTGTATACTTTTGTATTAGTCGATATATGGGGAAGACCAGCTCCAATAGGATAGTAGACAACAGTAAGCACAAATCGATCCCACCCCAAAGAGATTCGTGGGTCTCGTAACGGACGCAGCACACAGAGCAGAACTGGTGGCGATTCTTGCAGAGGAAGAGGAAGGACGAAAGCACCGACGCGCAGCATACCTATATACGAGGATATGCCCTCGCGAGCCTTCCCCAGCGAACGAAGCCATAGTGAGTACAAGCAGCAGAGGAAATAGCGTCACTTCGCGAGATCTGAAACAAACCCTCGAACCGTGCGCGACCTGGTAAACACGAGGTCCGCCAGGCTGGGTCGTGCGTGAATGGCAAGACGAGGTCTATTTCCTGGTCAGCGACCCAGATCGCAGCCATGAGACGGCTTCAGATGAGTTTCAAAATATGGCGCGCACGAGGCTCGAGGCTATTCTGAGGTGGGCGCGTGTTGACGGTCTTTAATGTTATCGCCTTCGTGGCTGTGGCATTGAGTGGGCGGTGCGTAGATTGCCCGGCTTCGAAGCTTCTCGTACGGGCGCGTAGGCAGATGAAACGCCTATTTGGGGCGCGTACAGGCGGCTCGGTCTTCCTTGTGCGCGGCAGTGAGGTATTTGGGCAGGTCCAGTCGCGTTGTGCAGAGGTGGAGTCGCGATAAAGTGGGCGGCAAACGTCGGCTGGGTACTTTCTCCGAGCTCCGATTGGCTGAAGACGAATAGTAGGCATGGAAGCTGCATCCAGTCTCCACGTTCATGCAGGTCGAGGATGATCAAACGCGTTTCAGATGCAGTCTATACTGTGACTCACTTCTTCGCGATGTTGACTGCATGTATAAGCAATCGAGAACGCGCTTTTTCGCGTCGAATTGCGCGCGACGTGTTGTCGTCGTACCTCGAACGTGACGTGGTCTCGAAGCACTCTTGGATCGACTTCGCGACAACAGCCAAGGAAGAGAGAATGGCAGAGAAATGATACTGACCGGAGATCCTGAGTAAATTCAGCTTGGTGCTCCTTCTACCTACGCGCGCGCCTTTCTGTACAACATGCCTCCTTCGGCGCGAATTGAGGCTGCAGATTTTGAATGTTTCAGACGATCTGACGGGACCATGGCAAGCGTCAAGAACCGGACGTCACTCCAGCTGCCTCCGCTGTCCTGTGCTGTTTCCAGCATGTGCGGCTTGAGCACGACAGAGGCGCTAGCTGAATTGTATAGATGACGATAAAGTGCCCCCAAGACGTGATAAATCGCTTTCCGGCCCGAGTCCTATGCGACGAAGACTTGGTAACCAAGTGTTTGGGTGCTCATAGTCAGATTGTGTGAGATCGCGTTATCATACAGAGTGGTGGGACAGGTTTACTTCCTCGCCATCTCCTCATCCAACAGCATCCCCTTCCTCCCGCCCCTCCAATCGTTCGTCCAAATGTGATCACTACTCGACCTCTCCTTCGGCCATCGCCACTTCTCCTGTAATGCCCTACCCAAATCATCCCTCGTCTCCCGTATTACAACATCTGCGATTCGTTCACCAACGACCGGCAAGAACTTATAAGCATGGCCTGACCCTCCCGTCGCAACTACGAGGTTCTTCCACTTCGGGTGGTAGTCGACAAGCCAGTCACCTTTGGGCGTGTCAGAGTACCAGCATATTCGCGTATACGACCACGGTCGCTCGGCCATGTGTGGTATGCATTGTGCTAAGAAATCACGACACGCGTCTGAGCCTTCCTTCGGGATATTGAGATGTGGGTCATCCATTCTGGTCCAGGGTAAGGACACTTCGATTTCCTCGCCTGAGTCCGAAATCTCAGGGTGAGGTATCTTCTTGAAATTTGCATAGCCATAGCCGTGCCGAGCGACTTTCAGGACTTGTTCGCGGGGTGGAATAATGAACATGCCGTTGCTGCCATTGAGCATTGTTGGGTTGTGCTCGAGTTGAGCTTGTTCTTCTGCGGTGATGTCCATATAAGCTAGGACTTGGCCGGAGGCGCTGGCTACGCCACGTAGGTCGATGAACTTGGGAGTCCAGGCACCTGCGGCGAGTATGACTAGTTCTGCATCGATCTTCGAGCCGTCTGTGAGCTCGGCACCCCTGACTGCGCTGCTGCTGTGATCGAACAGGAGACTTTCGACTTCTGCGTTCTTGAACTCCACTTGCCCAGTCGCTCTTGTCATCGCCTCCAGATACTTCATCGCCGCCTCTGCATCAGTCCAGCCCGAGGTCCAGTTACAGTACCCAGCATCTCCAGCAGCTCCATTGAAGCCATCCGCAATATCGATCATCGCGTTCCGATCCTCAAGCAGACTTACATCCGCTCCGTCTTTCCGCTTTCCAATGCTCAGCCCAAGCCTCTTGAGATTCGCCATCATTTCCCTCTGCATCTCCTCCCTCTTGCCACCAGCCTCGGCATCCTCAGCGCTGTTGACAGCTATCACGAGTCCATTTTCGTGGTATCTTCCCTCGGCACCCCATTCTTGCCGCCACAGCTTCTGTGCTTCTATGCAGAGTGCGCTGTAGTGGTAGTCTGAGTAGTCTGCGCGGACGATGCGGGATGCATCTATCGAGGCTGCATCTGGGGCGGGGAAGGTAGAGCGGTCGACCACCGTGATCTTGGTGTGAGCATACTGGGCCCGCTGGGACAGCGCATAGGCTGTGGAGAGACCGAAGACACCGGAGCCAATGATGAGGATTGAAGAGGGGATGGGATCTTCGATGGAGCCCATGACGGAAGCTGATACAGTAAAGAATTGACAGAAAGATCAAACACAAGTCTGAAGAGAGAGCATGACGGTCAGACAGGGAATGCGATGTCAGCTACCTACGTGTACCTTGATCACTGTTCGTACGCCTCGATGCGAAATGCCGATGATAGGCGTGGAGGGGTGGCATTGAGTTGATGAAGTGGAGGCTCGGGAGTGAGAGCTTCAGCAGCCGAGATCACAATGGAAATGGAGGATTGATTCAGCTCACACTTCGCTTCTCCCATCAAAAACAGCATATGTCCAGTTCAGTGAAGCGAAAGCTGCTGCGCAGTCTCACCGCTCGCCGCAATTTAACAGTATCAAGGCATGCAGGCCAATGGGTCCGCAATGCCTCTGACAGAACTCCCGCCGCAGTGTCCGGGCGCACACCAGCGTATAAGCCCTTCCAACCCACCACCGCTTCCGGTGCGAAGGGTCCGGACAAGACGCGCCGCTCAGCAGCGCCTTACATCTTGAGCACTCTGGCTGCGGTACTTGGCTTCTACATAACCCAGCTCTCGCTCGCAGCCTCCAAGCCCCATGATGATCCTTCGATTCGCGATCTCTCGGCTCAGACAGATGTCGCCGCCCGCTACGATGAGACGGCTGATAACTTCGACAGCGAGGTTGGCACCTCCGAAGCACTCATGGGCATCAATAAGATCCGGAGACGACTAGCCGAGCAGTGCAGAGGCCATGTGCTGGAAGTCAGCTGCGGTACCGGGAGGAATTTAGGCTACTATGATGTGAGACTGGGCAGCAAGATCGACAGTCTGACGTTCGTGGATCTGAGCGCGCCCATGGTCGACGTGTGCAAGAAGAAGTGGACGGCCCTCTATGGGCCTACCAGCGGCATCAGGAAGAAGGCAGACCTTGCTATAAGATTCCTCACTGGGTCGGCACTGGAAGCCATGCCACCGCCACCGAAGGGCGAGAAGTATGATACGATCATACAAACGATGGGACTCTGCTCGACGGCTGCACCGATGAAGCTACTAGAGAACATGGCTGCGCATCTCAGCACGACTTCCCCAGATGCGAGGATCCTGCTGCTGGAGCACGGCAGAAGCTACCAGGACTGGCTCAACAACATCTTGGACAAGTCCGCTGCCAAGCATGCGGAGATTCACGGCTGCTGGTTCAATAGAGACATTGGTGCACTTGTAGAGGAAGCCGCTGACCGGAGTGGGCTCGAGGTGGTCAAGGAGCATAGGCAGCATCTTGGTACCACCTGGGTGTACGAGCTTCGCTTCAAGAGCGCAGCAAGCATCGTAGTGCCAATCGAAATTGCAAAAGAACAGCCTGCGAGTGATGAAGCTGTCGAAGAGGCCGCACCCGAGGGCAGCTTTGGCTGGCGTGGCCTTCTTGGCTGGAAGTGAGCTGCTCTGAAACCCTGGCAAGCAGGCTCTTTACGCTTCTAGATCACTTGATCGCTTTGGTAGTGACTTGTGCATGAAAGACATCGGCCTACGACGCGCAGCTCGGACTGGTGGATCGAATCAGCTACACGCGTGCTCAATACACTGAGGTCAGTCAGCATCCTTCCCTCCACGCTGCGCTCCCCTACAGCACACCATGATGATATTACAAAAGTCAAAATATGTTTCAAGACGGGACGGAGAGAGCAATCTCATTGAATGATACAATTCTATCTGATGTCATATGCAATTCCCATTACACTATATTCGCTTCCTCAACCCAGACCTGCGCTGACCATCTTCAGACTCTGCTGCCCCCTCACCGCCTTTTAATGGACTCTTCACCTGCGGCTTCAACGCCAACTTCGGCTGCTCGATCTCTTCCAATCCTATCCCAGCATTGATCGCGGCTAGGTTCCGTCCGCCCCAATGGCAGTTCCAGAAAGTCAGCAGCGCATACATCTTGATGAAGCTGTGGAAGTAAGCGAACGCGAAGTATCCTGACAGCATCCTCAAGTCCTCGGGATGACGCAGGAAGTATGGTGTCAGCTTTACCAGCTTAGTGGCGAAAACCCAGCCAAGCAATATGAGCAGAGCTTGCTGACTTCCGTAAGGCGAAGTCCAGAGCAGGTACGCAAGCAAGGCATCATTGAACAGCGCGAAGTTGAAGAAGCTAGTGATGTACACAGCGTATACACACCATGGCTGTGCTCTCCAGACTGTACGATCAGTGAATAAGCTGCAGCTGTTACTGCGCCAAGTCGTACGGACCCAACGTAGACACTGCTGCATGAACTTTGGGTACGTGCCGAGAGTGGTCTCGATCCTGGAAGCTGGAGAATACTGGATCTTGATCTTCCAGCCACGAGTAACTTCGAAGCGGGTGATAAAGTTGTCGTCATCTGGCCCCAGCGGACTGCACAGGCTGAAGAAGAAGCGCTCGTCGGTGAAGCCTTTTTAGGAACTCAGGGTCTTGCAGAATCTTGGTGCGATGCAGAGACGTTCGGCCAGAGATCACAAAGACACCGCCATCGACTGCGTTTGTGGATCTGATCTCGAAGTTGTGGCGCTCGAGGTAGATGGCGCCGAGCATGTTCCAGTAGCTACGGATGTTGAAGCCGATGTCAGTACGGCGGACGCGCTTGTTTGTTCCGACCGCGCCGATCTCTGGATTCTCGAATGGAGCCACCGCATTGCGAAGGAAGGTCTTGGGCCAGAAGACATGGTCGTCTAGCAAGACTGTGATCTTAGTCTTCACGTGCGGGATCGCGGTAGCGACTTGAGCACGCTTATGCGCAATTGGGCTAAGGAGCACAGTGATCTCGGTGTACGGATGCAGGGTGCGGTAAGGCTCGAAGTACTCTTCGCACAGCTTAGCATTATCAGCTCCCACCGTGACGACGAGCGATTGCGCTGGCCGATTGCGCAGACAAGTTTCAATGCATTCCCGGAAATCCACATTCTCCGGATCAACGGTCGGCAATATTACCGTGCAATCGGAGGGCTTGATCTTCGGGTTTGCTGGCACTGGACTCGGGCGATACAGCCAGAAGGCTATAAGATGTACAACCAGGCGGAGATACCGGAAGACGAAAAGCGCCGTGAACCAGAAAAGAGGATGCTGGTAGCCAAGCCATAGCTGTTCGGTCACAGCGTCGATCGTCTGGCGTGCTGCTAGGGCGAGAGAGTCCATGCTGCTGGTCGCACAAGGCGTGCTGGGTGGCTGGCGGCGCCATGCTTGGCGGCGACGAGGGTGTCAAGGCCATGGGAGAGACAATGGACGCTCGTTGCGGAAATTGGGGACAAAGAGGAGTGGTGGAGGTGAGGAAAATGTACCTTGCCACTGCTCAAGTGCTTGGAGCGGCGACGCACAAGGACGAGTCGACTGATCGAGACTGCTGGACAAAGGCAAGATCTACCACCTTACGGATAAGCGCTCGACAGGAGTCGACTACCACCACGAGATAGCTAACGTAGACGAATTGTTTTTGCTCTGTCAGTTATATGCATCGTGGCTCCAGCTCTGGTCAGCTCATCCACATTAGCGAAGTGCAATGCTGCCATTCCTGTAAAAGTTGCAAGTTTAATGTAGGTCACTGACAAGTCTGCACCATCCCACCATATTGAAACCTCGATACACTATTGCAATTGTCGTCACAGTAGCATCGGAGTCTTCCGACTTGTGCGGAGACGAAGGCGAGCTACACGGATCGATCTACAAAGGCTCCAAGAAGGCGAGAGTATGTCCCTCAAGGACGGACCTTGCGAGGAAGTACGAGCACATTGTCATCGAGAGAGGGCAGGCTATGGCTTCTGGGTTTACTATGTGGCATCCAAAAACAGGGCACGGTACGTCAAGGGCGATACAAAGCAGAGGGAGGTGAACAGGTAAAGTCGACTTCAACAGTGCCAAGACTTGTTCATCGTTCCTTCCTTGCCACTTATGTATGTGCTTCGTGCTTGCCTACGATGGCCCCTTCTGCGACTATGGTGTCGGGACAGCAAGTAGACTGCGGGCCATTGATGTGAATGAGCGTGAGGCGCCTCTTCGGTTCTTGTACAGTCTACGTTGCCCTCTGTTGCCGTCCTGCGTGCTCAGAGAGCTATTGTGATGATACTACATGCTGCTTTCCCGTCTTGACGGTCTCGCTGGATCTGAGACTCGCACATTGCCTGTTGCCTACCACGTCCCGTCGTTCGGGCTTGCGCCCAACAGCCTTGTTTACTGATACACATACTACAACTGCTGGTTGTTACTCCTGCATCTCGATCGTAGGGTCGATTGCCAGCTCGCCGCTCAGTAGTCATCGAACATGTCCTCCAACTCTGCCACACCGATGTTTTCGGGGCTTTGGAGGCTCTCCCACTCCAGCGCAGCGTCTCCAAGCTCGAATGATGCACCGCCCAGTGTGTCGATGCTGAGCTTCGCTTCGTCCATCTGCACGTCCTCAGTCTCCTTCTTGACTGGGCTCATCGACTTGCCGGCACCCATGCTCTCCTCTTGTGCACGTATGACTGGACTGCTGAACTCCATGCCCGACGCTTCCACTTTGAGGCACTCGGCGTGTTCAAACAGCTCCAGTGCGGCCGCGGCAGCGCTCTGCTCAGTCTCCTCTTCAGCCATCTCCACGGAGAAGACCACCTCGTTCTCCTCATCCCTCTCCGCGCCAGTCACAGCATCCGCTTCGACCTCCATCTTGACGTCCTCTTCGCTCTTCCGTCTAAGGCGCGCAGCCTCGTGAAGTAGATTTGCTGTCTGTTTGAAATCCCGTTCCTCGTGCTCGAGCTGCGGGCTCACGGCACGGCGATTGTGCGACAAATTTGTAGTGGTAGGCGGGTGTTCGCGCGGTACGGACCCGGATGCCGAGAAGGAGCGCGTGTGCGTCGGTGGGCCATCGGTGTCCAGCTCTGGGCTCGATAGGTCGACTTCCGGACTTGGCGACAGAGCTGTCCGAGCGCGGATGAATGTCTCGTTGGCATCCTCGTCTTCGTCTGCTGCGGAGGCGGAGGACAGCGACGGTGAGATGATGCGGGCGGCGGGTTTTGCGATGATCGCGGGCGGGTGATCGGGTATCGGTTGATGAGGTGTGGTGGTCAGGTAGAAGTAGAGCCGTCGGGGGTAGACCGGTGAGAGGTCCTTGGCCAAGGGACAGGGTGAGATTGCGGGCCAGGAGCGGTGAAGGTAAGCTGTCAGGCGGGACGAGATGAGAGCGGATGGGTTAGCAGATCTGCGGCACACGTCAGTAGGTAATTCAACATATATTTGTGGGGAGGGAGGCACGTACCTCTCCACGGCAGGCACGTTGGTCGCAAGTACGGCGGCAAGCTCCTTCACCAAATGAGGTCGGTTGCCAGTCTTCTCCAGTTGTCGCAGTGCGCCGACGACAATGTCGTCACTGATGCCCTCCGTATCAATCTTGTTGTCGCCTTCGCGACCAGGCGAAGGAGGTGGTGACAGCGCCAGTGCGCGCTTCGGCATGGGGTCCTCCTTGAAGCGCACGCATGTCGTCCTTGGCGGGCTCATCGCACCTGCCGTCGGCGACACAGCTCCATGCGACCGCTTCGACTTCTTGACGGGAGGTTCATCGCCTTCGACGATGGTGCTGGGCGGTGAGGGATGCGACGCCGTGCGCGATCGTTTTGGCAGCGTGATACCGAGCTCGGATAATGAGAGTGATTTCCGCCGTGTGTTATATGGCATCGTCGCGTGTGCTGCGTGTGAAGTCATGGTCGCTGTTGCCTCGCTGCGATAGAGTCGACGACAGCGGCGTGTGCTGGTCGCGGTGTGCTGACCGCGTTTACAGTCGACAAATAATATTGATGGCAGGCGGGAATGCTGCTACCGAGCTAGGCGGCGACGGCGTTTTACTGGGTATGCCGGCACTGCATATGCGGGCCTAATGCAAGGTGAGACGTGAAGCAGGAGGGCAGTATCGACAGGTCGTGTGAGGATGATGTCGATGGTGGTGTTGATGCCGTTGACGACCGATGGTAACGGTGTGTTGAGGGATGTGCCGCCGAGAAGTTCAGGAGGCGATGATGCAGTTCTGTTGCAATCCGGGATCCACAGGGCTGCGATGATGGGAATTTGGGGAGCTGTCTCGTGCATGCGTCCGAGGAAGACCAGCCGCTATCCCCGACACGCTTCTCCCTGCTTCACGTTGTGTGATAGGTATATGTCTGAACGATAACTGGATCATCTTGTATAGCAACTTGTAGAGGAAGAAACGCATCATGGCAAACACCTCTCAAGGTTCAACGCCGGGCCACGACTCCAGCAGGCGCTAGAGGCGGGATGAATACGGATGATTGAAGTTTCGGGGCTTGAGCCCGACGCCCGCCAAACGCCATCACCACCTCGTGCGACTGGCGCAACATAACGCGTTTGCTGACTATGCTGCCATGCGGCAAGCCGCCAGCGGAAGTGCCGTCGTGGGCGCTTCGCTTTACGACTCTGTTCATTGTCGGAATGCGTACTCTGTGAGCAACACTCGAGCGCATTCAGAGGTCATTCGAGACACGATATCACACAAAATCCATCACCACGCTTCCCCGTATCTGCAGCTACCGCGTTCACGGCAGACAGGAGCGATCGACAAAGAAAGCAATACCACATCCTATCACAGAGCTCCGTCTGTATGCACCCCTGATGCGAGCTGCGGACAGGTGCAGTAGGTTGGCGCTCCGAAGTTCGAGAATGCAGCTAAGAAAACATGTCCTGAGTCGCGTGCCTTGCTGACCGCAAGTTCACCGTCGTCCTGCCTGTAATCACTCGGCAAGGTTGTACTTGCGAAGACGCAGCGAGTACATTCCTTCGCAGTCATCCTACATCGATTGCCATGTCCCGTAGCGGCTATCCTGGCCGTTGTACAAATTGGAGCTTTCGACCACCTGAAGTCTCGCGGAGTGCACACCGTTCGTGTGGACAGCATACGGAACTTTTGTCCGGCGTGCTCTCGAAGGTCGCAACGATGCACGTCACAGCCACGCGGTCGACAAGATGAGCGCACCACTAGCGAAGCCGACGCGAATGACAAACGTTAGTCTATACTACACCCTCGCAACTGAACGCAGCCAGCGGTACCTGGGAGAGCTGCTAGAAGATACAACTATCTCGTCGACAACGTACGTACTGATTGCTACCGCGGCGCTGCATGTATCAGCATTATCCACCACAACGAGTCGCTGAGAAGCGCGCTACATGTGTCACCCGCTGGAATGCCTATTCCATTGACATGCGGATCCGTAACGCTGTGTTTAGTCATCTACATGCCAGCCTCACACTTGGCACTGGAATGCTACGCGGAATGCACGTGGCTGGACCGATATGTATCACGTTGCTTGGTATCCACATTCAACCCAAAGTCATAGTACGGTTATCTGGGACGATGACAGTGACAGCAGCGAGCGAAATTCTCCATTTGGACGTCACAAATTTGCTTTGAGAGCCGTTTGCTTAAAGGCTTAGCTCGCTCGGGGAGCCATGGGTACGACCTGCGTTGGCCCTCCCTCGGTGAGTGTCTTACACCTGACCATCAAGTGCGATCGTACGTAATCTCAGAGAGCAGCTCCGCGACTCACTCGCCGTATCGTGTCCTCAGCTCGATGACAAGTCGCGACCATGACGTGAGTGGTCCCTTTGTTCAGTCACTGAGCTATACCTTTGTTCTGCTCCAGAATGGCGCATGGCGTATGTGCGCGGCTGCTGTCGATGCTTTCAGCAGCTTCTCATACACATCTGAAAGCGGCCTTCCAGCGTCGACTTGCAAACGCCACTGAACGCAGAACACTATTCGCCGTACAAGAGCAACTCCTACAGTAAGTCTACTCGAGCTATTGTTCCCTTGTATTCTTCTCCACTTCATCTCTCTTACGTCGGATTACCTCTGTTGGTTGTCTTGTCTCGCCATCCTCGCGACCTGCAACAAGCCACCCAACATGCATTTCCGTGAACTCATCTGCTTCTCTGCTCTTGCTACCCTTGCTGTGGTCGCCACTCCGGGCGTCGCCAAGCAAGTCCCGGCACCGAAATGGGACAAGTACGCTGGTGAGCGTCAAGGTGCGCCAGCCAAGGGCGGGTTCCACGGTCATCAGGCCCGCGAGGCTGAGGCAGCCAACGCCCATGGCTGGAAGGACGCCCACGGCCAGCCGTACAACCCACATGCTCCTCACCACGCCCGCGATGCTGCCTCCACTGCGGCTGGTGCTTGGGCAAAGCCTTCCGAATGGGCTTCTTGGCTTTCGTCTCAGCTCCCCAAGGTGACTGGTTCTTCCCACCCAACTGCACACCCAACCGCCCGCCCTGCCTTTGCTCCCCAGCACGGCCAGCAACATGGCGCCCATCACGCCCGTGACGCAGAGGCCGAGGCTTACCGCTTCAACAGTCCTCCCTCGCACTACGAGAACCACGGCAACGCTCATCATGCACGCGACGCTGAGGCAGGACACTTCACTCCTCCTCAGCACTACCAAGCCCACAACCCGCACCACGCCCGCGACGCCGAGGCCGAGCCGGTGAACTTCCCACCCCACCCAGGAGGCAAGTTCGACCATGCCAGCGACTGGCACAAGGACTTCCTTGCGGCTCACGGCGTCAAGCACACCGCGCGTGACGCTCTCGCCGACGAGGACTCCTTCGAAGACAACGTTGACTTTTCAAACGACGGTTACGCGGAGGCTGAAGACGAGGATGAGCACCTCCAGGCTCGCGCGGCCAAGCCGCCTGCTTTCCATCCTCAGTTCAATGAGCATGGCTCCAAGGGCAACCAGCACCACGCCCGTGACGCTTCGCCAGAGCCAAAGTACCCTGCACACCCCGATGGCAAGGAGTTCGACCACAACAGCGACTGGCACAAGGCTTTCCTCGCCGCCCACGGCGTCAAGCACAATGCTCGTGATGCTGAGCCAGAGGCTGAGGCTATGAAGTATCCTGCTCACCCGGGCGGAAAGTTCGATCACGCTAGCGACTGGCACAAGGAGTTCCTCGCCGCTCACGGCGTGAAGCACAACGCTCGCAGCGCTGACGAGGCGCTGGAGTTTGAGGAGGAGACTGTTGATACTTCGGACGAGGGCTATGAATTGCACGAACGCGATGTTGAGGAGGCCGAGCCGCTCTCGTACGAAAGCTATGGTGCCGAGGATGAGGACAAGCTCTTCGCCCGCGATGCCCGCAATGCCTTCCAACCTGGGTCTGGCGCACATCCCACCGTGAACGCCGATGTACGCCTCCACCCCGTCTCCTCTGCGCTTCACACACACCGACAGCAGTCACAGTACTACGACTCTCAAGAGCATGTCGACTTTCTCGCCCGCCATGGCATCAAGCTAACCGTCCCGTCAAGCGCCGCACCTGAGGCTACTGAGACTCCATCGCTACAGTGAGTTTGCCTGTCATCATGGCCCTCGATTCGCGGACACTTACTGATGCGATAGGTAGGGCGAGATTCGTGCCTCTTAAGCCAAAGCAGCAGGTGCCAACTAAGCCGGCACCGGCGAAGCCAAGTAAGGGTGGGTTTGGAGGTTTGAAGTTTCCTTGGTAGACAAAGACAGGCTATGAGATGGACATAAGATAGATGTTGAACTTACCTTTCGCGTCACCCGAACCCATGATGTTGCGTGCGTGATATACTTGCGATGGCGTTTCCCAGAACGTCACGCAGCCTCCATAGTTGTCGTCTTCGTACGAAAGGCCTCGACTTCGCGCAACAGTTGTTGTCGAAAGCGATGCTCCAAGACGCTCTAGACGCAAAGTTGCCAGTACAAGTGCAAAGTATACATCGGCAATGACATGAAGTCGACAATATCTGGTCGTCCCGTGTCGTCCGTGCTAGATCATAGCCGAGGCTGCAGAGCAATATATTCAAGTAAGATTATTCGATCATTGCAGTACCAAGGCCGACCGTAGTTACCTATTTGGAAGTATACTATAGGTGAGACTGTAGACTCGAGTCGGAGAGATTTTGAGGGGCGCTGGTGCGACCATGCACGGACGGGAGACGCGTTTGGACCTCACTCGTTCTCCGATGGACCACGGCGTCGTTTCTCATCATCAAGGCACGTCCCATCATCTCCTGGTGGCTCTGGGAAACATACCACGATCAGAATGCAGCCTTAGCCACGCGATTTTGCTGGTCATGCGACGATCAGGGCGACTTGTATAAACTTGTACCCCCCGGCTAATATCAAATGGCACTACCGGCGCACTCTCTCCGTGCGTTTCATAGTGCTCGCTTCGTCTCGCTTCGACTTCTCCACACATTCAAAGTCGCTGAATCCGTTGCCACGTTCTCCTCCACACGCTTGTCCGACAGTCGAAGGCCGAAGTACTGTGATACTTGGTGACACTCGTACTATGGAGACGGAACGGCTTGTACCGACTGGTGGGAACATTTCTTCTATGCGTGAGCCCTGGGTCGGAGTCGGTGGACATGGTGGAGAGGAACCCAGACCATCATATGGACCCCATGAACAGTCGGCTAGGGTTTCTCGAGGGTTTCATGAAGATCATTGACTCGTCTCGAGCAGTATATGTCTACTTGGCTCCTCCTCCAACTCTCGACCTTTCTTTTGTCCAGACTTTTCAATCTGCCATTCTTTCGTTTCATCTTCTTCGTCATCCATCCACTTGATCTCCCATCACCGTCACTATGAGACTTCTCGAAGCCAACGTCGCGCTGCTGGCTTCAGCTGCGACTGTCGCCGCCCAGACCTGCAACCTTCCCTCCTCCTACAAGTGGTCTTCCCAGGGCCCGCTCGCCCAACCCAAGAACGGCTGGGCCTCGCTCAAGGACTTCACGCACGTTCCCTACAATGGCAAGCATTTGGTGTACGCCTCCGACTACACCGGCTCGAACTATGGCTCGATGAACTTCGGTCTGTTCTCTAGCTGGAGTGACATGGCAAGCGCATCTCAGACTGGTATGAGCCAGGCAAGGGTCGCACCTACACTGTTCTACTTCGCTCCCAAGAGCACCTGGATTCTCGCATACCAGTGGGGCGCGACCGCCTTCAGCTACAAGACATCCTCCGACCCCACCAATGCTAACGGCTGGTCCGGCGCCAACGCCCTCTTCTCGGGCTCCATCTCCGGCTCCGGCACGGGTCCCATCGATCAAACCCTGATCGGTGACAGCAGCAACATGTACCTCTTCTTCGCCGGCGACAACGGCAAGATCTACCGCGCCAGCATGGCCCTGAGCAAGTTCCCCGGCAGCTTCGGCAGCGCTAGCACAGTCGTCATGTCCGACAGCACCAATAACCTCTTCGAGGCCGTACAAGTCTACACCCTCAAGGGCCAGAACAAGTACCTCATGATCGTCGAGGCCCAAGGCTCCGGTGGCCGCTACTTCCGCAGCTTCACCTCCACCTCCCTCGGCGGCAGCTGGACCGTCCAAGCCGGCTCCGAGTCCTCCCCCTTCGCCGGCAAGGCCAACACGGGCGTCACCTGGACCAACGACATCTCGCACGGCGATCTCATCCGCAGCACCAACGACCAGACCTTCACCGTCGACCCCTGCAACCTGCAATTCCTGTACCAGGGCCGCAACCCTAGCTCCAGCGCGTCTTACGATGCGCTGCCATACCGCCCGGGTGTTTTGACCCTCACGAACCCAGGAAGTGCGTCCGGTGGTTCTTCTTCCTCTTCTGCTGCCCCTGTCTCTACCACTACACGTCAGGCTACCAGTGCCACAGCTGCTCCAACTTCCTCCGCTCCCCCTGCTTCTACATCTGCCTCCTCCGGCGGCTCCGGTGGCGGCCAGTGGGCGCAGTGCGGCGGTACCGGATGGACCGGCACGACCACTTGCGTTGTACGCATATCTCCGTCACAGTGCGGATTGTGTGAGAACAGATTTGCTGACGTATTTCACAGAGTCCGTATAGTTGCCACGTCATCAACCCGTACTATTCGCAGTGTTATTAGAGGAGGTGGTTTGAGGGTTGGAGTAGGTCTGAAGAAGGATGAAGGAAAATTCAGTTATTTATACTTCGAGCTGGAACCTTGCAGAGGTTCTGCAAACCAGTTCTTGTCTCAAACTCCAACGTGTCGCTGTATATTCACGTGGAACCCCTGCTATTGTCGACAAGCAGTGTGTGTGTCTCGGTTTACCAACGCAGTGATGGAATGTTTTTTGTAATACTTACACCGATGCCGGCACCCCGCTGGTGATTGATTACACCCTCCCCCCCTTCCACCGCGCATTAACATGACTCGTCCTGGTTTTGATAAATCCTTCCGCGACACTGATGTTGTGCGAAGTGGCAGAGCTTTTGAGTGGGCGGGCTTGTCAGCTAAGGCACAAGATCTCTCTCCCACGCGGGATAGCATCCAGTGGAGCCGCTTGGGCACCGCAGTAACACATTGTGCCTGCTCGCTACTGAACTCAGCACAAGCGGTACGGGGCCCATTTTCATGCAGAGTTCGTGATCGCGGCAATTGACGCGAGCCACGTGCGAGGCCCTCGCGTTAGCTTCTGAGTAGACCAAGTGCCGCCGCCCGACAAGTACGTCCATGAGGAAGCTTGGGGTCTTCCGGCCAGTGGCGTGAAAGTCCGCGTACTTCTCGGCGTCCGAGAGCAGTTCGTCGAGGTGTTCCCGGACAACTTCCAAAAGGCAAGTTTTGACTCCCGACTCCCCATCCGGATTCATGCCGTATACCATCTCAATTGCAAGTACGAGATCTTCCCCCGCCCATCCGTTGCTTAGGCAACTTGACAGCTTCTTGCAAGCAAGGTCCTTAAGCGGCGTGCAAAGGTACTGTTGCGCGAGATAATAGACGCGCACGTTTAGCATGACCCTGCTCTCCTCGTCATGACAATCGTGGGTGTAGAAGTAGGACAGCATTGCATTCACGGCATCGGCAACAACGCCGTTGAAGATGTAGCATTGCGCAATCCCTTCCTATTCGCGCTCAGCTCTACATCGTCGTAGTAGAGAAACTCGATACTGCATACCCTGAATTCGCCGTCACAAGCTTTGGCCAAAACCTCCGACTGTGGACAGATGATGGCTTTGTGAATTCGCCACTTCCGTCCCTCGCATTCCATCGTATAATCGGAGTAACGCTCGTTGCCGACGAGACTGTGAAGAGTCAGCACTAAATCAGGGTGAGACATCCACGAGCACTACCCACCTCTCCGCGCCAACGAGAATAGGATGAGTAGCCGCTTCATCTTTTCTGCTCGCGTCGGCGGCCGCCATGATTGATGTTCCGATGTTTTATTTTGAGGTGCGCGAGGAGGAAGACATCGACCTGAAAGGAGCCCTGCCGCTGAAATGGGATGAATGGAAGTCGCAGGAAGCTCGAGACGAAGGCTGAGGAAGGTGCGACCCTGACCTCCTTCCTCACTTCCCCAAATTCAGCATAATCAGAACTGTGACAGAGTCATATCTTCACTATAGGCAAGGCACTCTCTTGCGATTTCCTCGAGATTTGAGTCGAGACGCGTGCCGTCGCTTGGTCTTGTCGTTGGAATGGGCACTTGCAATGTCTCTGACTAGTCGCGGAACGTCCATAGCATCTGGAGACGAGTTGGAAAAGCCCGAACTCTAGGCTCGCCGGTCAATCGAGATAGCTCATTCTGCATTGCAGAGGAAAGCAGTCACATCATCGAAGGCCGGACGCCCGTGCTCCGGGTGCCTGTCCGCCACCCACGAACAGTACACCTTGCGTGTCTCGCATCTAGCCCATCCGAGGACGTGTAAGGTACAGAGCGCTGTTGGTGATCTCGTCTATCCTCTCGATCTGCGGACATGTCAGACTGGAACAATCTTCCGAAAGAACATGTGCTTCACCAATTCGCGCTGCAGGTCGATCAGATAACGGCTGAAGCTGACCACAAGGAGATGTACGGCGTGACACTACAGCCAACGAAAGAAGGGTAGGTCTAGTGGTACGTTTGCTTGACTGCATTGGAAGCCTTCGGTCCTGGGGACCGAAGGGGCAACGTTTGATTGTACACGTGAGTCTAGCTGACGTAGATCCTCCTCAGCGACAAGCCAGCCCACACAACCCTCATCGTCCTCCAAAAGTTTCTATGTGCCAACGCCGGAGACTTGCCAAAGGCGAAGTCCCAACTCCTGGAAGCTCTGCAGTGGCGAAAGGAGTACCGCCCACATGAGGCCAAGGACGAAGTCTTCAGCAAAGACAAGTTCGGCGGACTAGGCTATGTCACCCGACTGAGAGGCGTAGTCGAGACGACGAACGAAGAAGATGTGGCGACCTTCAACATCTACGGAGCTGCTGCCAAAGATCCGAAGAAGACGTTCGGCGATGTGGAAGCGTGAGTTTGCCACTTTCCACTTGTCACTTGAGCAGCCTAGAGGTCCACGCCCTGCTGTCTATGATGAAATTGCAAAACCTTCTTGACCTCGTCCTGACATCCTTCCCAGATTCATCCGCTGGCGCGTCGCCCTCATGGAACTCACCCTCTCCGCCCTCGCTCTCAATACGGCCACCCTCCCAATTCCCGACTACGGCGCTGGCCCCGATCCCTACCAAGCCATCCAAGTCCACGACTATCTCTCCGTCTCCTTCTTCCGGCAGCCAGCCGAAGTCAAAGCCTCCTCGTCCCGCATCATCAGCCTCTTCTCGAAGTACTATCCGGAGACTGTGAGCTACAAGTATTTCGTGAATGTACCCATTGTAATGCAGTGGATGATGGGAACGATGAAGATGCTGTTGGGCAGTGATGCGGTGAGAAAGATGACGTGGATGACTTATGGAATTGAGTTGGTGAAGTATCTTGGAGAGGGGGTGGGCAGAGAGTATGGAGGGAAGGGGCCAAGTCTGAATGAGATCGGAGAGACGGTGAGGTATGATGATGGGGTGAAACAGACGAAGGCGTGAGTGGTTGTATTCTTGATTGCATTGGTCGGTGATTACATTACATAGATTCGTATATACCGCTCATACTTCTACTCTGGCATGGCGAAAGTACTTCATCCCGACCCAGGCTATGGTGATCCAGACCCAAGCTACAACCCCAGTAAGGACCATGAGCGCTGGGTAGTACCCTACTATCGGCAGCGTCGGATCGTCTTCTAGCTCTGGCGGTGCGTAGGGTGTCTCGCCAACGTCCCAAGCCCAGCTCCAGACTTCGAGACAAGAGCCCATGCCGACTGTGAAAGTGATCCAGGTCAACGCCAGGATGACCCAGCCCCAGTAGGCCGTCTCAGTGTAGTCATGAGGTTCTGGCGGCGGTGAAGGTGGGTAGGGTAGTGGCGCGCGTGTGAGCGGCGAAGGCCGGTGCGGCGACGAGCGATTGCGGGAGCTAGTCTTAGTGGCAGCTGACTGAGGGTGCAGGCTAGACGACGGTGGGAAGTAAGACGTCGAACTTGATGCCGGCTTCAAGATTGACGGAGGGACAGATTTCGTCGCGGGTCGGTCAAAGGTCAGTGCCTCCTCGTCAGAAGTCGTGCTGACCGAGGCAGCCTGACTAGTGGGAGACTTCAAATCGACCGGACTGCTTGCCGTGCTGCTCGGCGCGTCTGACTTGGCAGCCTCATCGGTCGTACTGTGAATTCTGGTGTACTGAGTGACGAGTGCAAGACGTGCAGCCGTCACTGCAGGTGCGTCTGCTGCTACAGACTCCAGCCACTTCTCGGGTACAGCGGCGTGATGCTCCTCATAGCTAAATTGTCGCTTGATGGTGTGGGGCCCTGAACTCTCCTCGATCACGGGTGGAGGTTCCGGCTCCTTGACATCAGGCGGCGGAGGTGACCAGGCTGGCAATGCCGTTTGTTTTGTCGGACTTCGAGGCAGGAGGCTATTCCGCCTTTCCCGGCCATCAGAACCCATTCTCTTCCCAGCCAGCAACGCAGCCTTCCTGAGCGATCCCTTTCGTTTTCGCACGGTCTTGCTCAATCTCATCGCGTCGGTCATGGCGGGTGCCTCCCTAATGGGCGAGATAACAGCAATGTCCTCCTCATCTCGAGCACTTGCATCCTTCGGCCCTGCTCGCTTCGTAGGCGTCTTGTCCCTCGATGGAGGCCGGACATTGTCGCTGCTGGGACGCAGAAAGTTCAACCTTGCCAATATACTGCCTGACACAGTACGTCTATGGCCGGTCGACGCACCAGACGACGGCGACTGAGGTGCAGTATCCGACGTGGGCGATGTTTGTACACTCCATGACAACTTCATCGCGCTCGGCGACAGCGACTCGTCCCTCTGCGGCGTTTCTCCATTTTGTGTGTGGTCTTCATCCCTCACTGCGCTTGCCTGGTCATGGAGCTCGTTGCTGCCGCCGGACGTAGTGCCGGTCCCATTTTCCATGTGCCGAGAAGTGACCCATATGTCTCCTGCGCTGTCTCCTGTTGCTGCAACGGAGACAGCCAGATCATCGCGCGTTGCTTGGCCTGGTGACGAAGAGGTCGAAGCAGGAGGTGAAGCTGAAGTGGACGCCCGCATGCCGTGCTGTCGAAGCAAGGATGCAGGGGTGGCCAAAATGCCAAGGCTTTGACTTTCACATGCTCGCCTCCTGTCTTCTGAACCTTACCATGGCCATATGTCATTACAGTACAACATCATGTTAACGGCATCGACCTAGCTGCGCAACCCTGGGCGGAGCTGCGGTGATATTGCTATCACTCTTGATCAAGATGGCCTTCTCGCAGCCCGTCAGCCAGGCTCTCCCAACATTCGCTCAGGATATTGACCATGATCACGACCATAATCACGAGCATCACCACGATGCCGCAGTGCAGGACACGCGGCATAACCGATCAGGAAGTGAAGCTCACATTCCTTCGCCTATCATGATACATCACGACTACGATATCGCAAACAACCTAGGCGAACCTAGTGACATGGACTTATTGCACGACGATTCGCATGCAGGCATGCTCTCGTCAACCACCACAAGCACCATGCTTTCACCGAAGAGCGCCACTTTCTCTTCAGTCTCACCGGGCAGCCAATGGGGCCAGTGGACACCAGCAACTCCACAGACCGGAACCTCAGACGGTGGCTTCGCACCTCGTGAACCTCCCAACGCTGGCCGCAACCCCTTCAACTTCCAGCCTCAGCAGTACGCTGTCAGCCCGCAGAAGACTGTCGTAGGACGTTCATCGGCTGAGAATCTTCCTGGCAAGCGACGAGGTCACAAGTACCGGCATAGTAGCATTCACACGTCGCATCAGATCTTCCAGGCACCGATGCAGCGCACGCCGCTTTCCGTACCAGCTTCACTTCCTGTACCGACTCGGAAAGAAGCCTGGTGGAGCATGACATCCCACCAGACGCTACGACTGGTGTGGTGTGTGTGTCACTTTCTGACCTCAGCCTATGTACAATTCTCGGCATCAGGATCACTATCCATGACCGCGCTTAGCAGGCTGCTGTTGTTCGATGCGGCTGGAGCTACCGTCTGTGTAACCGTGGATGTCATGTCCAACTTCGAAGTCTGGCAACGCGGGTCGATTCGCCACCCGTTCGGACTCGAGCGCGCCGACGTGCTAGCTGGATTCGGCATGGCGGTCTTCATTGCGTTCATGGGACTGGATGTGATCTCACACGGTATACAGCACGCACTCGAGAACCTTGGTGATCACGTTCCTCATACAGCTCACTCACATGCTCGGGCAAGCGCTGGCAGCGTGGATCTCGACTGTCTCCTGGCTATTGCGGTCACACTGATCTCGGCGATCGGACTCAAGAACCACTCTCGGCTCGGTCGCGCAATGCGTCTACCGCTACTCGCAAGTTGGGGCAGCATCCTTGGCAACCCTTCCCATTTCCTGACACTGTCGTGCTCTGTCATGCTGCTCTTCCTACCTCTCTTCGGTCCGACAACCTACAACACCGTTGACATCGGCTTCTCATTCCTCATCGCCCTACGCATGATCACGCTCGGCAGCAGACTGGGCACATCACTCGCTTCAATGCTACTCATGTCCTACAAACACCCGTCCGATCCATCTGCGGTGCGATCCATTATTGCAGAGATCGAAGCCGACCCAGCGGTCAGCGCTGTCGATGAAGCGAAGATGTGGCAAGTGCACTATGGACTGTGCATAGCAAATATCAAGCTGAGACACTGGCCAAACGGCGGCTATGGGGATGATGTACTACGCATCCGACAGAAGATTACGAGCCTAATCAAGAGCCGACTCGGCGGCGTTTATGGGCAAGGTAGAGGGCCGAGGTGGGATGTAAGTGTACAGATGACTGCGGAGAAGGACTGAGATCCGATGCGACATGACCAAACTACGATGAACCCCTTCGAATGATCACGCCTAGCTGTACTCGATGAAGCGGGGTCTCCGTGCCTAGCGTGCCTTCGCACCCCTTACGAAAGCACCAATGTAGCAGAACCTTCAACCTACAGCGCCACAACCATCACGCCCACAATCCCCGCCACAGCCATCACCCCACCACGCCCGCCCCGCAGCCCACCAGCCGCATTCACCGGCGTACCGCCAGTACTGTTCCCACTCGCGCTCCCATTCACCTGATGCTGACAATTCACATCCGGCGCATCGCTCGCCACAGTCGTATTCGCCGGATTGCAATTCACCGCACCAGCCTCCGGAATATCCGTAACCACGAACTTCGTGGTTCCCTCAAGAACCATCGCATCGCCGTCCGAGCCATTCGGGACGAAAATCGGCGCGCAGGCTTCCACCACTACACCGTTGAATTCCGGCTGCTGATCGCATCCGCCCAGCGTGCCGTTCACGCAGCGGTGCGTGGGCGTGAAGACCACGTGCCCATTACTGCCCGCATCGACGGTGAAAGTGCTAGTGGGCAAGCGGGTCGTGGGGTTCGTGTCGATTGATTCGAAGGTCCCGTTTGTGCTATTCCTGATGAGGCTCCAGAGCGCCGCCGTGGTGTTGGTGCCGTAGGTGGTGAGGCTTAGGGCTAAGCTGTCGCTTACAAAGCCGCCTGTGATTGCTGTGCAGCCTGGGGCGGTGGTGTTTGAGGGGCAGTCAACGATTGCGGAGATTTTGTAGGAGCGGAGAGAGGGCTGGGTGTAGCTTGAATTTTGGCCGAGGGGGTTTGGGGTGAAGAGGGTGCAGGCTGTGCTGAGTGTTTGCGCGAGTGTGAGGGGAGCGAGGACGAGGGGCAGGAGGAAGGGGGAAGGGGAAAGCATGACTGCGAACGGATACTTGGAAGGCTAGAGTGGAGGAACGATGCAAACGCTCCGTGTGAATGTACCTGCAAGTCGCATGTTCTATACTTGCATCTCGATATGCTTCACTTCCATCACAGTATCGGCGATAAGTCATAAAGTCAGCCTTTCAGCGTGCGACAAGTCAGTACTACCTTACGTCTGCCAAGCTGACGCGAAGGAGTCACGAGAGGTCGTCTTGATCACTATGGATTGTAAGTTGCTCTTGGCAAAAAGACAAGAAGTCGTAGCGTGCATCCTTCGACCCACTAGCAACGCAGATCACCCAGAATTCGATCCTGGTAATGGGCATCCCCGTGGCGAAGCCGGCAAGCGCGACAAGATATGATCGGCAAAGGTAGACTCGACGATTCTTAAAGGTGGGCACGAAGACGGGTAAATGAGCCAGAAGCTGTAACTTTCGCCCAAGTCACCTATGCACTGGAACACACTTGCTGTTTGCCGGGCAATGCAAGCATATCTACACCGCACTCGACGCCATAACTTCCGGCCTTTCACATTATCCTGCTACCGTCTATGCCGCCGGTTTCCGCCCTACCATGAGATACATAGGCGTGAACAACTTCTTCTGCCCACCCGCCACAAGACAATCCGCCGCCAATGCTAGACTATCAGCGGTCTTTTGCGTGCCCTTCGGCGCCAGCCCAATCATTTCCAGGCCGCCAACGAATCTGTGCACCATTCCTCGTCCCACGTGCGTCATTCGCACCAGCGTGGGGAAGTCCCAGATGCTCTGCATGTACTTCAGCTGTCCCGAGATGGGCCAGTACCACGGCAGCTCGTCGTCGCGATCTGCCAAATCCTCATTGACTTCGAGCGTGAAGCCAGCAGCTTTCATGGCCTTGAGCGCGACGTCCACTTTCTCCATATTCGAGATGCCGTCGCCGATCTCTATGCCTAGTCGGATATTGCGGTGCTCTGGGTTGTCGTTGTCGTAGGCGTCTGTCATGAGCCACTCGTAAACTCCAAACACGCCGCCGGGCTTGAGAACTCTGTAAATCTCACTGTAGATTCCCTCCAAACTCGGTGCATGGACTGTGGCCTCAATAGCGTACACAGCGTCGAAGCTCGCATCCGGGAAACCCATCTGCATGAAATCGCCCTTCTCAAAGGTGACTTGCGGGTACAGCTTCTCCTTCTTTGCGTAGGCCGTACCGCGCTCGATCTGGTAGTCATTGTTGTTGAATCCCACTACATTACAGCCTGTGAACTTTGCGATCTCCCTTGCTGGCCCACCGACACCGCAGCCAACGTCTAGCACTCTGCTCCCTTCTGTGATGCCCATCTTGAGGGCCAGGTAGTGCTCATGTCTCGCCAATGCCTGCTTGAAGGCCTCGCCTTTGCTGAAGCGGCAGAAGTGGAAGCTTTGGCCCCAGCCGTATTCGTAGAGGTCAGTGGCCAGGTTGTAGTAGTGTCGTGTCAGGGTGGCGTACTCTGCTTTTCTTGCGTCGCGGATCTCTGGCGTTTCTGTGGCGGCGGACTTCTCGTCCCAGTGCTTGAAGTATTCGTCTACGGCGAGTTTTTGGGCAGACTTGTCCTTTTGGAGCATGTTCATGAAGGAGTTGCTGTTCTGCCCGGTCTTGCCATGGAGGGCGTCTTTGAAGGCTGCATCTCGCGTGAGCTCTTGAGGTTCGAGGCGGGTGGGCATGGTTGCGGTGTGGAAGAGGCGAGAATGAAGGATATATGCGGATTACAGGAGTGTTGCAAGAAAAAGCAGGTTTCGACGCACGTCGAATTAGCAGAAGAAGCAGTGCAGTTGAATGCACGAGTCGTACTACTTTTGCCTCGCCAGATTGTCAATGGCGTCGCGTCCGCTTCAACAAAATCGTAAGATAGCCCCGGGTCACGGTTCAGGAACAGGTTTAGCCGCGGCAAGATAACGCTTCTGCCCGAAACTCTATCTTATCGCCACGTGACGTCCAAGATGAGGTAAGAACTCTGGATTGAT
Source organism: Rachicladosporium sp. CCFEE 5018 (assembly GCA_002077045.2). Classification (NCBI taxonomy): domain Eukaryota; kingdom Fungi; phylum Ascomycota; class Dothideomycetes; order Cladosporiales; family Cladosporiaceae; genus Rachicladosporium; species Rachicladosporium sp. CCFEE 5018. The sequence continues at coordinate 1,357,881 of KZ111151.1, forward strand.
AATTGTGGAAGGAGCCACCAACTGCCTCTTCACTTGTCCATTTGCCACACCATTGCATTATTGTTGCTTATTTTGGACCGTTCACATAAATCTGCGGGAAGATCAGACTCTCGACGACACCGTACCTCCACCCGTCTCCGCTGTCGTGCCAAGGAACTCCGCGCAGCGACAGCGACCTTGCTGGCACTAGCGCCTATCTCCCTTGAATTCTACACGACCATGCCTCCCCAAATCAAACAGGACCTCAACCGCTCGGGCTGGGAAACAACCGACATGCCCTCCGTCTGCGAGCGCTGCCTCCCCGACAACCCCTACGTGCAAATGCTCAAAGAAGACCACGGCGCTGCCTGCTCCCTCTGCACCCGCCCCTTCAGCATCTTCCGCTGGAAAGCCGACCGCACATCTCGCCAAAAGCGTACCTCGATCTGTCTTACATGCGCACGGCTGAAGAACTGCTGCCAGTGCTGTATGCTAGATCTGAGTTTCGGGCTGCCGATCACGATCCGAGATGCGGCGCTGAAGATGGTCGAGAATGGGCCGCGGAGTACTATCAATCGGGAGTATTTTGCGCAGAATCGGGAAAAGGATGTGGAGGAGGGGAGGGGATTGGAGGGGTATGAGAAGACCGGGGAGAAGGCTAGGGAACTATTAAGTAGACTCGCGAGGACGGAGCCGTACTATAAGAAGCAGAGGCGGCTGGAGGCGGAGGGTGAAAGGGAGGGAGAGGGAGAGGGAGGACAGAAGTTGCTGGAAGGTGGTGGGGAGGAAGCTGTCAGGACTGGACCGATCCGGACGAGCGACAACAAGAAAAGCGCAT
>KZ111152.1:0-26720 GCA_002077045.2 Rachicladosporium sp. CCFEE 5018
AGCTGGCAAGTGTCCTCTTAAAATGCATGCCGCCTCGGCCTTGCACAGGCTTCGACTGTGGTAGCTCATGCTCCTCTGGCTGCTCAAACCGGTACGTCTTATCGGTTCGAGAATGCCTTCCCTCGTGCTCTGTGTCGCCTGGCTGCCCCGCTGTACTATAGCGATCATGCTCGTCTTCGAGTGGTGTGGGATCCTCTTTCTCGAGTGTGCGGAGGGAAGTGGTGAAGTTGCGGATTGCAGGGGCGATTGGAGCTGCGGAAAAGGTAGGGGGGCGGATTGCGGTCGTGGACGCTCTCGATACTTGGCGGAGCAGCGCGGATCGAAACATTGTGGCGACTGAAGAGGAGACAATCTGTTAGCAAGATGTATAGACTAGGTCAAGGAAGCCCAGGATGTCATTCGAGTTCATTGCCATGAGGGCCCCTTAGTTGCGTACATACCTGCAAGTTCTGCTCTTTCGTACGTGTTGGAGGGCTTGTAGCAGTCAGCAAAAGGTCTGACAATGAAATATCAAGCTGGGAGTCAACGCGAGCTTGTGGCAAGGTAAGTGATTAAAAGTGTCAGTGAAGATGTCTTCGTTGTCGCACGTGTTTCTTTGCTTAAGACTCAACGACTTTTAATAGCTGTGACGTAGGGAGATCGTCCCCACGCGTTTTCCATTCATTGGCATGTAGCGGCTGACTACTGCTGATGAACTTTCACATGAGATGAGCCTGATCATCATTACGACGCGTCTCTCCGACTCGAGCATACTCAGCTGTGTTGGCTCACACGATCAGAGTCTGTCGTCAATTACAACACGAGAATTGGTTCATCTACCTTATTCTTGCTTCTCACACGGCAATGGCATGCACGCACCCGGCGACCAGCGACGCTACCGTGTTTCTGGGTTACCCTGACGTGGCGCAACGTAGAAATTTATCGAGTCATTCGCACCCGTTAAGGTACGCTGAGTCTCAAAGAGGCCATTCGAGCAAACTCGCGCTCACTGATCGGACATTGTCTTTCATAACGTTCAACAAACACGTGTTCGTCCCTGTTGAACGATCTCAGTCTAAATAAGCACACGGCACCGCCTACCTACAACAGGCATCCCGAGCCAACGGGCAATCGAGCATCTGGGAGGAAACTGAGCCGAAGCTCGAGCACTGCTGCACGTTCAATCGATCCGCAGGATGGCATGTCCGGAAAGGCATTTCCGCCTTCGGTGACCATGCGGGGTTCGTAAGCGTAGAGGTGAAAGTATGCCGAATGAACTGATCGAGACCGCAATAATGCTCCAGCGAGGTGACCGCAATCATACGTGAAGTATATGTAGGTTTAGAAGCTTTTCATTGTTACCGTCACATCTCTTCCATTCAATTCAGATCATATAGGAATTCATCTTGCAAAGCATAAGAATCATGGCGCAGGCTACCTCATTCTCCGTTGGTGGCAAGACCGCCATCGTGACTGGAGCTGGCTCTGGTAAGCACAGTCCGGGTTCACGACCCAACACAAGCCATCCTAACTCGCCAAGGAATCAACTACTGCTTTGCGAAGTTGTTACTTGAGCGTGGCTGCAATGTAGTCATTGCAGATCTTGGGCTCCGACCCGAAGCGCAGAAGCTCGTCGGACAATACACAAAGCAACCTCGTGCCGTCTTTGTCAAGACCGATGTTGTCAACTGGGACCAGCTGACCAACATGTTCGATGTTGCCGAGAAGGAGTTCGGAGGGGCTGATGTAGTCTGCCCCGGCGCAGGCATCTTCGAACCCCACTGGACCAACTTTTATCATCCACCAGGGACAGCGAAGTCGAAGGACGACCCTCATGGTCATAATGGCGTTGGGTGAGGTTTGTGGTGAAGGACATCCGCAAGATGGAGGACTGACGATACTTGTCACAGTCACTACGCTCTGTTCGATATCAATATCAATCATCCAATCCGGACCACTCAGCTTGCCATGTCACGCTGGCTGAATCCATCAGCAGACTCGAAAGTCGGCAAAGTCAGTCCGTCGAATCCTAAACGTATTGTCCACATCTCTTCGATAGCCGGTCAGGCTCCATCTACCAGCACGCCAATGTACATTGCCTCCAAACACGCCATCTCAGGCTTCATCCGATCGCTCGCGCCCCTCGAAACCCGTCTCGGCATTCGCGTTAATGGTGTCGCACCGGGAGTGATCAAGACGCCACTCTGGACTGAGCATCCGGAGAAGATGCTCATGATCGACGAGGCTAACGACGTCTGGGTTGAGCCCGAAGAAGTGGCAGAGGCGATGCTGAGATGTGTTGAAGCCGAGGGAGACGATGTGAAGGGGGGAACTGTGATGGAGGTGCTCAAGGGAAGGACTAGGACGGTAGGATGGAGGAACGATCCCGGACCCGAGGGACCGGGAGGCTTGGCTGGGAACTGGGAGAAGAGCGTTGATGAGGTGTTCGAGTGGTTAGGAGAGGACGGATGGGGAGTTGCGAAGTAGGGAGTGAATAAGTAGCATAGCTTAAACGTTTGATTTCACATGATCAGGACATGATATCCTATTCGCCTCACAGGTGTTGATGCCTTATTGCCTTAATGGCCTCAGACAAAACTCGGCAAAGGGCCAAGTCACGTCTCGATCCGGAGGTTGCTCCACACTTCACAGCATGTGAGATCTAGGCCTCTTCTTGCGATGCAGATCAAAGCATTGAATTGAGGGCAGTCAGTGAAGTGCTTCTCCTCTAAGCTTGACAAAGGTGTGATTTTGCAGACCACTACCTATAGTGTCGAGTGTAGTCAACGTCGCCATTGCCATGGCCTCCCACGCCACCTGCAATATCTCGACGCGTTCATGACGTGCATCCCTGCCAACCAACACTGTGAAGATCCTGTGTGAACGGCATTGCTGTGCCACGCCTGTGTACAATCGGCAACGGCGTGACTTACTCTGGAATTCACGGCTGACTGAGACGGCGATTGGAAATACTGACGATGAGTCGCTGATGGATGTAACCGCATTGCCGCCGTAGCACAGTCGACCGCTTGCTGTGCTCAGGTGGCACTTTTGTACCTGCAGCAATCATGCGCTCACTATCTCGGCCCCTGGACGGCGAGACTCGAAGCGTGAACATACCACCTCATTCCGATAAGCAACAGCGGAAAGCATACGAGTCGCGCCGCGAGCGTGAGTTCTACAGCTACTACGAGTCCGTCTTGGCTTTGGCAGACACAGCGCCTCCGCTGTGTGATCTCAATGACCCTGCGAGCGTAGCTGCGCATCGACCACGCAGCTCAAATGACAAGGCTTTGACAGCTTTCGTACAGCTTACCGCTCTTCGCCTGCAGAGCAGGCGAAGCATGCTATTCTTCTTCGATTCGGATTATGCCTACATACTCGCGGAGGCAACCCGTACGCTGTCATTATTGGACGACAGGGAGCACGAAATCGACGACTCTCTATGGCTCGGGGCAACGAGGATCCCTCGCGGTCACTCAGTCTGCGAAGTCACCGCGGACCTGCCAGCCAACCATGGCTCGAATGCAGACGACCCGGACACCAAATCTATTGCCCACATCATTGACGATCTGAGAGGCGACGTCAGATTCTGCAACCGCGCATACGTAACTGGAGGACCTCGTGCGCGCTTCTATGCTGGCGTCCCGGTGACGACCAAACATGGCATCAATATCGGGGCATTGTGTGTGCTCGATGACAAGCCTCGGGATGGTCTCAGCCCGGCCGATACTCGATTCCTCTGTGATATGGCCACTACTGTGATGACCCATCTCAGCATGGTGCGAGCCAACACGGAGAATCAGCGAAGTGGTGACATGACCACTGCTCTGAGCGCATTCATTGAGGGCAAATCCAAGTCCAATGACTGGCTTCACCGGACTGCACATCACACGGCCAACGAGCCCAGCCATGGTTTAGCCGATCCACAGCACACACAACGGACGTACCGATCACGCATGAGGCCAACGTATCGCAAGGGCAGACCTTTGGTACAGAAGCCGAGCAAAGCAGACATGGCGGATCCGCCTACACGATCTGGCTCTGACAACAGCGCGTCTAGTCAAATCAAGCCCACAAAACGTGAGCAGTACTCGCAGTCGTCCGCTTCCACAGCTCCTGAGTCATCCAGCTCTGACAGCCCATCTACGAGCAACAGCAAGGCCCTCCACAATGAGCTGGCTACACAAAGCATTGACATCGCCGACTTCGCCTCTCAACCAGCCGTAGTCGACTCGTCAAAAGGCTTACAAGAAGATCGCTTCACTACTCACGTCAAAACAATCATGAATCGTGCAGCGGGTTTGATCCGTGAGGCAGTGGACGTTGATGGGGTGCTTTTCTTAGATGCAACCATCGGATCTTACGAAGGTCAAGTGAGCTCGGTCCAGGCGGTAATTGAAACGGACTCAGCGCTGACTGATACGACTGGCGAAACGAGGTCTGCCGAAAGTGCGATGCGTCCATCCAGTACGGAGAATGTACATCACACAAGGCGTAGAGGCTGCCCGGTATTGGGTGCCGCTGGAGGCTCAGACTCGGACGAGGAAGGTTCCTCCACGTCATCGATGCGTATCAGCGAAAGCTTCCTCCGCAGCCTTCTACGAAGATATCCTGATGGACGTGTTTGGCATTTCAATCCCGACGGGGAAGCATCGAGCGATGATCTCCCCGGCACTACGCTATCCCAAGACAGCACAGGTGAATCGAACGGATCCGAGACAGAGACTGCCACAGACACGCCTGCCGATTGGCGCAGTCGAAAACGTTTGCATGCCCGTATAAGAGACGGCCGTATGCTTCAGCGGCTGTTTCCGGGTGTGAGATCGTTTTTGATGGTTGGCATGTGGGATACCAGCAACGAGCGTTGGTATGGTGCGTCAATGATCTGGAGCTACTCCCCGATTCGCATTCTTCGGGCGAGTACTGATCTTACCTTTGTTGCCGCATTCTGTGACGTCGTCATGGCCGAAATCGCTAGAGCCGAAGCGCAATCCGTCGATAGATCGAAGAATGACTTCATTTCCAGCATCTCGCATGAGCTCAGGTCACCATTGCACGGTATCCTTGGCTCAGCAGAATGTTTGGAGGAGAGGGAGAACGATCCAGTGGGTCAAGAGCTTGTGCGCTCTGTACTCAGCTGTGGCACGACTTTACTCGAAATCATCAACCAGCTGCTTCAATACTCGAAGCTGGACAACGGTGCACAACAGCGACATACACGATTGCGACAATTTGGCAACTCGATGAAGGCATCGAAAGCCTCGATTCTTGAAGAGGGCGTGAGTGGTGTTGCAACACCAGAGGCTGAGATCATGCTATCGCGTCTCACCGAAGAGGCGATCGACGCTGCCTGCGCTGGCTTTGAGCATCAGGGCTTGACAACATGGCAAAAAGAAGCTACGCATCACAGTCGAGATCGAGATGGCACAGATGCCCGACCGTCTGTCATAGTCGATATCGAGGACGCATTTGACCCTTCTTGGGCCTTGCACGTCACGACCGGCTCATGGAAGCGCATATGCATGAACCTGGTTAGCAACTCGCTCAAGTATACACCTCGAGGGCGCGTTGTCGTCACCCTGCGCAAAAAGATGCCCGATGGCGAATCTCAATTGACAGAAGTGATCCTATCAGTGGAAGACACGGGGATTGGGATGTCGGAATCTTTCCAAGCAAACAATCTTTTCAGGCCATTCAAGCAGGAGAACATTCACGCGCAGGGTACGGGCCTTGGTCTAAACCTCGTTGCCAAACTGGCAAAAGTAGAAGGGGGCAAAGTAGTCGTGAAGAGCCAGAAAGGCGTTGGAACCACGGTCACTTTCACGTCGCGACTAATGGCCGCCACGAATATTGATGTTGTCAGCCAAGGGTTGAACATGCCATACCAAGGGGTGACATACGACATGCTCGGCTTTGCAAGCCCGGATGAAGAAGACAAAGCAACCGCTCAGTGTGAGTCTGGAGATCGCAAGCTTGCGGATGTGCTGAGAGCAATGTGCCATCAGCTCGGTATGAAGTTAGGCCCCGCTAGTGACGCGCCCACTGGTACTCCCACTCTGCATTTAGTACATGAATCAGTACTTGAGCGAAGTGACTCGATGGAAGGGGAAGCACTATTCCAATCGCGTCGTGAGCTAAGTGTGGTTGTCTGCGCGAATCGCGCATCTGCTCTCAGATTGCGGAAAGATCCTCGACATCGACCATCGACTGGCTGGACCCATCAATTCATCTGGCAGCCGGTCGGTCCTACGAAGCTCGCTAGCGCCATCGCAGGATGCTTGTCGACCATCGTCCCGTCATCGACTGGACCAGCTTTCGATGACGACCCACGCCTGACCACTACAGAAGCTGTAGCGGGCGCTGCTAACGTTGTAGCGTCCGACGTGGCTGCCTCGCGATCTTCCGCACTACACACTGCCGAAGTCGCCTTACGCTCCAGGATTGACGATGCGGAACAGATAGACACTCGCCCACTGCTCGAACACTCTACACAAGATGAAAATGGCACTAACGGCGCGAGACACGACGAAGTTATAAACATTGCAAGTCCGCAGCGTTCGCTATCGCTCTTGCTTGTCGATGATAATGTATGTGATTTGTCTTTGCATGAAAGAGTGCCATGAGCTAACTCTGCATAGCACGTGAACCTCCGCCTCCTAGCTGTCTTCGCGCAGAAATCTGGTTATCATTACGAAATGGCAAAAGATGGCCAAGAAGCCGTTGACATCTACAAAAGATCCACTCGTGCGCCTGGAGCTGGTGAAACTGACACCATAGCGAATAGGCAGCCAGATGTTGTGCTTATGGACCTCAACATGCCTGTCCTTGACGGCTTCGCCGCAACGAAACAAATCCGACAATTTGAAAAGGAGAGTGGTGTGCCAAAGGCGAAGATCATCGCTTTGACGGGGCTGGGGAACAAGCAGGCCCAGGATCGCTCGTTTGAGTGTGGGACTGACCTCTTTCTCACGAAGCCTGTGAGGTTGAAGGAGCTGGGCGCTATTTTGAGCAAGCTGGGCAAAGGTGATGAGGAGTGAGTTCCATAAAAAGCCCAATAAGAGGTTGCGAGCACAGGTCCTTTATGAAGGAGAGCAGCTTCTCATCGATACATCGTTCTCTAGGGGTCCATACTTGCTCTTGGCTCATGTTACAGGAAGTTTGCGCGTTTCTGGGGCTCTACAACAACCCTAGAGTTTGCTATGACTCTGTTTATGCATGCACGACACCCTGCGACGACCGCCGTGAGAACTCTGAACACCACAGTGCAGATCAGTCTATGCGGCTCTCAAGCTGAGGCGTACGATGCAGCAACACTCTCGCCCTTGTGCACGTTCGCTACAGCTCCATCCGCGATTTTGCCTGGTTCTGCACCCTCGACACTCACATCCGAAGAGTCATTGGCTAATACTTCCTCGCGCGCCCGTCTCTTCTCGTCTCGACCTTGTAAGATTCGAATGATCAACGACAAGCAAACGATTGCAACACCCAATGTCGAAGCAAATATGAAGCCGGCGCGGAACCGAGGCCCTTCGATCGTTCGCCAGACCGCGATGGTAAACCAAATCGACTGCAGGAAGCTGAACATGTTCGACAAGGCGATAATCGCACCCCTCATCTCATGATCATCCTTGATCAGGTCAACGTACCAGGCGTACCATATTCCTGGGACGCCGGCACTGAAGTACAGGAAGTAGTATGCAGTCAATTTGTGTGCGTACGAGATGTTCCATGCTGCTAGGCTGACAGCACCGAAGAATGTGCCTGCCTGCATGATAAGGATCATCTGCCACCGCTTGCCACGCAGTAGCCGCGAGTCCGAGATCATACCAGCCAGAATTTGCACTACTAGACCGACTGCGAGCTGTCCAGTTGGCCAGACATTGACCTCATACACAGAATGCTTCGTCGACTTGAGCCACAGTGCGAAAACTGGCTGGTAGCTCGGAAGACTGCCTTGGATGAAGAAGTAGCCCAAAGGTAGTAGCCAGAACTGCCAATGGCCTGCGATGCGAGCTATCTTTTTCCGGTTCCATGGCGATGCACCGAGAGGCTTGAGACCCTCCCGAGCAAGCCTGGATCGTGCCAGGTGAATCTCGGCTTCGGTGAGGTAGAAAGCACGCGTCGTCTCGGGGAAGTCAGGGAAGCAGAAGTACCCTACTAAGCCGATAGGGAGACAGATGACGCCTGGCGTGGATGTCAGTATGATCCTGCACTCAGCGTATCACGCATCGCACGTACCACAGATGATGAAGAGCCAGGACCAGCCTTCGCGGCCCCCTACGCCACTCAAATTCTTGTAAGCAGCCGCCTGCAGATATCCGGAGAACATTTGCGACATCGCCGTTGTGGAATACTGAGAGAATCGATCCATTAGCTACAGCCAGCACTCAATCCGAAGCTGTGTGCTTACAAAGATAGTGAGCCGCTTGCCTCTCTCCTCTTTGGTATACCAGCTTCCAAGCATGTACATCACGCACGGGAAGTACGCCGACTCGAATAGGCCGACCAGGAACCGAATCGCATACAGCTGCCCTGGAGTCTTGATAGCCGATGTAGAGAATGTGGTGACGGTCCACAGGAGTTCAACAGTCGGGATGAGGAGCGAGGGTCGCACACGAGTAACGAGCATGACGGCTGGAAGCTGACCGATCAGGTAGCCTGCAGTAAAGCAGTTCCCGGCGTATGTCAACTCACTCCCGTACATGCCGAGCGCCTCTTTCATGCCGGAGACGTACGCGTTGTTGACGTTCGATTGATCGAGGTTCTTGCTGAAGTATCCCAGCATTGCTATGGTCAGGAAGAAGCAATCGAGCTTGAATAGAAACCATCTCTCCGCTTTGGGCTTGTCAGGATCGTCCCAGATGAAGCCTCGAAACGCCCGCCATGACCGAGAGAGGCGACTTCGCGATGGAGCTTCGTTGTACGTAAGTTCGTTGCCAGAGTCGGCATCAGCCTTGCCTCGGAGAGTCTCGACACCCATGTCGATATCGAACTCTGATGGACGTGAGTTGGTATCCGTCTTTAGGAAATGTACTTGGCCGTGTAACGGGCTCCAGAAGGGTTTGCGGTACTGCAGCGAGGATCCTTCTACTCAGAAGTACGCAACCGTTCGAGGAAACTGGACAGGCCGACAGGTCCTCAAACACTACTAAGATACGTCGAGTGATGGGAAGATGGAGCTAAAGTTCTCAGTCCAAACGGCAGCAATTTGGCCACGTGCGGGCATCTTATGTATTAGATGTCTAGACCTGATGCCATTGATGGCGCCATTCATACGGGACCAGAGACATTCCCAGAAGCTGTTCACCTGGCCCACGCTATTCGGCGCAGCTTCGGTATTGGAAAGCAGAATCATGACACCATGCCGCTGCAGATGGTGTGCTACTCGCAGCAAAGCATGTCTGGAGCAGTCGGATAACGTGGGCCAGGACCACAGCACAGTCGAATCTTGCCTTTCCGGCGCAGCCTTTTCAGGAAGTCGATCCGAGGCCTTCGGACCACGCCGGACGCTATGTTGCTGGAGTTGGATTCATGACATTGGAGCGTCCTCGACCTCAGATTCAGTACCGAAGTACTATGCGGAGAGTCTCTTTAATCTGTATCCGCCACGTCCATTTCTCGTGCACGGCTGAGACTGTGGGTAGCCGTGCTTGGGTATACCCGCATGACCCTCCGCGACGCTGCACAGCAATCCGAGTCGTGTCGTGGAGAGGCAGAACGCATTCGGTCGCACCTTTGCCGAACGCAAAAGCATCTGTACCTCAGGTTTGAGCATGGGCCTAGCACGCTGAGAGCTGCTATCTACATTACAAAGCGCGTGGTATGTGGTCCACCAGAGGTTCAACATCGGGATTGTCTGTAGTTCTTCGGCCAACCAAATAGCTGCACTGATCGATGGCGACATATGAGGCCATATAGGGCTTATGCAGATCTCCACTGAAGTCGATCACTCAATACATGATACACGTGTGTACCCCGCTTCCAGCAAAGTATATGGGCATTGGAGACACGCATGGGCGCAAGTGTTGGGCGATGTTGAATAGTCTGTAAAGCCAGTCGTGATGTCTACCACCACCACAGAAGCACCCAAAGTCCAACATTCGCTCAAGCCGAGTGCAGATGCACAAAAGTATGACTACAGCAATCTCACACCGTACCAGCACCCACCAGAAACGAGAGAATCACTCCCGTGGTCCGAACTAGTTACTCTCGACCTCGAAGACTTCGACCGACCGGGCGGCAAGGAGCGTCTTGCCAAGCAACTTGAACACGCAGTCCACCACGTGGGCTTCTTCTACGTTAAGAACTATTCCTTAACGGACGAGCAAGTGCAGCAGCAATTCACTCTCGCCAAAGCCTTCTTCGAACTGCCTGTGGAGGAGAAGGAGAAGCATGAAGTCGACTACGCCAACGCTGACTACAATGGCTGGCGTCGTCCTGGCCGACGTCCTACCGGGACTGCAGTTGACAACATTGAGATCTTCAATATCCCGAAGTACGTCTCGCCGCAGTTGACAGGTCAAGTACAAGACTGACGTCTCTCGATAGATTCACCCCAGACTTCGAGGGCAGATACACCTACCCAGAACTGCTCCAAGCACATCTGCCCGAGATCAAGACCTTCCAGCGAGCGCTGCATAACAACGTCGTGTTGCCACTTCTTCGCTTGTTCGCGATTGTACTTCAGCTTCCCGACGAGGATTACCTTGTCAATCAGCACACGTTCGACAAGAAGTCTGAGGATCACTTTCGAGTAAGTCCAAACGTGCCAACAATCCGAAACAAACTCCACTGACATCCAATACAGTACATGATCTATCATTCCCGCACAGAAGACGAGTGGAAAGCCGCCGATGATGGCAAGAAGGGCGGCCACACCGATCTCGGCACCGTCACCCTACTCTTCCGCCAACCCGTCGCCGGCCTGCAAATCCTCGGCGAAGACGGCAACTGGACCTGGGTCTCCGCGCAACCCGGAACCATCACCGTGAACCTCGCAGACACGATCTCGCATCTCACAGGCGGCTGGCTGAAGAGCTCCGTCCACCGCGTTGTAGCACCGCCCGCGGACCAGCGCGAGTTCAACCGCACTGGACTGCTGTACTTCGTGCGGCCGCACAATGATACTGTGTTGCTGCCTATCACGGACTCGCCTGTGCTGCAGAAGGCTGGAGTGAAGCCGAGGTTTGAGGGGAATGTGACGATGGAGCAGTGGGTCAAGGCGAAGCAGACTTTGCAATTGAATCCGAAGATTGCGGAGGAGAGGTATGCAAAGAATGGAGATGGAACGGTGGAGGTGCTTGCGGGGTTCAAGGATCAGAAATACAAAGAGTAGATGTGTGTGTAAAGTCTGTTGATGTGTGATAGACTTTGCAAGTAAGCACCAGGCACAGGTGCGCAAGAAATAGATGCAAGTACTGTCGAAGTCTTGCTCTGCACAGTAGTCGTCTACGGGAGACATTGCGAGTAGTACCTGTGACTGGAGTCAGTACATGCAATCTCAAGTTTCACTGAGACCGGGCAATACTCACTGGCTCTGTGCCTTGCACGTTCCAGACGCGCAAGTCGTGGGTCCAGTCCAACCCTGACCACCACACTGCGCGTATAGCGAAGCAGAGCCGCCCGCAGCGCTCGTCGTAGTAGTTGCAGCTTTGGTCGTGGTTATAGTGGCAGCTTTGGTAGTTGTTGTCGTTACAGCCGGTGCAGTTGTAGTCGTGGCTTTTGCAGTCGTCGTAGTGGTCCTCACGGATGTGACGAGCGTGGTCGAGGACGCTGGTGCCGATCCACCGCTGCCACCAAAGGCCTGAACAGTCGGGCCTGGAATCTGGTAGGTGCCTGCAGCGTTGTTGTAGATATCGATCAAGATACCCGGGTCGGTAGCGCTGTAAAAGGTCTCTGGGCTGGCACCCTTGACGGTGGCGGAGCCGCCACCGCTGACCATCAGGTTGACACATTGAGGGTATGCTTGAGCGCCATTGGCAGACCGGGCCGAGTGTAACGCGAGGATCTCGTGGCGCAGCACGTATGCACCTGCCGCGAGGCTGGATGGGATTGTGACTGTCCAGCTGCGGTTGGCCACAGCGAGCTGGTCCTCGCCCCAGTATCCCGGGCTGGAGCCGGATACGAGACCGACTTGGTCGATCTTGGCAAAGTTGAGGTCGGTCTTGGTGACGGTCGAGCAGTCGTTGTTGGGGCACGCAGCGAGGTAGTCGAGCACCGGGCCTGATGACAGATTGTCAATTGAATCGCTTCTTACTGTTCTTCATTACGAGCTCTAGACCTACCCTGATGTCCTTCAGGCCAGCTGTTGCTCCAGTACAGCGTCACCTGTCCACCTGCAGTCACCGGGATGTGCAACCCTGCGGGTGTGGCGCTCTTATGGCAAATGATGTCTGCTGTCGCGAAGCTGTCGGGCGACACGAAGCCAGAGTCTAGGGCCTTGGTATCCCAACCGTAGACCTTGGGATGATTGGCTTGGTATGCCAGCTGGATGTCGAACCCGGGGTACCACGTCTTGCCTACTGTGGCGCCAATAACGAAGCCATGAGAATGTACAGTGGGGAGAATGGAGGCGAGGAGCGCGAGCTGCTGCACGGTGAATTGCATCTTGGCGAACCTGCGTCAGGAGCAACAGAGTCTGGTGTAGGTTGGAGAGGCAAATCCATTGTGCCTGCCAGGAGGAGGCTTGGTCTATATACCAATACGCGCCCTGCGACATCCCGCGTCTCGCGCTCCGGTCATTTGACATCTTGTGCAGTACCACAGTGGCGGCACCAAGCGAGTGGCAGTCGGAGCGTAGCCGTCCGCAGATGTATGCCGATGTATGTGAGTGAAGCCTGGATTAAGCATCGGTATGCATGTTTCGAATTCGGAACCTGTCGATCCGCCGAGCCCGTGCCTAAAACGAACATCCTCATCAATGTGTAACGGGTGCGCCGGGCCTGTGCGCATTGAAGTGATGGCGTCAGTGCAAATGTAACGCAGTGAATCGAGCGGATGGGACGGCGCTATATGTAAGTGCCGTTGCATCTCATACTTGCGCAATTCATCCCAGCGGCATGGCAGGCGCCGAGCATTGCCTAACATCATCACATCCTCTGGAATAACAATGCATTGCAGATGGAGTGACTGCGCGATGTATCATTCGTTAGCTGCTGTGAGATGCGTGCTGTACGTATCGTACAGATCTGCTTCGAACGTACACTCTGGCACAGAGCCGTCAACACAATCGTAAGCCTTTAGGGACGCGATCTTGCTCTCGGGACCGTCGTCCACTCCGGCGGTCATCTCAGTGGTCCCGATCCTTCGTCTTCCGAGCATGCGATGCTACATATAGTAGCACAAGCACCGTATCGTAGATCTCATCGGTTTCGTGTCTTCCTTGAGCTCATGCAGCACCATTCACATCACCGCGCAATTCTCCTCATCCTTCTTCTGATCTTTCCTCGTCAGCTTGCCGTTCGCAGGCGCAACCTTCTGTCCCTTGCCGCCACTCTTCTTCAACTCTTCAAGCCGCTCAAGAGCCTTCGGAAACTTGTATGCTGTAGTCATGGTCAGTAAAGCGGACAATCGTATCACCGTCAGTCCACTCACAAGCAGCTCGTCCATACCACCGTCTCGCCTCCTCCACATCTCGCGGGCAGCCAATTCCTTGCTCAGAGAAGTAGCCCATAGCAAACAACGCCTTCGCAAGGGGTGGTTCGCTGCCCGCTGCCTTTCTCGCCCAAAGATAAGCCTCTGTGTCATTGTGCTCCAAGATCCCCTCAGCACCGGTCAAGTACCACCCACTAAGTGCCAGCTCGGCATGGTGCTCGCCTTGTGCAGCAGCTTTAGAGTACCACCCAATGCTAGCGCGGTTATCGATCCCAAGACCTAGAGTGTCGTACTCGTGCGCTTGTCCGAGGCGGTATTGCGAGTGCTTGTATCCCAGATCCGCAGCTTGACGGAAGAGCTGCAGTGCGTATGCATCGTCTGCAAGAAGCTTGTTGCGGAGTTCAGGGTTTGTATTGCCAGATTCGTAGAGCAGGCCAAGCTCGTGGAGCGCGTGCGGGTTGTCCTTATCTGCTCGTTCGGCGGCGCGTTTGAGCCAAGAAGCTGCTTCGCCGATGTTGCGAGGGGTGCCGAGCAGGCCTTTGAGCAGGATCATACCAAGCTTGAACATGGCGGGGACATCGCCGAGAGCGGAAGCTCGGCGGTACCATTGGACTGCTTTTGGGTAGTCTCGTCGCGTACCGCCGCCTTCTTCGGGGCCCATCTCACAGCAAACTGCTGTGCGGTAGGCTGCTGCGGGATGACCTGCTTTGGCTGCTGCTTGGTATAGGTTGAACGCTTCCTTCGTGTCTACTTGGAGACCGAGGAGACCTTGGCCATAGCAGTCAGCGAAGTAGAATTGGGCGTCTGGGTAGCCGGCTGAGACGAGCTTCTTGATGCGTTTGTGGGCGTCGAGAATGTACTTCTCTCGGTTTCGTTGACTAGTCTTAGCGTCGAGGCGACCATTGTCCGAGGCGAGAGTGTCTGCGGCCTCAATGAGCTTCTTGGCGTAGAGCAACGCGGTCTTGTTGCTAGTGGGATTGGCCTCGACGGCTGCGCGAAGGCGATCGAGCTCGGCTTGAGTTATAGGGCGGTCGGAAATGTCCAGAGATGGTTTGCGTGACTGCGTGGAAGCGACGGACTGATTGTCGTAAGTCCTCACGGGCAGTGGCCGATTGCTCACAGGCGACGGGCTCGACTGCATCAAGCCTGGCCTGACTGGTGTCGGATGTTGAGGCAGGGAGTCCGGATTACTTTGCCGCTGTGGCTGACCGGGTCCCGGTGCTGATCGTTGCTGCGTCAAAGGTGCGCCATTCATCTGGCCGTGCATTGCTGGGGGCGAGTGCGGCCCTTGTCGCGTCGACGTCGCGCTGCCCATCCGCTGTTGACCAGGATCTGTCTTGGCAGATTGGGATGTGGCCAGGCGGTCGAAGTCTGGTCTTTGCGTTGGCCCACGGCCACCAGGGTGGCTACCTTGCATCTGTGCCGGCCGAGGAGGTCCACCACGTACTGGCATACCGCGAGCATCGTCCATAGACCGGCGCTCCTGCACGTCGTTGGCGTAATGCGGACGAGGCTGTGAGTATTGTTCCTGTTGGATGGCTAGAGGGTTTGCACCATGCTGCCTATAAGGGACTTGCGGCTCCCCAGGAACACCAAATACAAAGCCGTTGGGAGCAGCATGAGGCTGTCCACGCATGTTCGCCAAGTTCGGCTGGGAGGTTGCTGCAGACTCGTGCTGTGCGTAAGGTGGTCGACCATGCAGAGGCAATGACTGCACACTATTCCCACTCTGCTGCCGCGCGAATGCCGGCATCGGAGGTGGCGCTGTCAGTGGTGCAATGTTGGGAGGTTGTCGATCCGCTGTCTGCAAGCGCTTGTGTAGTTGCGAGGTTTGACTAGGTGCTGCGCTGTCGAAGTCAGGCATCTCCTGTTCGATTTCCTGATCGCGTGAAGCCGGTGCCGAAGCCACTTTCACTGGCTCTACGGCATTACCGCCATAGTAGCCTGCGCACACGTCGTCGACACTCGAATCGTGAGGATGGTGTTGACTTGTTTGGGATTGCTGTGCATACCCGTTGTGGTGTGGTGGCTGAGGGGCTCGCTGTTCCAGTGGCGAGTCGAATTGGGAGTACTGTGATGTGGGGCTGAAGAGCTGCTCCTGTGTCTGGCGAGCAAGCGGCGATCGAGCGGCCTGTGCAGTCGATGGTCGTGGAGGTACGTAGGCAGGGGATAAAGGCTGATGATCCATTGCGGCCGGCCTTCGTGCCTGCGCTTGGGCGGTATCGATGGGTACGACCATTGGCGATGCTCGCGCCTTTGACTGTGGAGCATAGCCTAAGCCATGCTGACCACGACTTGCTTGTTCGTACTCCGCTACTGGTTGGTGACGAGCGTCGCCGTGTTGAGATCGGCTCTCGCTCGGAACCGGCCTCGCGTCTCGAGCTGGCGCGTCACGTGTATATTGCTCTGGCGGTCTATGGAGGACGTCATTTCGCGGTCGGGTTGGTTCATGACTTGGCTCGTATGAAAAAGGCTGGCGGTCTAGGCTCGGCCGGTGAACCTGAAGGCT
The DNA here is from genome assembly GCA_002077045.2 of Rachicladosporium sp. CCFEE 5018. Classification (NCBI taxonomy): domain Eukaryota; kingdom Fungi; phylum Ascomycota; class Dothideomycetes; order Cladosporiales; family Cladosporiaceae; genus Rachicladosporium; species Rachicladosporium sp. CCFEE 5018. Next base: position 16,085 of record KZ111152.1, read on the forward strand.
CTGCTCTGCCTGCGCAGGTACGACATCTTGATGGCTATTGTCACGGGAAAGTGGTGGACGTGAGCTCGAAGTCGAAGGCCGAGGCTGTTCTTCGCCGCTCCGCATGCTCAGCGCACTGCCACCAGGGCGTGCTTCCTTCTTCTTGGTCGGAAAGGTGGGGAACGCAGTGTCCTGCGCTAACGTCTCCGGCCCAGCCGCAGCTGCGTGCATCTTTGCACGTTCGCTAGCCTTCCACTCGTCCATGGTCATCTTTTTGGGATCTGGCTTCGCAACTTTCGCGGGAGCTGACGGCTGCACCGGACGTAGATGCTGCCCATTACTCTGCCCATGTGACCGACTGGTGGGCTCTTGATGCGTAGGATGCTGCTGTGAGTGCCCGGATCGCTGCGATCTTGAATCAGGCATAGCGCTCACTGGCGCGTCAACGCGTTGCCTCGAAGCTTGCACCGGTTGTGATTGTTGCTGTGGAGCGTTGCCATTACGTGGGTCATGCCGAGGCGTTTCCCTAGCACCTGGCTGCTGCATCTGCTGAGCTGCAGGCTGTGGTCGAAGATCTTGATATTGGCCATTTGACGAGGCTTGGCCAGACCTCCCTTGTCGCTGCTGATACCTCGGATCGTAGTATCGTTCTTGTGTCGGCTGGTTCTGCTGAGCATACTGATCATCATACCTCTGGCGATTGTTGGCCGAAGGCTGCTCGTAGCCGTTCACCGGCTGCTGAGAGTACTGCTCCGGCCGGTGCTGGCCATACCCGGACTGCTCGTATGCGCCATGCTGCTGCTCATAGCCTTGGCTTCCGCTATAGCCGCCACGATCAGCATTCTGATAGTGCTGATCTATTCCGTAGCCTTGAGTGTGGCCTTGATCGTATCCTTCATAGTCATTATATTGCTGCTGTTGCTGATATTGAGGGTGCTGCTGCTTGCGAACCGGCGCTTGCTGCTGCTCCTGCTGTCCGTAGTATTGCCTACGTGGCGGCTCATATGCCGCTCCTTGATCGTATGCCATGGCGTTACTTCTTGCCGCCTCTCAATAGCGAGTGATGTAAAGAGATATAACGAACGTAGTCCAAGGTCAGTCAGTCCAGGCTAGATGTTCACAGATGATGGAAGTGGCGCAGTCCCGGCCAAGGCAGTACGGTCGTCAGCGCATAGTCAGCGTGTTGGAAGTTGGTCTCTCATGGGCAGTGCAATCGGTGCAGCTGGATGTGTGATACACATTGCAGTCGCATGTGGACGACGCAACAGGTTTCGAGTCGAGATGCGGCCCAGGTTCATGCAACATTGATTGTCTCAGCCACTATTGCGGAGTGCAGAAACGCGACACGCGACAAAAGCTTGCTCACTAGCTGTGGCGTCACTGCAGATGCACTTTTGAGATCTGCATGTCTGTGAACGTGGTAGTCTAGCGGGCGACATGTTCGCGTGGTGAGCAGGCGAGGTGGCGAAGAAGTCACCAAAGGCACAGAGATGTCGTCGAAAGCATCTCTTCCGTCTAAGGCTACAAGCCAGCAGCAGTCCAAGAAGCGCAAAGATCCCCCAAGCGCTGCGAACAATGCCTCCAATGGGCCCCCGAAGAAGCCTCGACCCAATGGACCAAGCCATCAGACCTCCAAGATCCGCGATGCACGCACTCTCGCCACTCAGACTAGCTCGAAAGCCTTCAAGCATGGCGAGCTCGACGTGGACAAGTTCGTCAAGTCACGCGAGTATGAGATCCGCGCACTGGAGCAGGGACTTGTGCGAAGCAAGAAGGCTCTCACCAAGAGAGCTTTCCAACAAGTGCCCAAGGAGCTGAGACGGCGTACTGCAAGTCACAATGTTAGGAAAGTGCCCAAGAGGCTGCAGGAGAGGGCGAAGAGGGAGGTATGTTGTCGCTCCTGCTTCGATGAACGCCGGGGATGACGGTGGGTGTGCCGAGTCATGGCGTAGATAGGCGTGGTGGCTAACGCATTCTCGTAGATGAAGGATGACAAGACTCCTACTGGGGCTGCTAGGCGGAAGAAGCCGACGAGACACATGCGACTTCGACTTGAGACCGCGAAGAAACTACGAGCTCTGGGCGCAAAGCGGAAAGCTGCTGCTGAGAAGGCAAAGTACGAAAGTGTCACCGTCAAGCCTATCGTCGACCCGGGTCAGCCATCTACAGCCCCAGCACCTTCGCCGAAGCCTGGACAGCTCAAGACACGCAAACCCAAGCCCAAGAAAGCCGCTCTCGCCGAACCGCCAGTCCCCAAAGTCAAGTTTCGCAAACGCCAGAAAGACAAGTCATGGCTGCCAACGCATCTCTTCCACGCCAAGCGCGCTCGTATGACACCGCCGAAAGAACCTCTGTGGAAGTTCTCACTGCCCCTTACGCCGACTGTAAAAAGCTATCGGCCAACGCATCGAGCCGCCAGCGAGCGCGGCGCAGTGTGCTGGGACGTCAGCTATGTCTCTACGATCGCTCTGCATGGTCGGGAGGCTAGTATTGGAGGGATGCTGAGAGCGCTCGGCGTTGACAGTGCTGCTCTCGGCGCGAAAGGTAAGAAGTGGAGAGAAGGTAAAAGGGCGATGGACTCCTTGCTGCACGAGCGAGAAGCACCCTTTTCGCCAAAAAGCTATCGGCCAACGCATCGAGCCGCCAGCGAGCGCGGCGCAGTGTGCTGGGACGTCAGCTATGTCTCTACGATCGCTCTGCATGGTCGGGAGGCTAGTATTGGAGGGATGCTGAGAGCGCTCGGCGTTGACAGTGCTGCTCTCGGCGCGAAAGGTAAGAAGTGGAGAGAAGGTAAAAGGGCGATGGACTCCTTGCTGCACGAGCGAGAAGCACCCTTTTCGCCAAAAAGCTATCGGCCAACGCATCGAGCCGCCAGCGAGCGCGGCGCAGTGTGCTGGGACGTCAGCTATGTCTCTACGATCGCTCTGCATGGTCGGGAGGCTAGTATTGGAGGGATGCTGAGAGCGCTCGGCGTTGACAGTGCTGCTCTCGGCGCGAAAGGTAAGAAGTGGAGAGAAGGTAAAAGGGCGATGGACTCCTTGCTGCACGAGCGAGAAGCACCCTTTGCGCCGATCGCGCCTGTTGTAATCTTGTGGTGTTCATCAGACGGAAAAGGCGCGGAAGACTCAAGAAAGCGGCAGTGCTTCCTCCGCGTGCATCCATCAGCCTTCTTCCAGCTGTGGGAGGAGGTACTTCGGCTCGGCAAGGTGGCAAAGCCAGCTGTTATGGTAGAAGACCTAAGGTATGAGATCGGTGGGATCGATGTCATCGGTCCAGCATCAACAGAAGCACTGCTGAGTGCGCTGTGGCCGAGTGTCCCCGATGATAGCGCGGCCGACACACACATCGGTCCCATCGCCACAATATTCACGGGCCTTGCTGGACTCACGAACCCAGCCATTCTGCCAACCGGAGTTCTATTGCCACTTACAACACAAGACCCTCGACTCCACCACCCGCCTCGCCCAGTCAAGTGTATCAATACTGCGGAATCACAGCGGAAGCTACTGGAGCTTATTGCGACCTGGCCGCCGGACTCGCATGATCTCTCGTCAGGCATTTCCGACCGCGAGACCCGCCTTACGGCATCTTCAGCCCTCCCAAGCCAGAAAGCCATAAATCGCCGCAAGGCTTTCGCAACTCCAGGACAATACCCCGAGCCTATCCCGAAAGACCCCAAGATCCCAGTCCTACTTTTCGGCTCCCCTTCGAACCACAAAAGCAAATCCCAGCAAGCAACCTGGCACCTCATCCTGCCTTGGAAGTGCGTGCAACCAGTCTGGTACAGCCTGATGTACACTCCTCTGTCTACTGGCCAGCAGCCGCGCTTCGGAGGGCAAGACGAGCAGAAGCAGCTTACGCTTGAGAGGGGTGAGCCGTGGTTCCCGGGTGATTTCCCAGGGACCAGAGCAGGTTGGGAGTGGGAGGTCAAGGAAGCGGGGAGGAGATTTGAGGACTGGAAGAAGAGGCCGAAGAGTAAGAGGATCAGTTGGGATGCCGTCGATTTGGGCGATGGGAAGAAGGGGGAGGTAGGGATGGGGTGGGCTTGCGATTGGAAGAGGCTGGTGGATGGACCGGAGATCGTTGCAGAAGGCGTTGGTGGGGAGGCGATGGATGTTGATCCGCCAGCAGCACCAGAAGCCACAACCGAGCAAGACTCTACCACAGCGAACGGCCAACCGCCTGCCAAAGACACCGCGCCGCCAGCAGCCAAAGCAGCGCCTATTACGAAGCCGGTGCTTCCTACATCGTCACCCTTTCCCAGCGAGCCTCCGCCACATCTCCAGCACATTCCCTCGGCGCAAGCCCACGCACTCCTCATCACTCCCTCGCTCCCACCCAAAATCCCAACAAATGCACTCATCACAGTCCGTGTCAACCTCCTCTTTCGCGGGTTGCCGACTGCCTGCGCAAGGATCTATCGCCTGCCGTTCTCGCCTACCCAGCGAGCCGCTTGGCTGACCCTTCATCCTCGCCACAAGCCACCCAAATCCGCAACCCGCGCATTACCAGATAAAGCCACACTCGCTACGCTTCCGAATCACGAGCAGCGGCGCATACTAGCTGCTTCACTGCTTGAGCCACCTAGGGCGGGAGAGGATAAGTATCCTGCTTGTCCTGGGGAAGAGGACTTGATCGGGTTTGTGACTAGTGGAAACTACGATTTGGGTGGTGGGAAGGGCATTGGGGTGGGTAGTCTGTTGCTCAGGAGGGTGATGGAAAGGGGTGAGAAGATGGCAGAAGGTGAAGGGGGGAGGTACTGCGTAGTCAGGAATAGTGGGGAAAGTGTGGGTAGGCTGGGGATGTGGGAAGTGGTATAAATGACCGCGACGTCTTGGGGATAGATGTTTGCATTCTACCCCCGCTGCGCACAATTGGATAGCGTTTGGTCTGCCATTCCTTCTCTGAAACATGGACCTCTCCTGCTTTCCTGTGCTAATATAAGTGCATCTGCAATGGTGAACTTGACACTCAACCTCGAGAACAGAGAGCAGAGCTTGTCAGACTCTCTGACCTCACGCCCGGGCTCTCGTAGACATATCAATCTGCAAGTTCATTACCGAGGGAAAGTCAATAAGAGCATTGTCCGCATTCCAAATATTGGAGAAGCAGAAGTGCTAGGGGTTTGCTTTATACAGCCTTTGCTGCATTGGCATGCACATCAAGCTTCTTCGTTTCCACGGGCCGTCGATTGCGCAACACGTCTCGCCCACGTGTCAGCACATGCCGCATCGAGCATTTCGTCATCGGGCGAGATTGTCAATACGCTGGCTTCGTGTGACAACAGCCGCGATGTAGCACTCTTCAGTTCGTGGAAGAAGTCCCATAACAACAGCGTCTACAGTCACACTTCGCCATGGACTCCCCGATCGCGACAGCGACGCTACAGGCCACAGCACTTAGCGCATTGAGCAATGTGCTCGGCCAGCTACTCACGTGCTACAACGCGAAGGTAAGAACGCCACATTACCTTCCAAGCTTATAAGGTACTGACTGTCGATCTCAGGTTCCATACAACATCTCTATGACCGATGTCCTGACTTTCGCTCTCTTCTCGTTCCTCGCCTGCCCTCCAAACTATATCTGGCAAGCCTGGCTTGAGGCTACCTTTCCTGGCTACGCGACATCTCTTCCGCCGCGGGAGAAGGACAAGGTTATAGACGAAGTCGTCACCGGCTCCTCCTCGGGCACCTCGCCACCAGGTTCGCTCAAGTCTCGCAAAGCAGCTGCAGTCACCTCGGCCTCTGCTCCAGACGTCCAGAAAGCCAAGCGCTCGCTCAACATTAAAAACACAGCCATAAAGTTCACGCTCGACCAGACACTCGGCGCAGCTTTCAACACTATCAGTTTCATTCTTGGAATTGCGATTCTTCGTGGGCAAGGCTGGCAAGCCGGACTCCAGCAGACTCGAGAGGGCTTCTGGCCACTCATCTTCGCCGGCCAGAAGTTGTGGCCCGCTGTGAGTCTGATAAGCCTCACTTTGGTACCTGTGGAAGCGAGGACGACGTTTGGGAGTCTGGTGGGCGTGGGGTGGAATGTGTTCTTGACGCTGCTCAGTGCGAAGGGAAAGGGGAAGGTGCATTGATGCAATTGACGGTAGAGCATAGAAGAATAGAGGTATCGACTCCAACGCATCTGCGATTGGAGAGACTCAGACTCGTGGTCAAGGTCATACTACTCAAGGTGCATGTGGGAAACTGATCGCAGCTCTAGACCGCCCAACTCCACGCTATACCACCCTAGCTCATGCGCCGACGGTCAGACTAGGCCCGCGCAACTACCAGATAATCGCCATACGCGCAGAATCACATATCTGACTTCTTGATAAGGTTGAGCTCCTTCTGATGTCTTACTTGAAGTTTATGCGAGTATGTATCACTTTTGTTGCAGTGTAGAAACGCTGTGCTACAGGTAGCCCAATCGATGACTTGACTGGAAGGAAAGTGATCGGGAGTGGAGACGCCGAGGTGTTGACCACACCCAGTAACATTTGTTGATAATACATGATCATAGCACGCTCCTCAAGTCGCTTTAGCTCACATGGGAGAGCGCCAGACTGAAGTTCACTTCGGTTTAGCATGCTGTGCGGTATCTGGAGGTACTGTGTTCGATCCACAGAAGCGACATTGCTTCTGCCAGTGTTTACACTGGCACGACGATGTTTTTTCCTTTTGTGCTAGCTGATGGAGTGGATAATTGACATGGTCGTTCTTTCCCTGATTTCCAGTGCGATACGACGCCAAGGCACCAAGACAACCTTCACACCGAAATCCCCAGAGCACGGCCCTCAGCCGTGTAAATCGATATGTTTGCCCGTTATACCCTCCCTCTTCCTCTCTCGTGCAAGCATATGCCAGCTATTTTCTTACACACCGCAATTCTCTAGCCCACATATGCGCTGGCGATGTAACAATTGCCGTTAGTCAGAGCGAAGGTAAGTGCGTCTGTCAAATGCTTGATGACGTCTCGTCGTCACGCGCCTTTACATCGCTCTCTCTTCGAAACATCTCACTCCCATGACTTCACTTACACATTTGGCAATGCTTCAATAACATCCCTTATTTCTCTCCTAATCTCCCCTGCGACAACACACTCACTCGACAGCCATGGAGAAACTCATCCTGCGTGGCGTCATGTACGGCGCCGACAAGATACCTGACCAATGGTTCGACAAAGTCCCCGGAGGGTTTTACAAGCAGAAGGAGGAAGCGCGCCGCGAGCGTGAGCGATCTCGGCGTCGCGATGGGCACGGTAGAAGTGGCGGTGGCGGACGCGATCATCGCAGAGAGGAGCCCAGACGCCGACGCTACAGTGACGAGTACGAGGATCGCAGTCGCAAGTACAATACCAATGAGGATGGGTATGGCATGAGGCGTAGTGCGACGAATGGGCAGGTGCCGAAGAGGTATAGTCGTGGCGCTAGCTCTGTGGATGGAGGTGATGATGAAGGGGATCCGTACTTTGATCAGGATCGGCCTAAGCTTATGGGAAGACAGCATGTGGGGAGACAGGAGCGGTACGATCCCAGGGACGATGATCGGTATGGGTACGAAGACGGGTATGGTGCACGAGGCAGACGCGAGGAAGAGGGGAGGTATGAGCCACCTCCACTTGGAAGCGACAGCGGGAGGGGTAAAGAGTACGTTGCGGCCGCGACTGCTGCTGGAGCTGCAGCTGCGGCGCATGGTCAACGAGACCGCAGTGACCCACCGGCAACCGGAGGAGCTGGCAAGTACGTGCCTTACGCGCACCTCTACGGCGAAGATGCAGCGCGTGGATCCGTGACTGGCTCTGTCCAGCCAAACAGCATGAACCAAGTTGGCGCGGCCTTCAGCCCACCCGCTTCTACAGCCGGCGCTGGAACCGCGCGCTTCGCCGACGACCCCGAGTCTGGCTACAATGACACCCGCTACGACGACCCTCGCCGCCGCTCCTACTCCCCCTCCGAATACGACACAGGCTACATTCCACCCGCCCGTGTTCCCCGACACCGCTCCCCGTCCTACGATAGCTACGACTCCCGCCCGCGCCGCACGCGTAGTGAGCGTCGGCGCCCCTCTGATCACCCCTCCTCGCGCAACAAGTCTCGTGGTAAGTCCCTGTCACGCATGAAAGAGAACTTTGATACTTCACAGAAGGGATTGGGTTACGGTGGGGTAGGCGCACTGGCTGGTGCGGCTATCGGGAAGGATATGGGGAAGGGACCGTTGCCCGCTGCTATTGGGGCTGTGCTTGGTGGTGTGGGCGCTAATGCTTTTGGAGCCAGGGAAAGGTTCGTTGATGACCGTTTCATTGCGTCGCAATCAGGAAGATTGGATCAGCAGTCGAGCCAGGAGAAAGTCGGGTAAGGCTATAAGCATGCCCTTCGTGATCGTCTCTGCCATACTCATTGGCAGAGCTGATCGCTCCTCTTCAATTCCCCCTTCTCAATGCATCCCTCCCTCGCCCTACAATCACTAACTCCCTCATTACAGCCGCAAAGACCCTCACCGCCGCTCCGATTCTCGCGACCGCGCCCGCCGCGACTCTCGCGACTACAGCCATCGCGATCGCCCGAGCGCTGCCAGAACCGTTGAGACTGGTCCTACGGGGTAGTATTTCGAGGACAAAATTTCGCGACTGGTGCCGCTGGGCGAGCAGCTGAGAGCTGAGTATGCTGAGAAGCGTGGTGAGCGTAGGAGGGAGACGAGAGGCGGAGACAGGGAGAAGGACCAGAGGAGAGAGGTGAGGGAGGCGAGGGAGGCGAGGGAGGCGAGGAACGAGAGAAAGGCGATCGAGCGCGAACTGGAGGAGAAAAGGCAGGAACGAGATAGGTATGAGCGTGAGGCTGTGTATGGGCCTTTTGGGGGTAGGTGACGAGTGCGGGAGACTGAATGGTTGGGATTCGGGAGCGTGGCGTTGGTGCTGGTTTACTGCTTCCCTGATCTCCCTACGACGGGACCTTGAGCATCCTGGGTTCTGAGCATATCAGAAGTCTAGCTGTATCCATACTACTCTACGACATTGAAGAAGCAGCCGTCGCGGTTAACAACGTTGTGCATCAGCAGTCTATATTGCTTCTTACACAGATCTCTCACTATCCTAGCAGCGTCGCGACTCACTTGCGCAGCTGGCTGTATAGTAGCACAGCCTACAAATCAGATCTCTGGAGAGGCGATACTGTGTCTTGAAGTTATGCCTATAGATTTACAAAGCGACGGCTTCGTGTCACTTGCGCGTCAAGATTTAAGCGCAGGCGCGAACCGCGTCATTCCTTGTCGATCTTTAAATAATCACATGCTGGCCTCTTCTTCAACACACAGATGTGTCCTCGACTACATCCTGCATTCTCTCGTCTACTCACTCATTGGCTGGTCCTGCATGGTGCTGTCAATTACCAGCTCTCCGCACGCTCGTGCCTACCATCCTGGATCTCGCTCCTCATCTAGTGATCGACGCTTACTCAACCACCCACCATGCCTTCCCTCGACGACCTTCTCGCGATAGCCACCCAGACGAGGCCGATGATACCGATGTATGTCCACCTACTAGCATCGGCCCTCTTCCCCATAGTCACTGGCGCCTATGCCTCTTTGTCACGACCCTCGACAGCAGCGAAACCCGCCAAGGACCATATCGACGATGAGGACGATGATGAGGACGACACACCAACGCAAATGGAGGGCCTGAGTCCCAGAGACGCCATCGTCTTCCCCGTGACTGCTGGTCTGGTGCTGGCAGGACTGTACTGGGCGATCAAGCGGTATGGGGCTAAGGTTATCAATTTGGTGTTTGGGTATTACTTCGCGGGCGTTGGGCTGTTCAGTGTGGGTAAGATTATTAATGATGGGTTCGGGCTGGGGTTGGGGATGGTGTTTCCTGGGTATTATGCGTGGAAGGGACGGGTCTGGAGGGTTGAGACATCACAGCGGAAGGCGGTGGCTTTATACGATGGAAAGGAGAGGCAGGATGGGATGAGTGAGTCGAGGGAGGGTCCACTGCCTGGATGGCTGGGCAATCTTGGACTTTTTTACAAGATGAGTGATCGGCTGTGGAGTTTGCGAGCGCTGTCAAGGCAGAAGTACAGCGTCAAGCTCTACGCCAAGAACGTGGTGGACTCGAGGACGCTACTTACAGCGCTGAACGTGATCTCAGCCATCGCTGGTACTGGTATCATAGCTTACAACCACTTCATCGACAAGCCCTGGTGGCTCACGAACCTACAGGGTTTTGCGGTCTCTTATTCGGCCATGCAGCTCATGTCGCCTACGACGTTCGCGACAGGATCGCTGATACTGGGTGGACTGTTCTTCTACGATATCTGGGCGGTGTTCTTCACGCCGTTGATGGTGACTGTGGCGAAGAATCTGGACCAGCCGATCAAGCTGCTGTTCCCGCGGCCTGATGAGGCAGGGAAAGATGGAGCTGATCCGGTGAAGAGCTATAGTATGCTTGGACTTGGCGACATTGTGCTACCCGGCCTGGTGATTGGGCTGGCATTGAGATTCGATCTGCATATGTACTACCTCCGAAAGCAGCGATCGGCCACGAAGACCACTGAAACTGGCGAGACGACCGCAGAGGTGGTGAAGGCTGAGTATACAACAGCAACTGGCCTCTTTGGTTCTCGACTTTGGACTTTCAGCGTCCCAGCTAAGCTCAAGCCTGCAGCTCTGAC
>KZ111152.1:36873-47837 GCA_002077045.2 Rachicladosporium sp. CCFEE 5018
CGTTCGCGACAGGATCGCTGATACTGGGTGGACTGTTCTTCTACGATATCTGGGCGGTGTTCTTCACGCCGTTGATGGTGACTGTGGCGAAGAATCTGGACCAGCCGATCAAGCTGCTGTTCCCGCGGCCTGATGAGGCAGGGAAAGATGGAGCTGATCCGGTGAAGAGCTATAGTATGCTTGGACTTGGCGACATTGTGCTACCCGGCCTGGTGATTGGGCTGGCATTGAGATTCGATCTGCATATGTACTACCTCCGAAAGCAGCGATCGGCCACGAAGACCACTGAAACTGGCGAGACGACCGCAGAGGTGGTGAAGGCTGAGTATACAACAGCAACTGGCCTCTTTGGTTCTCGACTTTGGACTTTCAGCGTCCCAGCTAAGCTCAAGCCTGCAGCTCTGACAGCAGCAGCTTTCCCAAAGCCGTACTTCATTGCATCACTGATCGGCTACGTGATCGGTATGCTTACCACACTCGGCGTCATGACAGTGTTCCAGCACGCTCAGCCTGCTCTGCTCTATCTCGTGCCCGGCGTGTTGCTTAGCACGTGGAGCACCGCCATCATTCGTGGGGAGCTGACGGAGTTCTGGAACTACACCGAGGCTGTCAACGGGGAACCCGAAGACACGGATACTGACGCGAAGAAGGCGACGGACGAGCCCGAGAAGGCGAAGTCCGCGACCGATAACCCGTCACCTCTACCCCAGACTTGGTGGGCATGGGCAGGTGAGCAAGTCCTCGGCTCACCGAAAAGCTCCGAGACCAAACGGTCGGATGTCTCGCCGAAAGACGCCGAGAAGTCGGTTTCGACGCTCGAGAAACTTGCTATCGAGGCACCGGATCGGTTGTTTTCACTGGAAGTGACTCGTCATGTGCCATCCGCGCGTGTAAGAAAGTCTGACAGCGATCTCAAGTCACCGGAGCAGGAGGAGATATCCTCGGAGGCGGCGAGTTCGAGTAGCCCGACACCTGTCACGACTTCGGCTTCGGAGTCTGGGTCTGAGGATGCTGTGCTGGTAGGTCAGGATGACGAGGGAGATGAGGAGGATGCTGAGAGGTATCCGACGAGACGGGTCAATCGGCGAGCAAGCAGGCGTGTTGGCTAAGAATTGAGGAACGGTTACGCGATCCATTTTACGGCTTTGTGCATGAGATACAACTGGTCAGGTAAGGCATGGGTAGGGCTATAGGCGCAGGTCCGACATAGACATGGCTACAGGCAGCATAGACACGACCATAGACGTGCTTCGGCTTCAAAGAGATAACCATCAGCTAGCGTCCTCCTCAAGCCCTGTATCCTCTGTCGTAGCTGACGCCTGTTCTGACCGCAACCGCTCAACATCAGCCTTCCGCTGCAGTCCCTCAGCGCGCTTCCTCTCCCTTCTCACACCCGCAGGTTCCCACTCATCGCCCTTCTCGCCGTGGCCTGGCTTTGAAGCAGCGTTGAGCAGCGCCTCACGGAACCTCCCCTTCCTCTCCTCGTTCACAACAAATCTCGCAGTCGCCACCTCGATCAGCGTTCTCAAGTACTGCTCCGTTACCATCAACGACGCCTCGACTGCATCGTCCGAGAAGCCTATCATCGAGTCGAATGCGAGGCCGGCAGTGCGTACGGCTACCATTACCACGCCATCGGCGTTGATGGAACTTATGCCACTTTCTCGGAAGCCTGATGTGAGGGCTGCTGAGAGGGCGTGTTGGGCGTGCGAGATGGAGGAGCAGAGAATGTGAAGAATCTGAAGGAGAGATGGAAAAATTAGTACTTACCTGAGCTCATTGCCGGAGCCGGAGTGGAGGCTTACGAGCGGTTCGAATTTGAGGTGGATGTAACGTGTCCCGTCTACAGATTTGGGATAGGTGACAGACTCGGAGGCGGGTAAGGCGAGTAGACTTCGTAGAGCGCCATCCTCCTGCAAATCATCCAGTTGCAAAGAATCATGGGATACATAAAGCCACTGCCCACCGCCTTTACCACCCGTAGTCATCTTTTCTGTAACACTGTCGTCCTCAATGCTGAGACTCGACGTTTTGGGTGGTCCTTCTAGGTACACCGCTATACGTCCCGAGCAGCTGCTTGTCGTGACGAATCCTTCGAGCTCGTTAATCTCGTGTACCAGCTGCCGGATGTTGGGATCGACGGCGCCGATGGGCGAAAGGTCCGAGTAGTCCGAGTCAGGCACAGCAAGCTGTGAGAGAATGTGTGCTTTCTTCGCGGTGAACGGCGTGGTCATTCTTGCTGGCCTCCGGCCGCTGCCGTTTGGTATATCGATTCTGTATCCGTCAAGGGTATAGTTGGACACGTCCACTGCGCGATAAGGAGAGCAATCTCGCGGCGACAATTATATCACGGTGGTTGTGTCAAATAGCTCCGGCATATGTGAGTCGTGTTGGCGCGGCCTTCGAGATGAATGCGTATTGCAAATGATCGAAAGAAGATATTCGGAGAATAGCAGCGTGTTTAGACGCGGTAAGCGCGATCGTGCCGTCTGCCGCCGCGCCTGCCGCGTCTGTTCGTGACGTCCACGTCCAGCTCGCCTTCGGACCCATAGATGTCTTCACAGCATTGAGCTGCTTGGACTCTTGCAGCACATAAGGAATCACAGGGCCAAATAGTGAGCATTGCGACGACGCATCGCCCGGACGGCGCATAAGTCCAGTTGCCGCTCGGACCTACGCAGCGGTGAAGCGACCCCGACGCGATGGCAAGAAAATCGCAGCGTCTGTCGGCAGGCACTCCTGTGTCTGTGAGTCACAAACGAGCTGTGTCCAGGACCGTTGAGACACCTGCGACGGCCAAGAAAGCAAAGACCGGACGAACTACGAAAGGCGCAGCGACCGAAGCTGAAGACGTCGATCAGGATGCAGAGACATCGCTCTCTGAGCCCGAGGACGACCTATCCGAATTTGCTGCCGAAGCCGAAAGTGCAGACGATGACGATCATGTCAAGGACGAAGAAAGCGAAGACGACTACGACAGCGAGGAAGACGCCAAGCCACGACGAAAGTCGACTTCCGCGAAGGGCAAGGAACTTTGGCGAGAGGGTGTCAAGGCTGGTCTGGGACCTGGAAAGCAGCTGATTATCAAACGACCGAAGGCTCGACCTACTGGCAAGGTGCCCTACGCTGATGAAAGGATTCACCCGAACACGTTGCTCTTCTTGGAGGAGCTGAAGGCTAACAATGATCGAGAGTGGTTGAAGAGTAAGTCGTTCCATGGAGCTCATTATCTTCTGCTGCGACTGGTTCGTCGTGATTGCGAGCCGTTGTCTTGATGCAAGCTACGGTTTCTGGGTAGCACAAGCCGGTAGGGGCAGCAGTCTCTTGTCGCTTCAGTACCGCCAATCTCGCCGTTGCGACTACATGAAACTTGGCATTTTGCTCTAAGAGCATTCGCGAGAGACAGGTCAATTGACCATGCTAGGGCTCACTCGCGGCCTGTAGCCAGTGACTACAATCACACGCCGGATGAGAAGCGCATGGAATGTCATGTATATGACGACAGAAGGGAGCACTGTGAAGCTGACATCTCTTTCACAGTGCATGATCCAGACTTTCGACAAGCAGAGAAGGACTGGTTCGGGTTTGTAGAGAAACTGACTGAAAAGCTCACCGAGATCGACGATACAGTGCCTGAGCTTCCAGTGAAGGACGTCGTACGATTTGTCGCTGCCTTTACATCGATGCACATGTGCTGACGACGCATCAGATATTCCGCATTTACCGAGACGTCAGATTCTCAAAGGATCCTACTCCGTACAGTGAGTCCACCTGCAGCAGTATCGGCCGGGCGGGATCATGGCATCAGGCGGTGGGCCGTGCTTGCTAGGCCTGCAGGGTGCATTATGCAGGTTGGAGGCAAAAGGTTGCGAGCGCTAACGCACGCTATCACAGAACCGCATTTCTCGGCTGCATGGTGCGTCACTCAGCCCCATACCATGCAGTGATGGGTCAAGCAGAAAGCTAAGCGGCGGCATAGGTCACGAACGGGGCGCAAGGGCCCGTATGCTCATTACTATGTGCAGGTGTCGCCGAATGATCAGACTTTTGTCGGTAAGTAAGAGTGAAGTTGATGATGTTATTGACACCGAACACGTGATACCACTCGTGGATTGGAGCGACGAACCACTCAATATCCATCATCCAGCACTCCGATGCGGTGGGTGCTCACGCTCCTCCACGGGTGTTTGCCGGTCCATCGACTCGGGCTTTGGAGCGCGTGACATGCGCACTTCCCTCTGTCACTCGTCCAGAGAACGCCCTCCACCGTATATAGTTGTTCACGTGCGCAATATGTTCATCAGCCCGTCTTCATGCTCTTGACGTTTGCGGCACATCCTTCGGGCGCACTATGAGGACAGGCGGCACGATCTGGACTCGGCGCAGGCCTATGGATCTGCAGGTGCGGAGAAGAGCTTCCGGGCTTCGCGAGCGCGGCGCGCGTTGTATCGTGAGTGGGAATGGAGATCTCCGCACTGGACACCCACCATGTCCTAACTAAGATCGAACGATCGAGCACTCGAAAGTCGAAAGCAGCGAGTTTGATGAGAGCAGAAGGCGCACTGCAGAACATCGCAACCGACAGTACCACCTCCCGGGTCGGCGCGCTGGCAGAACACAATGCGCGGGCCTGATCGCTGTCCCGTGTCGGCGTGTCGCTAGCACCCGCCCGTTGGATCATTCCGCACAAGCGTCGATCTTGATAGACTCTGGTGTTCAGATGCAAAGTAATAGTCCCTTGCTCTTTACAGTGTCGCAAGGAGCCGTAACGGTGGTCGCATGGAGCCGGTGCTGGTACCCGGAGATCGTCGGCTGGTTGTCTCGGACACTCGGACATCTTGACTGGTCTTCAGCGTCAGCAGAGAGATGGTAGGGAGTGCCAGCGCGCCTGTTCACAGAAGCATCGATGAAGCGTACTTGAGGTCCTGGTGCGCTTGGCCGTTATCAGCTCTGCGAGAGTCCGCAGGTTCTCGACACGAGATCCACTGGCGCTCTCCGCAGCCCATGGCTCTGGGATGGGATCTTCGGTGCGCCTGGCCGGCTCGTAATCGCTTGAGGCTCCAGGCACATGCGTGCGAGCCTCCTGGAGCGTACAGACGCTGGCGCAACAATTGGTGTGAACGTATGCCGTGTGCTATCTGCCTGGCGCATTCTAGCCACGAGCCGGAGTCTGCGGGTACACCTGCTTGCGACACCTTAATTGGGCGTGAAGCTACTCTGTTGACCAGCAAAGTTGATGGGTTGGCGCGTGTTCGATCAATACAGGATGCTCTCGGGCGAACGCCCCTCTGAAGATGTGACCGTATGCGCGCAAAGCAATGCTTTTGGTGATGCAGGCGGTTTGTCAAGCTGTCGACCATCTGATTTCGTTGACCCGCACGCCTCTCTTGAGAGCGCTCATTTCTGTGGTCTGCGGCGAAATGATCCCCCCGACTGGTTGTCTAATACAAGTTCATCTTGTACCTTGGACCCGTTGTACCTAGCCGCCGTGCTCTTCCAATGACATTGACGCCTCGCGATGCTTTGGGCAGTAGGTAGTAACGCTGACTGTGATCGTATTAGGTGGCGGGCTTTGGCATCCCGAAGCAGCGCCAACGGCTGCGATGCGACGCGACATTGATCGACGACCAAATCGGCTGAAGGACATTCTGCTGGAGCCACGAGTGAGAAAGGACTTCCTCAAGAATGCGCCCGCTAGCGCACAGAAGGCTGTGAAAGCATTCATCGCAACGAACGATGAAAACGCGTTGAAGACACGACCAAAGGTACGTTACCATTTACTACTCCATTGCCGGTTGTATCGTGAGGAGCTTGATCGTCTACTTACGTCGCATTCGGCGACTGGCTCGCGTGCGGGTAATGTAGCTGTGCATGTCCTGTACGCGACAGGTGCTCAGTGGCAAAGGCAACACATTGTGACTGGCCACACGCATGATGGTGGTCAACAAGGGAAGTACAACAGAGAGATCATGGGGATGGAAACAGCTGCGAAGTGTTGTATCCCCCGTCGTCGTTGACAGCCTGTTTGTCCCGCTCTGGGCCGTGTCTGCGCAACGACCCTCCCGCTCGGACGAGCCGAAACATCACGGAGACAACGGCGATGCTCGGTCTTGACAGTCCTCACGTGTGCACGTTGCTTCGAGATCGTCTGACCAAGTGACTCGGACTCGACGGTGCTGACATTGCTGGCAAATATGGCAATCGGAGAGCTGCACAAGAGCGAGAGCGGCTGACCCTGAGAGCACCCGCACATCTCGCCGCACGTGGAGACGGCGGCTAAGGCGAAATCACCATCCCTGCCCACCGCGAGTGGCCCCGAAGCTAGAGGTTCCGATCACACGCAAGTCTGGTACACGCTGAAATGGCTAAAAGCTAATGCTCGAAATCGATCACCAAGCCACATTCGCTACTCTGGACGCCATGCATTCCATTGAGAATTTGGATCTGATGCTGATTCGTGGACACGATGGTGCAGACGTGGTGACGACTCGCAGAAGGTGGCTTCTACCCTGCGCAAAACGCCAGAGAACGCCAGGCTAATCAATGCAGTCGTCGCATCACTGTTGCTTCTCGTCGTTATCGATCGCATCTGCTCATCTGGGCCGTGACCGTCCGTGATCAACACGCTGACCACCATCTTAGGGCTACGCTGCTGATCACCCTGACATTGCTCTCATGCGACTCCGCAACTACACCATTGGCAGCAAGGTGAGCGATAAGGAGCTCCTGAGTGATGGACTCACTCGTATCACCGATTTGCTTGCGTGCATGAAGCCATTTGTAAGTCTTTCCGTTCCCTAGGTTCCTGGTGACCCGTTCCGGCGTCCCGGTTGTACCGTGGTTCGCGAAGAATTCTGCGCAGCTTGGGTCATCGACTTTAGCCGCTGAGTCAAGCACTTGCAACGATCAGAATAACGGTGCATTCATGTTTGTCTCCGAAGACAAAAATGCAGTCGAGCCCTTCCGTCTTTGAGTCCATGACAGGCACGATCACTTGGTTACGATCGATCTGAGAAGCTTGATTTGACGTGACTGACATGCGTTGTGTAGATCACCTACCTGAACTCCGTCGTCATGCCCGACGAAGATGCATCGAACGAGGACGAGGACGACGATGAAGAAAGCCACGGAGCCGAGGGCAGTGGAAACTCTGCCAGCGATGACGATGGCAGTGAAGCGTCCGGGACATAGCTGTCGACATCCATAGCCTCTTTGAACAATTCAATCGAACTGTGTCGACTATGCGCGACCAGATCCCGATGCTCCATCGGACTTGAGTCACTCGCTGGCTGGGCAAGCGAAGATGGCACTTCGGTGGGTGTGGAAGAACAAGTGGAAGCATATCTTGAGCGTCGCAAAGACCAGTGTGATCTATCACAATAGACGCGGAGTGTTGAATAGGGAATTGATACACGACGTCTTGCCACGGTCTGGCTTGGGTCGTCGCTGCATGGTTTCCGACGGGATGACAGGGGGTCGTCCGACTCGATGAGATGCATCTCCGCTCATGCGCAAGTCTGAAGAGCCTCATGCTACCATAACTCGTGCCAGCGGTGTACTCCTGCGCCTACTCGACGGCTGGGAGAGAATTTGCAAGGACCTCAACGCCCGCTGCCACCGGTGAGGGTTTATGATCCGCACGAGACGGTGATTGCATAGGCCATTCAAAACGCTCGCTGTGAATGCTTGAAGGCGATATAGTATCATGCGAAGTCGTGCATAATGTAGCAGCCCAACAGGTCACAGCTTCGTCAACAGCCCATGTGCAACATATTACTTGGGTACCAACGAGGCTCCATCAGGTGGCTTGCTAAGCGAGCCATCCAGTGCCGGATATCGAAAAGCATCGGAGATGAAGATCATCCATTCGACAATGTATCTCGCTGCTTCCATCGATATACTGAAGTCGCTTCCAGCGCATACCATTTCAAATATACAATGCAGCCACTGTGCGACATACACGTTGACACAACGCATATCTCTGACCAACATCAAGACTGGTGCGCCAGCAATGCGCGTCTAGCGAGCCAATCGTACAAGAGTGCAGTCCGTTCGACCCGCTTGTGCTGTGCCGCAATATGCCTAGCGCGACGGCTGACTGCAGCAGGAGAAGGTCATGTGACCGTGATCGACAGTCAGCAATCGGCGATGGAATGCGGGCGGCGCAGCCTGCTGCGTGAAGGTTGTGGACGCATTTGCCAGCGCATCGGTACATGTGCAGATGCGGTGCCTTCTGGTAACAATTGTCAGTGTTGATAGCCGGGGAGCATCATGTCTTCGAATTCTGGCGCACGTGGCCAAATGACGACTGCGATGACCAGGCACAGCGCGAACGCAGGGGATCCATCGCAAGATACTGGTTGCCAATGAGGTGACACGGCTCGTGTCCGACAGCAATATTGACATGCTACCGCTCTATCTGGAGTGTGGAATCTGTCAAGCTGGGCTGACAAGTGTAGAAAGCACGACTCTGTCACATAAGGAGCAACATAGCCAAGAAGGCGACCCGCACCGACGGCTTTCGCGACCGCGGCGTGCCGCATCGAGCCTGCATACAGCAAGTGCACCACCACCACCTGCAGACGCGCCAATAGTCGATTGCAGGACTGACAGCATCATGCACGCAGTGCATTGAGTTGCGGTCACGTTTGTTGAACGTCCGCAGGATCATGTAGTTGGCGATACGAGGCCAGCCACGCATCATATCGTCCGATAGTGCGTGGCATATGCCCTTGTATGTCGGTGTGAGTGCACTGGCACGCATGGATAGATCGGCACACTCGTTTCACCTTGATCGTTGTTGTAGACTGATGATGTCGCCATCGTGAAGGCAAGATCAGGTGTTGACTCTCCGCCTGACACGATGTGGTCTTGTGGTATCGTAGCCCGAACGAGTCCGTGGTGGCAATATTGTAGTATTCCTGTGAGAGACACTACAGGTACGGTCGCCTCGTTATATCCATCAGGTCATGGCAAGAACCGGGCCTCGAGCCAGCCCGGCTGCAACGCTAGCAAGGAGCTCGCGTGGCAACTCGCGAGCTTCGCGGGCCTTCACGGCACATCCGACCCCGAACTAATTTCTGATTTTCTGACTGGCTCGCATGTCTGGGTCCATTTCTCCTAGTGTCAGCTGGAGGATGTCCACTTTCATGGATGCAGCAACATCGTCTTGCTTTGCAGCGCAGCTTTGCCTTTGACGGCGAAAGCCTGCCTGACGAATCAGCACCGCGATAGCGTGTTGCGTTCCATGCACCCGTCTCCGCTTTTACGGTGGAGGACTGTCATGCTTCGCCAAGGTGCTCCATACGAGGGCAAACCAGCAGATCGCAATGATGAGAGAGTGCTAGAAGCCTCGGCAGGCTACTGTATGTAGACGAGAGGCTAAGCCTCGCACGGTCAGCGTGCCGCAGCAACTTTGGGAGAGGCACAGACGCACGCGTGCATGAAGGAACAGCGGGCGGGTGCATTGGAAGTGTTGGTCTAGCGAGAGTGGTGCGCGCCGCTGCATCTCGGCAGCATCTGCGAGCTAGCGGCCACGCGTGAGCCCAGTGTCAGCGTTTAAGGGCGCCACTGTGAAAGTCTGCCACTAGAAAGCGGTGCGCGCACGCTGGGCGATGCTGATGCCGCTTCTCTCCCTCACACTTCCCCCAGCTCACGCTCCTTCGGCTTTGCGCGTCGGGCCTCTGTGGAAGGGACATCCCGGTCGGAGAACTCTCTTGTGACCGCAGTCAACCATAAGACACACAGACCCCAGCCCCACTGAACCTATCTTGTTTCCCTCTTACTGCAGTGGCTTCTTCACCTTGCGCAATCACGACGTCTCCCGCCTCTCACTGCGCTTCGGGCCTTCCTCCGTGCTGTCAAAACGCGCCACGTCATTAACTTTCTGTTGATCACGAGCGAGTCGAGGCGCACATACATAACATCAAAACTTCCCTCCCTCCGCAACCGCACCACAGCCCGCACCTTGTGTGCACCTTGTACGACATACACGCCAGCTTCACGACATAATATCCACGGAAACGTCAACCAGGTCAGGCATCATCGCGGTGGCCTTGCGCGCAACTCACATACCGTGGTGCGACTGCCCGAGGTCGCGCGTGTGAAGTCAACACTTCACCAAATCACCATCACCACCCGCGATCATGTATCAAAACCCAGCGCAAACCGCGCAATGGAGTCCAGGCCAGCAGCAGCAGCAGCAGCAGCAGCAAGCTCAACAACCGCCACCGCAGCAATGGGCGTCACCTCAGCCGCAGAATGGTCAACAGTACACGCCTAGACCGAATCAGGTGAGTCTGACCTGCCAAGCCCTCTGCTGCATTGCATCTTCAATTCTTGACACCTTCCACCTCCCCCACACTTGCACCTTCACTTCTTTTCCCTTCACCGCAACATCTTCCACGCACATCTCCATACATGACACATCCATACCCACCCGCCGACATGGGCTCCATCGATCCGCAGCTCGGGCCCGATGGCGATGCTGACATGGAGGCAATGAAGCAGATTCCACCCATCTCACAGGCAGTGCCAGCTCAAGGCGGTCCCGCCATGCAGACACTGCAACCGCAACACCCCGACGCATATCGCGCTCTTCCACCTCCTCACATGTACGGACCGCCGTATGCTCAGCCTCCCATGGGCTACCCTCAACAGCCCGCACCACGCCAGAGGACCGCGATCGCGTGCAGGTACTGTCGTAGACGCAAGGTATGTCTTCTGAGTCCAAGCGCGTGGCCGTCGCGTCTGCCTGCGACGTGTCATGACATTGCCTCGAGCACCACTGACAATCCGACAGATCCGCTGCTCTGGCTTCGATCACTCTGAGGATGGTCGCTGCACCAACTGTCAGCGCTTCCAACAAGAGTGTGTCTTCACGCCCGTCTCCGCTCAAACCCAGGCATTTGTCCCCGCGCATACGGTCTATCGCGGCCAGCAGCCTCCACCCAATACTCAGCTCT
>KZ111152.1:47937-83059 GCA_002077045.2 Rachicladosporium sp. CCFEE 5018
CATCGCATCACTGTCCAGGAGATCCGCCAAGATCCGTGGTTCACGAAGGACCTCGCAGAGTACCTTCAGCCGCCGGTGGAGGAGTTCGAGGACACCGGTGTTGACCCGACTAAGGCCATCGACCCGAATGAGCTTGCCAAAGGTCAGCCATTGGTGGTCAAGGAGAAGCTTCACGCGAGTGTTGTCGGCAAGCTGGGCAAGACCATGGGCTACGCTCCATCAGACGTGCAAGAAGCTCTTGCCAAGGACGAGCCAAGCACCATCAAGGACGCCTACCTGATCATTCGCGAGAACCAGCTGATGAAGACCAACCCATCACTCGCCGCAGACCAGCCCGGGTTCATCGCCCAG
Organism: Rachicladosporium sp. CCFEE 5018; assembly: GCA_002077045.2. Taxonomy (NCBI): domain Eukaryota; kingdom Fungi; phylum Ascomycota; class Dothideomycetes; order Cladosporiales; family Cladosporiaceae; genus Rachicladosporium; species Rachicladosporium sp. CCFEE 5018. Next base: position 48,289 of record KZ111152.1, read on the forward strand.
TCACCTCCTGCGTTTCTTCCTGACGTTGCGATGTCACCTCGTCCAGGAAGCAGCAGCAGGCCCGTAGCATCGCCGCATGACCATCCCAGACACGGTTCGACAAGTTCGGCCGTAGAGCCTCCACGTGCGCCTGCTTCGACGATCGGTGTGCTGCCGTCGTCACTCACCGAGTACCACCTCGCATACATGCGAGGACAAATCAATAAGACATCTTCGCCCACCCACATGGAGGATCAGCGCACTGGCGACCTTGATCGCCCGCGCACGAAGGAGGAGCAGGAAGCTACTGCGAAGCGTCTCAAGCCCCATAGCAAGAGCTCTGCCAACTTGCACCGCCACGCTGAGAAGCCTGAGCCCATGACTAGCATGCCCGAGAAGACCGCCAAGAAGCCTCGCACTACCAAATGGCAGTTTGGTATTCGCTCCCGCAACTCTCCCGCCGAGGCTATGCTCGCAATCTATAAAGCCCTACAGAAGATGGACGCAGAATGGGAGGTCCCTCTGGCCAAACAAGTCGGCACCTCTCACTCCAGCGAAGCCAGCCCAGATCGCTCCCGCCCAGAAGAGAGCCCAGAGTACAGTGACTCTGATCCCGACGCCGGTACCGACCCAGAGTACGCCTCTCACTCCCAGCAAGAGCTCCGCCGTCAACGTCGCGAAGAGCGTGAGGGGCAGCCTGCCGAGCGTCGCGGCCGCGAGAGGTACGGCCGCTGGAATGACTGGGGCTACAGCATCCCGGAAGACCCATGGTGCCTCAATGCTCGCTTCCTCAAGGAGGGCATGTTCGCGCCTGGCGTCGTGCATCCCACTTCTACTCACCCTTCCCAAGTCGATCTGAAGACTGGAGAGACTCGCCGTCACAGCTTGACAGGACTCAGCGCCCTCGCCGCTCAGCCCGGCACCTCCGACAACGCTGCCGCCACTGCCCCACCTTCAGGAAATATAGCCACTAACGGCACGCCCTCCTCTGGTGATGTCACTGCCGCTGGTGCAGGTGCACCCGGTGCCACTGCCGATGGTACAACCAAGCCAGAGGGCGAGAAGACTGAGGTTCCTCTGCCTCGCGCCGAGGAGAAGTGCTATGTCTACGTCACTGTCCAGCTGTACGCTATCGAGAAGGACTTCTATCTCGTGGACTTCAAGTGCGCTGGGTATGAGCGACTCGTCCGCAAGCTGGCGAAGGCGATCAATGGTGGTGTGGCACCGGATCTGCAAAAGCACGCCGAAAGCCGAGACGACCATGATGATAATCATGTTAGTTATAGTGCGTACGAGAAGGACAGGGCTGCTAAGGCGAACAAGAAGGAGAAGAAGGATGACGTGGTGAAGGAAGTCAGGGTGTTTAGGGAGAAGAAGCAGCCCAAGCCAAAGAAGGCCGATAAGGACGACAAGGACGGTAAGGATGACGAGGAGGGTAAGGATGATGAGGAGGACAAGGAGAGCAAGAATGACGATGACGACGACGATGACGATGGGTACGAAGATGTCGAATATACTGCCGAGGGCAGAAACGCCGACGAGAAGGACATTACCAGCCCCTATCCGTTCCTGGACGTGGCTAGTAGGCTGATCATCCAGCTTGCTGCTGCGGAGGAGTGACTAGTCGGGAGCAGGTGGTTCGGGCCTACTTGTGCTGGAGGACGGAACGGTGTGGCGTGGGGGTAAGACTGATGCATTACATGAGGAATGATGTTATATACCAATGGGACTGCAGGGAATATCGAGGCGCTGGTTGCTTCCGCACGGCGTCCAGTGGAGATTCGGACTGGCATGGACATGCGATGGACTGCTGCATGGCTCCGGCGTGGACAAGCTGAAGGCTGGAGTACTGTACTTAAGCGGGCCACAAGGTTCGCTGCCATCGAAGCCATGATTTGCGGGTATAGTGTACACTTTCCGCTCTTGTCTCACCTCTCTTCACGTTGAGCTCAGAGGTGAGAGTCTACTTGCACGCACTATGCAGCTTTCGGTGGGTCGTTCGCTTCTTTACGCCGTCGCTTTCCTGTCTCACTCCTGTGAACGTACGCACCTGACCTGCAATCACTAGAAGCTCACAGGGACGTCCACGAACAGCAAACATGGCTACCACGCCCAGGATGGCCCTTATAAAGAGGCGCACCGCAACCCATACTGTCACTCACCTTCGTCCAATATGGACGATTTCAACGTCTCGAAATGGCAAATTCCATGGATGCCCAGCCAAGTGCTGCTGTCTCGACGTACGAGCAGGAGAGGTCTCGCCTGGCTCCTTTATTACTCTCTGATATGACGAGCGGTGCAGGCTCACGCAACGCGCATCGAGAGGAGATGATGTACAGTCCGCTGATCTCGCTAGCTGTGAAGCTTGCTGTGGATCACGAGCAGCACGTCCGAAGGACCAGCATGGCGGAGATGGTCGAGCAAGTACATCGCCTGAGTCTGGAGGGATTGCCAGAGTTGTACCCACAGTATGCCACGCTCGGGTGTAGTGTCGGCAACGACGACAGCGATATCGTGCAGGGCGAGCCCATCATGCTCAATGCCAACAGCCCGGCTTCTACCTTTATCTGTGGCTCTCAGGGCAGTGGGAAGAGCTATACTCTCGCCTGCATGGCGGAGAGTTGTCTGCTGCGTGACGAGCAGCTGGGTACCCTCAAGAGTCCACTAGCGGGACTGCTCTTCCACTACGATGTCGACAGTGGCAACACCATCGCCGAAGTCGCCTCGCTCTGCTCCCGCGGTATTAGGGTCCAGGTTCTGGTGTCTCGGACGGATTATCATAGGCTCAAGGCGGCCTATGAGGCAAGTGCCGGCGAGCACTCTGCTAACCTCTCGATCCTGCCCCTCCTCCGGCAAGATCACCAGCTCACGAACGAGCGCATGCAACGCATGATGTCGATGTCTGACCACGAAGGCAAGACACCTCTCTACATGGACGTTATCATGCGCATCCTCCGCGATATGGCACTCGATCCCTCGCCCTTTAGCATGGTGACTTTTGAAGCCCTCATCCAGCTCCAGACTTTTGATCGCGTGCAGGAGAACTTTCTCAAGCAGCGCATGGACCTCTTGAAGAGTTTTTGCTCCAGCGGAGCTCGTTCGTACCACACTCGCGCTTTGGAGAATGCAATAGGCCAGGCTGCTAGAGCCATCATCAACGCCCACCCACCGATCCCGGAGTTTGATGTTCTGCAAATCGAGCCCGGCACACTCATCATCGTCGACCTCTCCGATCCTTCAATCGGCACGAGCACAGCCTGCATGCTCTTCGACATCTGCCTCTCCGTCGCCAAAGAGAAACCCATCACCTCCGGTCTCGTCATCGCCCTAGACGAAGCACACAAATACATCGATTCCTGCTCCGCAGCCACGACCTTCACCAACAGCCTCCCCAACACGATCCGCGAGCAACGCCACAAAGGCGTGCGTGTTATCATCGCTACGCAAGAACCCACTATCTCGGAGGAGTTGCTCGATCTGTGCTCTGTGACGATCGTGCACCGCTTCACGCCGCCTGAGTGGTTACAGACGCTGAAGAAACATTTGAGCGGTTGTTCGGATTTAACTAGCAGTGCTGAGGAACAGGCGGCGTCGTTCAAGAGGATTGTGGGGATGGAGCAGGGGGAGAGCTTGGTGTTTAGTCCGAGTTCGTATGTGCGGCTGAAGAGCGAGGCGGATGTGAGGATGCCGGCGAAGTTGGGTGAAGGGGTGCTGAGAATGAAGACGAGGTTGAAGGTTGGTATGGCTGGGGGGAGGAGTGTGATGGCTGTGAAAGGCGCTTGAGCGTTGGTACTCGCTGATGGCGTACGAGCTGCTGATGATCGATTAGGGGGAAGAGGTGGCAACGCGTACGTCGTTGGGCATAGAATGTGCCGCGCACGAACGCAGCGTAGCATTGTAGCATTGTGGTCAAGCCTGCAGGCGCACTTATGCCTTACACATGGGCATGGCATGGCGTTCTTCTGTGGTAAAAGTGAAGTCACCTTGTTGTCATATCGACTAGTGTGTTCAATGATTTCTGATGTGTCTTTTCATCCAATCGCTCACTCACATCGTCGGTAGCTCATGTGGGTGCACCACACGGATGCTGATAGTTTCCCTGTATCTCTACGCACTGTCCTTGGCTGCTGGCTGGTGTACTGGGATCCTAGACCTTCTGCAGTGATAGCCTAGGACGCTGTATTCATGTGGGCAGACCATCTGGAAGGGAACGCAGCGCAAAAGTAACTCCATCACTCGCTATCAAGGCTTCGCACCAATGTCACACTCGCCGACATACGCCGTATAGAAGCATAGTACACAATCGGTCTCTGACATGCCCGGCCGCTTGGCACGTCTCATGCTGCCCTCATCTCTCGTCACCCATGTACACATCAGCTCGTTTCTTCTTTCTTCTATGGCTTGGCCACTGGCACGACCATGTGGTCCTCAACAGCACCCGCCTCTTGCGTCTTCGCGAACATGTCGTGGCCGTCGATCTTGCCGCAGAGCTAGAAGACATGTCAGTGATTGATTTGCCAGATGTCAACATCGTGTCTACTCACAGTCTCCACGATCATACCAGTGATCTGGTATGGGTCGGCGTTCGAAGCCGGTCGGCGATCCTCAAAGTATCCCTTACCCTCCTCGGCACACTGCGCATTGACACGCACAGACGCACCACGGTTCGCAATGCCCCAGGTGAACTTGTCAAAGCTAGCCGTCTCATGCGCACCAGTCATGCGTGCCTCGTTGCCCTCACCATAAACCTTCATGTGCTCCTTGTGGCGCTTGCTAAGCGACTCCATGGCCTCCTCGATGGCCTTCATGCCGCCATCAGCGCGCATCGCTGCGGTGGAGACGTTGCTGTGCAGGCCGGCGCCGTTCCAGTCGCCGGGGATGGGCTTGGGGTGGAAGGTCACTTTTACGCCGAACTCTTCGCCAATGCGGTGGAGGAGGAAGCGAGACATCCACAGCTGGTCGCCGACTGTGCCACTGTCAGCATCCTACGCGTCCATCGTCGTTGTTTCACTTCACGCAGACTCACGATCTATGCCTGTGCACGGGCCAACTTGGTACTCCCACTGAGCAGGCATCACCTCGGCATTTGTGCCGGAGATCTCGATGCCAGCGTACAAGCAAGCCTTGTAGTGAGCCTCGACAAGATCTCTGCAGAAGACCTTGCCTGTGCCGTTGCCGCAGTAGTACGGACCCTGGGGAGCTGGGAAGCCGTTCTTGGGCCAGCCGTATGGCCAGCCCTGGGTGTCGAGTAGCGTGTACTCCTGCTCGAGCCCGAACCAGAACTCGTGCTTGGCGTACTTGTCCATCAGCGAAGCCGCGTCGTGGCGGTAGTTGTAGGCATTTGGCTTGCCGTCGGACATCCATGTCTCGCACATGACGAGGATGTTGTCGCCGAGGCGGAAGGGATCGGGGTACATCGCCACCGGGCGAAGGTAGACATCAGAGTTGTCGCCTGGGGCTTGGCCGGTCGAGGAGCCGTCGAAGTTCCATTCTGAGAGATCCTTGACTGATTGGGGCACCTTCTTCAGAGTCTGCAGAGTCTCGAGTCAGCTATTGCGCTCATTATTGTGCAATCGCTAATGCCTCAATGCACGCATGCGCCGCTTGGCAATCGGTCGTGCCCCCGACTGCGGTGCTGAAGTCTCAAAGTCGCGGCGACTTCGCCCGATGCGTTGACGCGGCATTTCTCCGAGCCACAGCTCGGCACTGCCCTCATCGCAACGTGACCATTTGTTGAGCGACAAAGCTGCAATAGAATCCTCAATCGCTAAGGAAAACAGAGGAGGAGCGCTTACCTTGCACTTTGAGCGAGTGCCGCCATTGGCATCAATCCAGACATACTCGGCGATGACTTGCCCCTTCTGAGGCAACTGAAGGTATTTTTGGAGCTGAAGGTCAAGTCAGCACATGATCTGGCGGCCTCACTCTTTGCGAGAACTCACGTTGGCAGTGTTCGAGAGGTATGGGTTTTCCGCCTGGCCATCACCGTCAGTCACAAGATCCTCCGCGATGCTGCGATCTGTTTGCTCTCACCATCTTGACTGATTTCGCTGGTAAAGTTCAAGCTTTGAGTTCGAGGGGATGTCGAGGATTATGGCGGCGAAAGGTCAGCCGATAGAATGAGGTGACTTTGGAGGTGAGGTTGTGAGTGGTATGGGTTGGAGGAGTAGAGTTGAAGGGAAGAGTGGGCTTGTCGCGTGTAATGTATTTGGTGCTTGTTCGGCGGCGGATTTGAGAAGCGGCAGAATTCGGGGCAAGCTCGACCCTGATGTGGCTGGTGCGCTCACAACCGTCTCTCACTCACGGGCGCCGTGTGTCACGATTGTGCATGCGCTGTGATGTCCTACCTCATCCAACGACCGCCCATGTGCTCGTGCGATCTGTCGTATGAACCATCAAGTCACGCTGAGACCAATTCCGTCGCACGACAGGATCGCCGTGGGTTGAGGAGTCAACACTGCCATGCTGCTTTGTGCTGCCCTTTGTTCGACACCTGTCGGCACCTTCACTCGACTATCATCAACTATGTACGCTTAACCGACAATCAAGCACTACCGCGGCGCCCACTCGTCACTCTACTGCAATATAACATGCTCCCCCTCACTAACGATAAGAGCCTCCTGCAGTCGTTCACCCGCCATCGCGTGCATGGGTGCCTATCTAGGCAAAGCTGTCAGGTACCGCAACATCTGCATCTCAAATGCCACTTTTGCTTCTGCGCGAGCTCGATAGTGGACCGCCCTCGCCTATAGGTACGTCCGACCTTTCCTCGTCGCCAAGCTATCTGTCTTACAGTCGTCGTACCACCTCCCAGCAAATGCCTCAACCTCGCCCCCCATTACTCAATCGCTCATCCATTCCATCCACACGTTATCCCCAGAAAATCCAAAATAACTCCCACGCCTCAGACCCGACCCCACCGGCCCACCAGTGACCTGCAGCAGGCAAAGGCGGTGTATGCAGCGCGGCGCCCGGGTCGAGATAAGGAAACGCAGGCCAATGGGAAAATGCGTATGTTATGTCAGAGCGCAGGTGGGCACCTGTGGCTGGTGAAAGATGGGTACGTACCCGATGAGCCGATTCTCGGCGAAGTTTAGGACCGGGGTTGTGGAAGAAGTGTTCTGGATGAACTCTGATTGTAGTACTGTGAATGTGCTCAGCAGCGAGCGTTGATTACTGGAGGGAGCTCCTGCTCGAGCAGGTGTTTGTGAGGTTGAGAATTGGGCGCTTGAGGTGAGGGTCACTTCACGACACGAAGCAATGTCTGTGAAACGACGAGCTGCAAAACCATATATATCGCGCAAGTGAGATGATGTAGATTTATTATAGCCAACGCCGTAAATGCCGCTGCTCATCTATGGTAGGTGCTTGACCGCATGAACGCGCTCTGTCTGCTCCTGCCTGCTCACAGAAGGGAAGCACTTTCCCTTCATCGACGCAGGCAGGCTGATCCGTATCTCAACTTTCACCATGTTCGGTGTTTTCCTTCCCTTCAGTTCTTGAATATATCGCCGTGTACCCCACTATTCGTTACATAACGTTCCCACCTAGGTGATGGTGTAACCACCGTCGACCCTGAGGTCCGTCCCGGTCACATACCCAGCAGCGTCGCTGAGCAGGAAGGTCACCGCGCCCATCAGATCCTCTGGCCGGCCCATCTTGCCTTGTGGAATGAGCGAAGTCCACTTCTGCGCCAACTCCGGGTTCTCGTCGAGGATTTTCTTGGTCCTGTGAAGATCAACATTAGTACTGATGGCATCTTAGATAGTGGACACTACTCACAAAGCCGTCAACATATAACCGGGTGATATGCAGTTCACACGGATCCCAGCATGTGCCCACTCGACTGCCAACGAGCTCGCCAAATGTCGCACCGCTGCCTTACTTGCATTGTAAGGCGCCTGGGGCTGCGGCACGTTCACAATGCTTCCGCTCATTGATCCGATCATGACGATGCTTCCCGGCGCCTTGCGCTCCATCAGATGCTTTGCCACACCGATCGCGAAAGGGTATGTGCCGTCCACGTTCACTCCCCAAAGTTTCTGCATACGGTCGTGAGGATACGAGATCGCATCGAAGTTCTCGCAGAAGCCGGCGGAGGTCACGAGATTGTCGATCTTGCCGTGTTGCTCAATGATCTCAGCAAGCGCGGCGTTTACGCTGTCTGGCTTCGAGACATCGGCGTAATGAGCGGTCACTAGTGGGCACTTATCGCCGCCTGGATTCTCGTCCCGGAAGTGGCGCATAAGCTCCTCTGCTTGACGCTGTGCTTCCTCCTCTATTGGGTAAGGTCAGTCCGGATCTCCTCTACTTCTCTTAGCCCACTCGAGTATTCTTACTATTCAGATCTACGATCGCGACGTCCGAACCACTGACAATCAGCGCCTGGCTCATTACCAGACCCAGACCTCGTGCACCTCCTGTCACTACACCCACGCGGTCTTGTAGGGTGAAGCTGGCAAGTGTCCTCTTAAAATGCATGCCGCCTCGGCCTTGCACAGGCTTCGACTGTGGTAGCTCATGCTCCTCTGGCTGCTCAAACCGGTACGTCTTGTCGGTTCGAGAATGCCTTCCCTCGTGCTCTGTGTCGCCTGGCTGCCCCGCTGTACTATAGCGATCATGCTCGTCTTCGAGTGGTGTGGGATCCTCTTTCTCGAGTGTGCGGAGGGAAGTGGTGAAGTTGCGGATTGCAGGGGCGATTGGAGCTGCGGAAAAGGTAGGGGGGCGGATTGCGGTCGTGGACGCTCTCGATACTTGGCGGAGCAGCGCGGATCGAAACATTGTGGCGACTGAAGAGGAGACAATCTGTTAGCAAGATGTATAGACTAGGTCAAGGAAGTCCAGGATGTCATTTGAGTTCATTGCCATGAGGGCCCCTTAGTCGCGTACATACCTGCAAGTTCTGCTCTTTCGTACGTGTTGGAGGGCTTGTAGCAGTCAGCAAAAGGTCTGACAATGAAATATCCAGCTGGGAGTCAACGCGAGCTTGTGGCAAGGTAAGTGATTAAAAGTGTCAGTGAAGATGTCTTCGTTGTCGCACGTGTTTCTTTGCTTAAGTCTCAGCGACTTTTAGTAGCTGTGACGTAGGGAGATCGTCCCCACGCGGTTTCCATTCATTGGCATGGTGCGGCTGACTACTGCTGATGAACTTTCACATGAGATGAGCCTGATCATCATTACGACGCGTCTCTTTGACTCGAGCATACTCAGCTGTGTCGGCTCACACGATCAGTGTCGGTCGTCAATTACAACACGAGAATTGGTTCATCTACCTTATTCTTGCTTCTCACACGACAATGGTATGCACGCACCGGCGACCAGCGACGCTACCTTGTTTCTGGGTTGCCCTGACCTGGCGCAACGTAGAAATTTATCGATTCATTCGCTCCCTTCAAGGTACACTGAGTCTCAAAGAGGCCCTTCGAGCAGACTCGCGCCCACTGATCGGACGTTGTCTTTCACTTCGGTCAACAAACACGTGTTCGTCCCTGTTGAATGATCTCAGTCTAAGCAAGCACACGGCACCGCCTACCTACAACAGGCATCCCGAGCCAAGGGGCAATCGAGCATCTGGGAAGAAATTGAGCCGAAGCTGGAGCACTGCTGCACGTTCAATGGATCCGCAAGATGGCATGTCCGGAAAGGCATTTCCGCCTTCGGTGACCATGCGGGGTTCGTAAGCGCAGAGGTGAAAGTATGCCGAATGAACTGATCGAGGCCGCAATAATGCTCCAGCAAGGTGACCGTATTCATACGTGAAGTATATGTAGGTTTAGAAGCTTTGCATTATTAACGTCACATCTCTTCCATTTAATTCAGATCATATAGGGATTCATCTTGCAAAGCATAAGAATCATGGCGCAGGCTACCTCATTCTCCGTTGATGGCAAGACCGCCATCGTGACCGGAGCTGGCTCTGGTAAGGACAATTCGCATTCATGATTCTATGCAATCCATCCTGACTCGCCAAGGAATCAACTACTGCTTTGCGAAGTTGTTACTTGAGCGCGGCTGCAATGTTGTCATTGCAGATCTTGGGCTCCGACCCGAAGCGCAGAAGCTCATCGATCAACACACAAAGCAACCTCGTGCGGTCTTTGTCAAGACCGATGTTGTCAATTGGGACCAGCTGGCCAACATGTTCGATGTCGCCGAGAAGGAGTTCGGAGGGGCTGATGTGGTCTGCCCTGGCGCAGGCATCTTCGAACCCCACTGGACCAACTTTTATCATCCACCAGGGACAGCGAAGTCGAAGGACGATCCTCATGGTCATAATGGTATTGGGTAAGCTTCGTCGTCGAAGGTATGTGCCAGAATAAGAACTGACAATGATCCTTCCAGTCACTACGCCCTGTTCGACATCAACATCAATCACCCGATCCGCACCACTCAGCTCGCCATGTCGCGCTGGCTGAACCCGTCAGCAAACTCGAAAGTCGGCAAGGTCAATCTGTCGAATCCAAAGCGTATCGTCCACATCTCCTCAATCGCCGGCCAAGCCCCTTCCACGAGCACACCCATGTACATCGCCTCCAAACATGCCCTCTCAGGCTTCATACGATCACTCGCGCCTCTCGAAGCTCGTCTCGGCATTCGCGTCAACGGCGTCGCTCCAGGCGTGATCAAAACGCCACTCTGGACCGAGCATCCGGAGAAGATGCTTATGATCGATGAGGCTAACGACATTTGGGTTCAGCCTGAGGAGGTAGCGAAAGCTATGCTGAGGTGTGTTGAAGGGGAAGGGGACGATGTGAAGGGTGGGACTGTGATGGAGGTGCTGAAGGGGAGGACTAGGACGGTGGGATGGAGAAATGATCCTGGGCCCGAGGGACCTGGGGGGTTGGCGGGGAATTGGGAGAAGAGTGTTGATGAGGTGTTTGGGTGGTTGGGTGAGGAGGGGTGGGGGGTTGCGAAGTAGGGCTTGCATGAGGTTTATATTCATAGAATCGAGCTTGCTCGAAACGCCGATACCAAAGCGCTAGCCTACTGGGCTCATGAACGGCTGATCTTGACGAACGCAAGAAGCAAATTACTCCAATGCCTTTAATCTCAAACTGGTCCATATCTGCTGGCTTTCGATGTCTTGGCAAAGGGCCGACCGAGTCAGGAAGATGCCCGTGGTAATATGGGTCTCGATCTGGAGTGAGCTCCGCGCTGCTCGGTTTGTGAGATCCAGGCGCCTTCACGCGATGTCGATCAAATCAGTGAAATTCAGGATAGTCAATGAAGCTGTTGTCCGCCAAGATCGTGACGGGTTGGTGTTGCTGACCACTACCCCTAGTTGTGAGTCTAGTTACCACCGCCGCTACCCTGACCGCCGATGCTACCTGCACAATCTCGACGTTCATGACGTACATCCTGGTCAACTCGACTTTCAGCGTTCTGTGCTCATGGCGTTGGTCCACCACGCCTGCGCATAGCCGGCGACCGCGTAAAGTATCCGGGACTCTGGTGGCGTACTGATACGGCGATTGGGGAATACTGACAGAACCTGGGCGAACCGCATTGCTACTGCATCATATTCGCGAGCCCGCTGTGCTTAGGTGGCGCCTTCATACGTCGAGCAGCCATGCGCTCCCTCTCCAGAACCCTCGACGGCGAGACACGTAGCGTTAACATCCCACCTCACTCGGCCAAATTGCAACGCAAAGCATACGAGTCGCGGCGAGAACGCGAATTCTACAGCTACTATGAGTCTGTCTTGTCTCTGGCAGACACTGCTCCACCACTGTGTGATCTCAACGATCCCGAAAGCGTAGCTTCACATCGGCCACGCAGTTCAATCGACAAGGCTTTGACAGCCTTCGTCCAGCTCACTGCACTTCGCCTGCAGGCCAGGCGGAGCATGTTGTTCTTCTTTGACTCGGACCACGCATATATTCTCGCAGAGGCTACTCGTACGCTGTCATTACTGGACGATATGGAACATGGAATCGATGATTCTCTGTGGCTTGGAGCATCGAAAATACCTCGAGGATTCTCGGTTTGCGAAGTCACTGCCGATCTTCCGGCAAATCACGGCTCAAATGCAGACGACCCAGACAGCAGCTCTATCGCACATATCATCGATGACCTCCGAGGAGACGTCAGATTCTGCGATCGCCCATACGTGAGCGGAGGACCCCGCGCCCGATTCTATGCTGGAGTTCCAGTAACGACGAAGCACGGTATCAACATCGGGGCGTTGTGTGTCTTGGATGACAAGCCCCGGGACGGACTAAGTCCTGCCGATACTCGCTTTCTCTCGGACATGGCTACTACTGTGATGACACATCTAAGCATGGTTCGAGCGAACACGGAGAACCAGCGCAGTGGCGATATGACTACTGCGCTTAGCGCGTTCATCGAGGGTAAGTCAAAGTCGAATGACTGGCTTCACCGGACTGCCCATCATACAGCCAACGGCCCCAGCCATGGTTTGCCAGATTCACAAAACGCACACCGAACACATGGGACTCGTACGAAGCCAACATTCCGCAAAAGTAGATCTTCAACAAATGTTGCCGACCAGGCCACTACGTCCAGCACATCCACGCGTTCTGGCTCCGACAACAGCACGATCAGCCGGACCAACTCTGCAAAACCTGACAGATACTCACACTCCTTACAGACCAAGGAACCCCGACTCTCTACTTCTGATGGCCCGTCCGCAAGCGATGGCAGGACCTCCAACAGCGAGCTGGCTCAGCAGAGTATCGATACTGCGGACTTCGCTTCCGAGCCCTCCACTGTCGACTCATCGAAGAGTTTGCCGGAAGACCGCTTCACCGTCCAGGTAAAGGCAGTCATGAACCGTGCCGCTGGTCTGATCCGTGAGGCAGTGGACGTTGATGGCGTGCTTTTCCTTGATGCGACTCTAGGCTCGTATCAGGATCCAGTCAGCTCGCTCCAGGCACTCAACGAGACAGACTCCGCATTGACCGACACTGCTAGCGAAGTGAAGAAAGCGCAAAACGCACAGTCCTCCAGCGGAGATGGTGGAACATCTCTACCGCCACGAGGCTGTCCGATCTTGGGATCCGCTGGTGGCGCAGACTCTGATGAGGAAGGCGGCTCCGCGTCATCAACGAGGATCAGCGAGAGCTTCCTGCGCAGTCTTCTGCGACGGTACCCCGACGGTCGTGTGTGGCATTTCAATCCCGATGGCGAAGCGTCAAGCGATGATCTCGCCGGTACCTCATTGTCTCAAGAAAGTACCAGCGAATCGAATGAATCGGACACCGAGACTCCGGTTGCTACACCTGCTGATCGGAGGAGTCGAAAACGCCTGCGTGCTCGTATCAAAGACGGCCGCATGCTTCAGCAACTTTTCCCCGGTGTACGGAGCTTTTTGCTAGTAGGCCTCTGGGATACCCGCAATGAGCGCTGGTATGGCGCCTCAATGATTTGGAGCTACTCACCTGTTCGCATACTTCGTGCAAGCACCGATCTCAACTTCGTCGCGGCATTCTGCGATGTAGTCTTGGCAGAAGTCGCGAGATTAGAGGCGCAATATGTGGATCGATCGAAGAACGACTTCATTTCCAGCATCTCGCATGAATTGCGTTCGCCGCTTCACGGTATTCTTGGGTCTGCAGAGTGCTTGGAGGAACGCGAGAACGACCCGGTCGGTCAGGAGCTAGTACGCTCTGTGATCAGCTGCGGCACCACTCTCCTTGACATCATCAATCAGTTGCTTCAGTACTCGAGGCTAGATAACGGTGCACAGCAAAGGCATACTCAATTGCGAGAGTTCGGCAAGGCAATGAAAGTATCGAAGGACGCGGTCGCGGAGGAGGACACGAGTGGTGTTGCGACGCCGGAAGTCGAGACAATGCTCTCGTATCTTACGGAAGAAGCAATAGATACTGCTTGCGCAGGCTTTGCGCATCAGGGGTTGACGGCCTACCACAAGCAGGCTACGCTTCAAAGCCGAGATCACGACGATGCGGAAGTGCGGCCTGCTATCGTAGTCGACATAGTGGATGCGTTCGACCCGGCCTGGGCCTTACATGTAACGACAGGATCCTGGAAGCGTATATGCATGAACTTGGTGAGCAACTCGCTCAAGTATACACCACGTGGGCGGATCGTTGTGTCTTTACGGAAACACGAACTCGCTGGCGACGACTCCCGATTGACGGAAGTAACACTATCGGTTGAAGACACTGGGATCGGGATGTCCGATGCTTTCCAAGCGAACAATCTCTTCCGTCCGTTCAGACAAGAGGACAGCCTCGCGCAAGGCACAGGGCTTGGTCTGAATCTCGTTGGCAAACTCGCCAAGGCAGAGGGTGGCAAGGTAGTTGTCAAGAGTAAGAAGGGCGTCGGCACCACAGTCACCTTTAAGTCACAACTGGCGCCTGCGACGACGGTCGATGTCGTCAGTGAAGAAGTCTTGACTCCGTACACGGGCGTCATATATAACATGCTTGGCTTTGCACGGTCTGACGAGAACGACGAGGCTGAGCCTCAACGTGTCGCGGGCGATCGTGTACTGGCCGATGTGCTGAGCTCAATGTGTCATCAGCTCGGTATGAAACTAGATGCCGCAGGCGATGCAGCTACTGGCAGTCCTACACTTCGTCTAGTTCATGAGTCGATCTTTGCTCTGGATGACCCGTCCAAGGGTGCCTCCTACAAAACCTTGCTCTCTGATCCAAGTGTGGTGATTTGCGCAAGTCGCGCTTCGGCACTAGCACTGCGAAAGGAGTTTCGACAAAAGCCATCTTCGGGCGGAGCTCATCAATTCATATGGCAACCTGTGGGCCCCAGAAAGCTCGCCAACGCTATTGCTGCGTCCTTGTCAAGTGGCGAACCTGCTTCTACTGGAGGGATACTCGATGTTGAAACAGTGGCGACCTTCAGAGAAACGGGAACCGCCGCTGCCCGCGTCATAGCAGCGAATAAGACCGCTCCGCAGTCTCTTGCACTGCACACGGCCGAAGTTGCACTACGCTCCAAGATTGACGACGCAGAGCAGTCTAGCATCCAACAATATCTCGAAGGACCTGCACCGGTCGTGACACTTCCGCAGGGTGCGAGTCAAGATGGGGTTACGGACACTCTGTGTGTGCGTCGCTCACTGTCACTTTTGCTCGTCGATGATAATGTAGGGAGCATGCTCTCTGTCCAGATGAGACCTATGAGCTGATGTTGTATAGCATGTAAACCTCCGCCTATTGACGGTCTTTGCGAAGAAAGCAGGCTACCCCTACGAAACGGCTAGAGACGGCCAAGAAGCCGTCGACGCCTATAAGCGCGCTACCCGGGCGCCCCAGAACGACTCTACTGACACCGCAGCAATTCGGCAGCCAGATGTTGTACTCATGGATCTCAATATGCCGGTCCTTGACGGCTTCGCCGCGACAAAGCAGATTAGGCATTTCGAGAAGGAGAGTGGCGTGCAAAGGGCAAAGATCATCGCGTTGACGGGACTGGGCAATAAAGAAGCTCAAGACCGTTCGTTCGCATGTGGGACTGACTTGTTTCTCACGAAACCTGTGAGGCTGAAGGAATTAGGCGCTATCCTCAGTAAGTTGACCATTGGTGATAAGGAGCCAGTACCCGGAAAAGGCTCTTGAATACGCTATGAGGGCAAGCAGAGGATGAAAGATGGTAGCGATTCCGCGATGTGCCGCGCTCTGAGAAGGCATAATTGCTTCGTTCCATGTGTTACGGGCTTTTTGACTCTCCGTGGCACTGCGACGACGGCCAGTCCTTGCCATGACTCTATTTACAGAAGCCCTCAACACTGCGGCAACAGCAGGAAGAAATCTAATATCTCTGTGCAGAAAAAGTGCTTTCCAAGCTCACGCGTGAGATGCAGCAACACATTCACACCCCTGTACACGTTTGCCACGGCTCCATCAGCAACCTTGCCCAATTCAGCACCCTCGACACTGGCATAAGAAGAATCGTTGCTAGATGGCTCCTCACGAGCCCGTTTCTTCTCGTCTCGACCTTGCAAGACCCGGATGATCAACGACAGGCTCACGATCGCGACACCCAAGGCAGAAGCGAGAATGAATCCAGCGTGAAACCGGGGTGCTTCGACCGTCCGCCATACCGCGTTAGTGAACCACATTGATTGCAAGAAGCTGAACATGTTCGACAGGGCAATGATAGCACCTCTCATCTCATGGTCGTCGGGCATGAGGTCGGCGTACCATGCGTACCAAATTCCAGGAACGCCAGCACTGAAGTACAGAAAATAATATGCAGTCAACCTGTGTGCATACGAAATGTTCCAAGCTGCTAGGCTCACGGCGCCAAAGAACGTGCCTGTCTGCATGATGAGAATCATCTGCCATCTCCTGCCGCGCAACAGACGTGAATCCGAGATCATGCCAGCTAGGATTTGCACTACCAGACCGACTGCGAGTTGTCCGGTTGGCCAGACATTAATCTCATAGACAGAGTGCTTCGTCGACTTCAGCCACAGCGCGAATACCGGCTGGTAGCTTGGAAGACTCCCTTGAATGAAGAAGTAGCCCAGAGGCAGTAGCCAGAACTGCCAATGGCCTGCGATGCGCGCGATCTTCTTTCGATTCCATGGAGATGCACCGAGGGGCTTGAGACCCCCCCGAGTAAGTCTGGAACGTGCCAAGTGAATCTTGGCTTCGGTGAGGTAGAAAGCACACGTGGTCTCAGGGAAGTCAGGGAAGCAGAAGTACCCTGCTAAGCCGATAGGAAGACAGATGACGCCTGGTGTGGATGTCAGTGTGACACTGCACTCAAAATTTCACGCATCGCACGTACCGCAGATGATGAATAGCCAGGACCAGCCTTCGCGGCCCCCTACGCCACTCAAGTTCTTGTAAGCAGCCGCCTGCAGATATCCGGAGAACGTGTGCGACATCGCTGTTGTGGAATACTGAGAGGATAGATCCATTAGCTACAGCCAGCACTCATACTGAAGCTGTGGACTTACAAAGATAGTGAGCCACTTGCCTCTCTCCTCTTTAGTATACCAGCTTCCAAGCATGTACATCACGCACAGGAAGTACGCCGACTCGAACGACCCAACCAGGAATCTTACCGCATACAGCTGCGCTGGGGTCTTGATCGCGGATGCAGAAAACGTGCAGACCGTCCACAAGAGCTCAACAGTAGGAATGAGGAGTGAAGGTCGCACGCGAGTGACCAGCATAACGGCAGGCAACTGTGCATCAAGTACCCTGCGGTGAAGCAATTCAGGGTGTACGTCAACTCGCTTCCGTGCATCCCGAGCGCCTCTTTCATGCCGGAGACGTACGCATTGTTCACATTACTCTGGTCCAGGTTCTTGCTGAAGTATCCCAACATTGCTTATGGTCAGGAAGAAGCAGTCGAGCTTGAAGAGGAACCATTTCTCCGCTTTGGGCTTGTCTGGATCGTCCCGAATGAAGCCTCGGAACGCCCGCCAGGATCGAGAGAGGCGACTTCGCAATGGTGCTCCGTGGTACGTGAGTTCGTTGCCAGAGTCGGCATCAGCCTTGCCGTGGACAGTTTCGCCACCCATATCGATATCGACTTTCCGATGGACGTGACTCGATATCTGTCCGCGGGAAATATACTCGACGGTGTAATGGACTCCAAAAGGCCCAGCGGTGCTACAGCGAGGAGACTTCGAGTTTGAAGTAAGCAATACTTGGAAGAAGCGGGTCAGGTTGACAGGATCCTAGACTGGCGAAGATGCGTGGAGTGATGGAACCGCGAGCTAAGGTTCGGAAAATTTAGACGGCGGCGATATGGCCACGTGCGGGCATCTTATGTATCAGCTGTCTAGACCTGATGGCGTTCATGGCGCCATCCGAATGAGCCGGATACACTACCACAAGCTGCTTACCTGGCCCACGCTGGTCGGCGCAGCTTCGGTATGGAAAAGCAGAGCCATGACACCATACAGCTGCATATGGTGTGCTACTCGCAGTAAAGCATATCTGAAGCAGTCGGATAACGTGGGTCAGGACATCAGATTCTTGTTCTTCAAGCGCAGCTTCTCCAGGGATCTAACCCGAAGCCTTTGGGCCACGTCGAACACAATCCGACTGGGGCGGACTCATGACTTTGGAACGTCCTCGACCTCAATTCCAGTATAGCAGTACTTTGCGAAGAGTCTCTTTGATCTGTACGCGCCACGCGTATATCTCGTGCACGGCTGGGACGGTGAGTAGTCGTACTTGAGTATACCCGCATGACCCTACGCAACGCTGCACCGCATTCCGAGTCGTGTCGTGGGAAGTCAGAACGCAGTCGGTTGCACCTTTGCCGAACGCAAAAGCACCTGTACTTCAGGTCTGAGGATTGGCCTATCACGCCGAGGACAGCTATCTACATTACAAAGCGTGTGGTATGTGGTCCACCAGAGGTTCAACGTTGGGTCCGTCTGTAGTTGTGCAACCAATCAAGCGGCTGCACTGATTGATGGCGACATATGAGGCCATGTAGGGCTTATGCAGGTCTCCACTGAAGTCGATCAATCAATACATGATACAAGTGTGTACCCCGCTTCCAGCAAAGTATATGGACATTGGAGACACGCATAAGCCAAAGCCTTGGGTGTTGTTCAACAGTCTGGAAAGTCAGTCAGAGCGCAGCCATAATGTCCACCACGACTACAGAAGCACCCAAGGTGCAACACTCGCTGAAGCCAACCTCTGATGCGAACCAGTATGACTACGGGAATCTCACACCGTACCAGCATCCGCCAGAAACGAACGAATAACTCCCGTGGTCCGAGCTAGTAACACTCGATCTCGAAGACTTTGGCCGACCCGGTGCCAAGGAGCGTCTTGCCAAGCAACTCGAAAACGCAGTCCACTGTATCGGATTCTTCTACGTCAAGAACTACGGCCTTGATGAGAAGCAAGTGCAACAGCAGTTCACTCTCGCCAAAGCGTTCTTCGAACTGCCTGTAGAGGAGAAGGAGAAACACGAAGTTGACTATGCTAATGCTGACTACAATGGCTGGCGTCGACCTGGCCGACGTCCTACTGGGAATGTTTTCGACGATATCGAAATCTTCAATATCCCGAAGTACGTTTCGCCGCAGTGTACAGGTCAACTGAAAGACTGACGTCTCTCGATAGATTCACCCCGGACTTCGAGGGTAAATATACCTACCCGGCACTTCTTCAAGCACATCTGCCCGAGATTGAGACGTTCCAGCGCGCACTGCATAGCAATGTAGTCCTGCCACTTCTTCGACTGTTCGCGATCGTCCTACAGTTACCAGACGAGGACTACCTAGTGAATCAGCACACGTTCGAAAAGAAGTCCGAGGACCACTTCCGGGTGAGTGGAACTTGCCAGCAGTCCGATCGAGCCTTACTAACGTCTAGCACAGTACATGATCTACCACCCCCGCACAGAAGACGAATGGAAAGCCGCCGACTACGGCAAGAAAGGCGGCCACACCGATCTCGGTACCGTCACGCTCCTCTTTCGCCAACCCGTCGCCGGCCTCCAAATCCTCGGCGAAGACGGGAACTGGACCTGGGTCTCCGCGCAACCCGGCGCCATCACCGTGAACCTCGCAGACACGATTTCGCACCTCACAGGTGGCTGGCTGAAGAGCTCCGTTCATCGTGTCGTAGCACCGCCCGCAGATCAGCGAGAGTACAATCGCACTGGACTGCTGTATTTTGCACGGCCGCATAATGATACTGTGTTGCTACCTATCACGGACTCGCCCGTGCTGCAGAAGGCTGGCATGAAGCCGAGATTTGAGGGTAACGTGACGATGGAGCAATGGGTCAAGGCAAAGCAGACGCTGCAATTGAATCCGCAGATTGCGGAGGAGAGGTATGCGAAGAATGGAGATGGGACTGTGGAGGTGCTTGCGGGGTTCAAGGATCAGAAGTACAAGGAGTAGATGTGTTTGTGAAGTCTGTTGATGTAGTATAGACTTTGCAAGTAAGCACCAGGCACAGCTGCGCAAGAAGTAGATGCAGGTACTGTCGGAGTACTGCCACAGAAGCTAGCCATCTACGGGAGACATTGCGAATAGTACCTGCGAGTCAAATCAGCGATTGATTCCGATTGCACTTCTTGAGGCTGATGATACTCACTGGCTCTGTGCCTTGCACGTGCCGGACGCGCAAGTCGTGGGTCCAGTCCAGCCCTGACCACCACACTGCGCGTACAGCGAAGCAGAGCCGCCCGCAGCGCTCGTCGTGGTAGTTGCAGCTTTGGTAGTGGTAGTAGTGGCAGCTTTAGTGGTCGTCGTTGTCACGGGCGGCGCAGTCGTAGTCGTGGCCTTTGCAGTCGTCGTCGTGGTCCTGACGGATGTGACGAGCGTGGTCAAGGACGCAGGCGAGCCACCTCCGCTACCGAAAGCCTGAACAGTTGGGCCTGGGATCTGGTAGGTGCCTGCAGCGTTGTTGTAGATATCGATCAAGATACCCGGGTCGGTAGCGCTGTAAAAGGTCTCTGGGCTGGCACCCTTGATGGTGGCGGAGCCACCACCGCTGACCATCAGGTTGACACATTGAGGGTATGCTTGAGCGCCATTGGCAGACCGGGCCGAGTGCAACGCGAGGATCTCGTGGCGCAGCACGTATGCACCTGCCGCGAGGCTGGATGGGATTGTGACTGTCCAGCTGCGGTTGGCCACAGCGAGCTGGTCCTCGCCCCAGTATCCCGGGCTGGAGCCGGATACGAGACCGACTTGGTCGATCTTGGCAAAGTTGAGGTCGGTCTTGGTGACGGTCGAGCAGTCGTTGTTGGGGCACGCAGCGAGGTAGTCGAGCACCGGGCCTGATGACAGACTGTCAATTGAATCGCTTCTTACTGTTCTTCATTACGAACTCTAGACCCACCCTGATGTCCTTCAGGCCAGCTGTTGCTCCAGTACAGCGTCACCTGTCCACCTGCAGTCACCGGGATGTGCAAACCTGCGGGGGTGGCGCTCTTATGGCAAATGATGTCTGCTGTCGCGAAGCTGTCGGGCGACACGAAGCCAGAGTCTAGGGCCTTGGTATCCCAACCGTAGACCTTGGGATGATTGGCTTGGTATGCCAGCTGGATGTCGAACCCAGGGTACCACGTCTTGCCTACTGTGGCGCCAATAACAAAGCCATGAGAATGTACAGTGGGGAGGATGGAGGCGAGGAGCGCGAGCTGCTGGACGGTGAATTGCATCTTGGCGAGCCTGCGTCGAGAGCAACAGAGTTTGGTGTAGGATGGGGAGGCAAGTCCATTTTGCCTGCCAGGAGTAGGCTTGGTCTATATACCAATACGCGCCCTGCGACATCCCCCGTCTCGAGGTCCGGTCATCTGACATGTTGTGCAGTACCATAGTGGCGGCACCAAGCGAGTGGCATTCGGAGCATAGCCGTCCGTGAAGGCGTACCGTCGCAATGTGCTATAGTCTGAATCAAGCATACCGATGCTCGTTCAGAATTCGGAACCTGTCGATCCGCCAAGCCCGCGCCTAAAGCGAACAACTTCATCAATGTGTAACGGGAACGTCGGGCCTGTGCGGACCGTTGCAGTGCCACTAGCAGGAGAGGACCGCAGTGGATCGAGTGGATGAGACGGCGCTATATGTATTTGCCGTCATGTCTCATATCTGCGCAATCCGTCTCATCATTTGCATGCCGTGCGGCGCCAAGGAACGCCCATCGCATGCACGTCCAGCGGCACTATGAAGGCCGTGCCATCTGGCAATGCGCGATGTTCCATCACATACCGTTGTCGTGATTTCAGGAGTATGAAGCGCATGCCGTGCGTCTCGTGCTGGCCTGGTTCAATCGTTCACTGGCGTAGACTCGCACGTTCGATCGCAGCCATGCAAATCTGCCGTGGCCATGATCTCAAAATCCCTCATTCTGTGCGGTAGTCTTCTCCGTGGTGTTGGTCTTTGGCGTCTCGCGCTCGCGATGCGACACATTTCAGCATTGGCGCACCTGTCGTGGTCTTCGTCCTTTCCGTTCCCTCCTTCGTTCATTTTGTCATGCTCACATCACCGCACAATTCTCCTCGTCCTTCTTCTGATCTTTTCTTGTCAGCTTGCCATTTGCAGGCGCAACCTTCTGTCCCTTGCCACCACTCTTCTTCAGCTCCTCAAGCCGCTCAAGAGCCTTCGGGAATTTGTACGCTGAAAGGATAGTTAGCCCACTACGTCCACATCGTGCGAGAAGGGTCGCGACTCACAAGCAGCCCGCCCATACCACCGTCTCGCCTCCTCAACATCCCTTGGACAGCCAATGCCCTGCTCGCTAAAGTAGCCCATAGCAAACAACGCCTTCGCAAGTGGTGGTTCGCTCCCGGCAGCCTTCCTTGCCCACAGGTAAGCCTCCGTATCGTTATGCTCCAGGATTCCCTCAGCACCGGTCAGATACCATCCACTGAGCGCAAGCTCGGCGTGATGCTCGCCTTGCGCCGCGGCCTTCGAGTACCAGCCAATACTAGCGCGGTTATCGATGCCGAGACCTAGAGTGCCGTACTCGTGCGCCTGCCCGAGGCGGTATTGCGAGTGCTTGTACCCCAGATCCGCAGCTTGGCGGAAAAGCTGTAGAGCGTACGCATCGTCGGCGATGAGCTTATTTCGAAGCTCAGGGTTCGTGTTGCCAGATTCGTAGAGCAGGCCTAGCTCGTGCAGGGCGTGTGGGTTATCTTTGTCTGCTCGTTCAGCGGCGCGTTTGAGCCAGGAAGCTGCTTCGCCGATGTTCCGAGGTGTGCCTAGTAGACCCTTCAGGAGGATCATGCCAAGCTTGAACATCGCGGGCACGTCTCCAAGAGCAGAAGCTCGGCGGTACCACTGCACTGCTTTTGGGTAGTCTCTCCGCGTACCGCCGCCTTCTTCGGGACCCATCTCGCAGCAGACTGCAGTGCGGTAGGCTGCTGCGGGATGACCAGCTTTGGCAGCTGCTTGATAGAGGTTGAAAGCTTCTTTCGTGTCTACTTGAAGGCCGAGGAGACCTTGGCCGTAGCAGTCGGCGAAGTAGAAATGGGCTTCCGGGTACCCGGCTGAGACGAGCTTCTTGATGCGTTTGTGTGCGTCGAGGATGTACTTCTCTCGATTTCGTTGACCAGTCTTAGCGTCGAGGCGTCCATTATCCGAGGCGAGCGTGTCTGCAGCTTCAATGAGCTTCTTGGCGTAGAGCAACGCGGTCTTGTTGCTAGTGGGATTGGCCTCGACGGCTGCGCGTATGCGATCGAGCTCGGCTTGAGTTATAGGGCGATCTGAAATGTCCAGAGATGGTTTGCGTGACTGGGTGGAAGCGATGGACTGATTGTCGTAAGTCCTCACGGGCAGTGGCCGGTTGTTCGCAGGCGGCGGGCTCGAGTGCATCAAGCCTGGCCTGACTGGTGTCGGATGCTGAGGCAGGGCGTCCGGATTACTCTGCCGCTGGGGCTGACCAGGTCCTGGAGCTGATCGTTGCTGCGTCAAAGGTGCACCATTTACCTGACCGTGTATTGCTGGCGAGGATTGCGGCCCTTGTCGCGTCGGCGGCACACTCCCAACCCGCTGTTGGCCCGGGTCTGTCATGACAATCTGTGATGTAGCCAAGCGATCGAAGTCCGGTCTTTGCGTTGGCCCACGATCGCCAGGGTGAATACCTTGCATTTGTGCAGGCCGAGGAGGTCCACCACGTACTGGCATTCCTCGAGCATCATCCATGGATCGACGTTCTTGCACGTCGTTGGCATAGGGCGGACGGGGCTGTGAGTATTGTTGCTGTTGCATCACTCGAGGGTCCGCACCATGCTGCCTGTGCGGTGCTTGCTGCTCCCCAGGAACTCCAAACACAAAGCCGTTGGGAGCAGCATGAGACTGTCCACGCATGTTCGCCAAGTTCGGCTGAGAGGCTGCTGCAGCCTCGTGCTGCGCATAAGGTGGTCGGCCTTGCACGGGCAATGACTGTACGCTGTTCTCACTTTGCTGCCGCGCGAAAGCTGGCATTGGAGGGGGAGCTATCAGAGGTGCACTGTCGGGAGGCTGTCTATCCGCTGTCTGCAAACGTTTGTGTAGTTGCGAGGTTTGACTGGGTGCTGCGCTATCGAAGTCGGGCATCTCCTGTTCGATCTCCTGATCCCGTGAAGCCGGTGCCGGGGCCACTTTTAAGGGCTCTGCGGCATTCCCGCCATAGTAGCCTGCGTAAACGTCGTCGACACTCGAATCGTGAGCACGGTGCTGACTTGTCTGAGGCTGCTGTGCATATCCGTTGTGGAGTGGTGGCTGAAGGGCTCGCTGCTCCAGTGGCGAGTCGAACTGTGAGTACTGCGAAGTGGGACTGAAGAGTTGCTCCTGTGGCTGGCGAGCAAGCGGCGAACGAGCGGCCTGTGCAGTCGATGGTCGCGGAGGCACGTAGGCAGGTGACAAAGGCAAATGGTCCATTGCGGCCGGCCTTCGTGCCTGCGCTTGGGCAGTATCAATGGGTACGGCCATTGGCGGCGCTCGCGCCTTTGACTGTGGAGCATAGCCTTGGCTATGCTGACCCCGACTTGCTTGTTCATACTGTGCTACTGGTTGGTGACGGCCATCGCCCTGATGAGCCCGGCTCTCACTTGGATCCGGTCTCGCGTCTCGAGCTGGCGCATCACGCGTATACTGCTCTGGTGGTCTATGGAGGACGTCATTTCGCGGTTGGGTTGGTTCATGGCTTGGCTCGTATGAAAAGGGCTGGCGATCTAGGCTCGGCCGGTGAACCTGAAGGTTCTGCTCAGTCTGCGCAGGTACGACATCCTGATGACTATTGTCGCGGGAAAGAGGTGGACGTGAGCTCGAAGTCGAAGGCCGAGGCTGCTCTTCACCACTCCTGATGCTCAATGCACTACCACCTGGGCGTGCTTCCTTCTTCTTGGTCGGAAAGGTAGGGAACGCAGTGTCCTGCGCTAATGTCTCCGGTCCAGCCGCAGCTGCGTGCATCTTTGCGCGTTCACTAGCCTTCCACTCCTCCATAGTCATCTTCTTAGGATCTGGCTTGGTGACTTTCGCTGGTGCTGACGGCTGCACTGGACGTAGATGCTGCCCAACGCCTTGCCCATGAGAGCGACTGGAAGGCTCCTGCGGCACAGGCTGCTGCTGTGAGTGCCCAGATCGCTGCGATCTCGAATCGGGCACCACGTTCACCGGCGCATCCATACGCTGCCTTGACGCTTGCACTGGCTGTGCGTGCTGCTGTGGAGCGTAGCCATTCCGTGGGTCATGCCGAGATGCCTCTCGAGCACTCGGCTGCTGCTGCTGCTGCTGCTGCTGCGTTTGTGGAGCTGCAGGTTGCACTCGAGGATCTTGCGAATGGCCGTTTGACGAGGCTTGGGCAGATCTCCCTTGTCGCTGCTGATACCTCGGGTCATAGTATCGTGCCTGTGCCGGCTGGCTTTGCTGTTCATACTGATTGTCGTGCCTTTCGCGAGCATTGACTGAAGGTTGCCCATAAACGTTCAATGGCTGCCGGGCGTACTGCTCCGGGCCGTGCTGGACATACCCAGACTGCTCGTATGCACCATGCTGCTGCTGCTCGTAGCCTTGCTGTCCGTCATTATAGCCATTATAAACAGCGTTCTGATAATGCTGCTCTGCTCCATAGCCTTGTTCATATCCTTGATAGTCACTATACTGCTGCTGTTGCTGATACTGAGGGTGCTGCTGCTTGCGAACCGGCGCTTGCTGCTGCTGCTCCTGCTGACCATAGTATTGCCTACGTGGCGGCTCATAGGCCGCTCCTTGATCGTATGCCATCGCTTTGCTTACTACCGCGTCTCATTAGCGAGTGATGTAAGAAGACACAATGAACGTAGTCCAAGATCAGTCAGTCCATGCCAGATGCTCAGAGATGATGAAAGTGGCGCAGTCCCGGCCAAGGCAGTACGGTCGTCAGCGCATGGTCAGCGTGTTGAGAGTTGGTCTCTCCTGGGCAGTGCAATCAGTACAATTAGGCGTGTGATACACCATACCGGTAACGTCGCATGTGGAAGACGCAACAGGTTTCGAGTCGAGGTCCCGCCCAGGTTCATGCAACATTGATTGTCTCAGCCACTATTGCGGAGTGCAGAAACGCGACACGCGACAAAAGCTTGCTCACTAGCTGTGGCGTCACTGCAGATGCACTTTTGAGATCTACATGTCTGTGAACGTGGTGGTCTAGTTTGCGACATGTTCGCGTGGTGAGCAGGCGAGGTGGCGAAGAAACCACCAAGGGCACAGAGATGCCGCCCAAAGCACCTTCACTGGCTAAGGCTACCACCCAGCAGTCTAAGAAGCGCAAGGATCCCCCAAGCTCTGCGAACAATACCCTCAACGGGCCCTCGAAGAAGCCTCGACCCAATGGAGCAAACAGCCAGACCTCCAAGATCCGTGATGCACGCACTCTGGCCACGCAAACAACTTCGAAAGCGTTCAAGCATGGCGAGCTCGATGTCGACAAGTTCGTCAGGTCACGCGAGTACGAGATCCGGGCGTTGGAGCAAGGTCTGGTGCGAAGCAAGAAAGCCTTGACAAAGCGAGCTTTCCAACAAGTGCCAAAGGAGTTGAGGCGGCGGACCGCAAGTCATAATGTGAAGAAAGTGCCCAAGAGGCTGCAGGAGAGGGCGAAGAGGGAGGTATGTTGTTGCTCCCGCTGTGATGAAGGCTGGGGATGAAGGTGGGTGTGCCGAGTCATGGCGTAGATAGGCGTGGTGGCTAACGCACTCTCGTAGATGAAGGATGACAAGACTCCTACTGGGGCTGCTAGACGGGAGAAGCCGACGAGACACATGCGACTTCGACTTGAGACCGCGAAGAAACTACGAGCTCTGGGTGCGAAGCGGAAAGCTGCCGTTGAGAAGGAAAAGTCCGAAACTGTCACTGTCAAGGCTATCGTCGACCCAGCTCAGCCATCTACAGCCCCAGCTTCTCCGACGAAGCCTGGGCTACTCAGAACACGCAAACCAAAGCCCAAGAAAGCGGCTCTCGCTGATCCGCCAGTCCCCAAAGTCAAGTTTCGCAAACGCCAGAAAGACAAGTCGTGGCTACCAACGCATCTCTTCCACGCCAAGCGCGCTCGTATGACACCGCCGAAAGAACCTCTGTGGAGGTTCTCACTACCCCTTACGCCGACTGTGAAAAGCTATCGGCCAACGCATCGAGCTGCCAGTGAGCGCGGCGCAGTGTGCTGGGACGTCAGCTATGTCTCTACGATCGCCCTGCATGGTCGGGAGGCTAGTATTGTAGGTATGCTGAGAGCGCTCGGCGTTGACAGTGCTGCTCTCGGCGCGAAAGGTAAGAAGTGGAGAGGGGGTAAGAGGGCGATGGACTCCTTGCTGCACGAGCGAGAAGCACCTTTTGCGCCGATCGCGCCTGTCGTAATCTTGTGGTGTCCATCAGACGGAAAAGGCGCGGAAGACTCAAGAAAGCGGCCGTGCTTCCTCCGCGTGCATCCATCAGCCTTCTTCCAGCTGTGGGAGGAGGTACTTCGGCTTGGCAAGGTGGCAAAGCCAGCTGTTATGGTAGAAGACCTAAGGTATGAGATCGGTGGGATCGATGTCATCGGTCCAGCATCAACAGAAGCACTGCTGAGTGCGCTGTGGCCGAGTGTCCTCGATGATAGCGCGGCCGACACACACATCGATCCCATCGCCACAACATTCACGGGCCTTGCTGGACTCACGAACCCAGCCATTCTGCCAACCGGAGCTCTATTGCCACTCACAACACAAGACCCTCGACTCCACCACCCGCCTCGCCCAGGCAAGTGCGTCAATACTGCGGAATCACAGCGGAAGCTACTGGAGCTCATTGCGGCCTGGCCGCCGGACTCGCATGATCTCTCGTCAGGCGTTTTCGACCGCAAGACCCGCCTTACGGCATCTTCAGCCCTCCCAAGCCAGAAAGCCATAAATCGCCGCAAGGCTCTCGCAACTCCAGGACAATACCCCGAGCCTATCCCGAAAGACCCAAAGATCCCAGTCCTACTTTTCGGCTCCCCTTCGAAACACAAAAACAAATCCCAGCAAGCAACCTGGCACCTCATCCTGCCTTGGAAGTGCGTGCAATCAGTCTGGTACAGCCTGATGTACACTCCTC
Organism: Rachicladosporium sp. CCFEE 5018; assembly: GCA_002077045.2. Lineage (NCBI taxonomy): Eukaryota > Fungi > Ascomycota > Dothideomycetes > Cladosporiales > Cladosporiaceae > Rachicladosporium > Rachicladosporium sp. CCFEE 5018. Next base: position 76,241 of record KZ111152.1, read on the forward strand.
TGTCTACTGGCCAGCAGCCGCGCTTCGGAGGGCAAGACGAGCAGAAGCAGCTTACGCTTGAGAGAGGTGAGCCGTGGTTCCCGGGTGATTTCCCAGGGACCAAGGCAGGTTGGGAGTGGGAGGTCAAGGAAGCGGGGAGGAGATTTGAGGACTGGAAGAAGAGGCCGAAGAGTAAGAGGATCAGTTGGGAGGCCGTCGATCTGGGCGATGGGAAGAAGGGGGAGGTAGGGATGGGGTGGGCTTGCGATTGGACGAGGCTGGTGGATGGACCGGAGATCGTTGCAGAAGGCGATGGTGGGGAGGCGATGGATGTTGATCCGCCTGCAGCACCGGAAGCCATAACGATGAAAGACACCGCCACGGCGCACGCCCAATCACCTGGCAAAGACACCGCGCCGCCAGCAGCTACAGCAGCGCCCATCACGACACCGGTACTCCCTGTACTGCCGTCCTTCCCCAGCGAGCCTCCAACGCATCTCCAGCACATCTCCTCGACGCAAGCCCACGCCCTCCTCATCACTCCCTCGCTCCCACCCAAAATCCCAACAAATGCACTCATCACAGTCCGTGTCAACCTCCTCCCCCGCGGGTTGCCGACTGCCTGCGCAAGGATCTATCGCCTGCCGTTCTCGCCTACCCAGCGAGCCGCTTGGCTGACCCTTCATCCTTGCCACAAGCCACCAAAATCCGCAACCCGCGCATTACCAGATAAAGCCACACTTGCTACGCTTCCGAATCACGAGCAGCGGCGCATACTAGCTGCTTCACTGCTTGAGCCACCTAGGGCGGGAGAGGACAAGTATCCTGCTTGTCCTGGGGAACAGGACTTGATCGGGTTTGTGACTAGTGGGAACTACGATTTGGGTGGTGGGAAGGGCATTGGGGTGGCTAGTCTGTTGCTCAGGAGGTTGATGGGAAGGGGTGAGAAGATGGCAGAAGGCGAGGGGGGGAGGTACTGCGTAGTCAGGAATAGTGGGGAGAGTGTGGGTAGGCTGGGGATGTGGGAAGTGGTATAATCGACCGCGACGTGGTCTGGATTGGTGTTCGCAGTCTACCTTTGCTGCACACACTTGGATCGCGTCTGGTCCACCTTTTCTTCTCTGAAGCATGGACCTCTCCTGCTCTCCTGTGCTAGTATAAGTGCATCTGGAATGGTGAACACTTAACCCCGAGAAGAGAGAGCAGAGCTTGGCTGCCCTAGCCTCTGGGCTTTCGTGGATAGATCTATGTGAAGTTTTACTACCGAGAGCAGGTCAACAGGAGCATTGTCCGCATTCCAAATATTGGAGAAGCAGAAGTGCTAGGGGTTTGCTTTATACAGCCTTTGCTGCATTGGCATGCACATCAAGCTTCTTCGTTTCCACGGGCCGTCGATTGCGCAACACGTCTCGCCCACGTGTCAGCACATGCCGCATCGAGCATTTCGTCATCGGGCGAGACTGTCAATACGCTGGCTTCGTGTGACAACAGCCGCGATGTAGCACTCTTCAGTTCGTGGAAAAAATCCCATAACAACAGCGTCTACAGTCACACTTCGCCATGGACTCCCCGATCGCGACAGCGACGCTACAGGCCACAGCACTTAGCGCATTGAGCAATGTGCTCGGCCAGCTACTCACGTGCTACAACGCGAAGGTAAGAACGCCACATTACCTTTCAAGCTTATAAGGTACTGACTGTCGATCTCAGGTTCCATACAACATCTCCCTGACCGATGTCCTGACTTTCGCTCTCTTCTCGTTCCTCGCCTGCCCTCCAAACTATCTCTGGCAAGCCTGGCTTGAGGCTAACTTTCCTGGCTACACGACATCTCTTGCGCCGCGGGAGAAGGACAAGGTTATAGACGAAGTCATCACCGGCTCCTCCTCGGGCACCTCACCACCAGGTTCGCTCAAGTCTCGCAAAGCAGCCGCAGTCACCTCGGCCTCTGCTCCAGACGTCCAGAAAGCCAAGCGCTCGCTCAACATTAAAAACACAGCCATAAAGTTCACGCTCGACCAGACACTCGGCGCAGCTTTCAACACTATTATTTTCATTCTTGGGATTGCGATTCTTCGTGGGCAAGGCTGGCAAGCCGGACTCCAGCAGACTCGAGAGGGCTTCTGGCCACTCATTTTCGCCGGCCAGAAGTTGTGGCCCGCTGTGAGTCTGATAAGCCTCACTTTGGTACCTGTGGAAGCGAGGACGACGTTTGGGAGTCTGGTGGGCGTGGGGTGGAATGTGTTCTTGACGCTGCTCAGTGCGAAGGGAAAGGGGAAGGTGCATTGATGCAATTGACGGTAGAGCATAGAAGAATAGAGGTATCGACTCCAACGCATCTGCGATTGGAGAGACTCAGACTCGTGGTCAAGGTCATACTACTCAAGGTGCATGTGGGAAACTGATCGCAGCTCTAGACCGCCCAACTCCACGCTATACCACCCTAGCTCATGCGCGGACGGTCAGACTAGGCCCGCGCAACTACCAGATAATCGCCATACGCGCAGAATCACATATGTGATTTCTTGACAAGGTTGAGCTCCTTCTAATGTCTTACTTGAAGGTTATGCGAGTATGTATCACTTTTGTTGCAGTGTAGAAACGCTGTGCTACAGGTAGCCCAATCGATGACTTGACTAGAAGGAAAGTGATCGGGAGTGGAGACCCCGAGATGTTGACCACACCCAAAGATATTTGTTGACAATAGATTGATTCTAGCACCCTCCGCAAGTCGCTTTAGCTCACATGGGAGAGCGCCAGACTGAAGTTCACTTCGGTTTAGCATGCTGTGCGGTATCTGGAGGTACTGTGTTCGATCCACAGAAGCGACATTGCTTCTGCCAGTGTTCACATTGGCACGATGATATTTTTACTTTTTGTGCTAGCTGATGGAGTGGATAATTGACATGGTCGTTCTTTCCCTGATTTCCAGTGCGATACGACGCCAAGGCACCAAGACAACCTTCACACCGGAAACCCCAGAGCACGGCCCTCGGCCTTAGAAACCAATATGTTTGCCCGTGACACCCCCCATCTTCTTCTCCATATGCCAGCTATTTCCTTACACACCGCGATATTCTAGCCCAGGTATGCGCTGGCGATGTAGCAATTGCCGTTAGTCAGAGCGAAGGTAAGTGCGTCTGTCAAATGCTTGATGACGTCTCGTCGTCACGCGCCTTTACATCGCTCTCTCTTCGACACATCTCACTCCCATGACTTCACTTACACATTTGGCAATGCTTCAATAACATCCCTTATTTCTCTCCTAATCTCCCCTGCGACAACACACTCACTCGACAGCCATGGAGAAACTCATCCTGCGTGGCGTCATGTACGGCGCCGACAAGATACCTGACCAATGGTTCGACAAAGTTCCCGGAGGGTTCTACAAGCAGAAGGAGGAAGCGCGCCGCGAACGTGAGCGATCTCGGCGTCGCGATGGGCACGGTAGAAGTGGCGGTGGCGGACGCGATCATCGCAGAGAGGAGCCCAGACGCCGACGCTACAGTGACGAGTACGAGGATCGCAGTCGCAAGTACAATACCAATGAGGATGGGTATGGCATGAGGCGTAGTGCGACGAATCGGCAGGCGCCGAAGAGGTATAGTCGTGGCGCTAGCTCTGTGGATGGAGGTGATGATGAAGGGGATCCGTACTTTGATCGGGATCGGCCTAAGCATATGGGAAGACAGCATGTGGGGAGACAGGAGCGGTACGATCCCAGGAACGATGATCTTTATGGGTATGAAGACGGGTATGGTGCACGAGGCAGACGCGAGGAAGAGGGGAGGTATGAGCCACCTCCACTTGAAAGCGACAGCGGGAGGGGTAAAGAGTACGTTGCGGCCGCGACTGCTGCTGGAGCTGCAGCTGCGGCGCATGGTCAGCGAGACCGCAGTGACCCACCGGCAATCGGAGGAGCTGGCAAGTACGTGCCTTACGCGCACCTCTACGGCGAAGATGCAGCGCGTGGATCCGTGACTGGCTCGGTCCAGCCAAACAGCATGAACCAAGTTGGCGCGGCCTTCAGCCCACCCGCTTCTACAGCCGGCGCTGGAACCGCGCGCTTCGCCGATGACCCCGAGTCTGGCTACAATGACACCCGCTACGACGACCCTCGCCGCCGCTCCTACTCCCCCTCCGAATACGACACAGGCTACATTCCACCCGCCCGTGTCCCCCGACACCGCTCCCCGTCCTACGATGGCTACGACTCCCGCCCGCGCCGCACGCGTAGCGAGCGTCGGCGCCCCTCTGATCACCCCGCCTCGCGCAACAAGTCTCGTGGTAAGTCCCTGTCACGCATGAAAGAGAACTTCGATACCTCACAGAAGGGATTGGGTTACGGTGGGGTAGGCGCACTGGCTGGTGCGGCTGTTGGGAAGGATATGGGGAAGGGACCGTTGCCGGCTGCTATTGGGGCTGTGCTTGGTGGTGTGGGCGCTAATGCTTTTGGAGCCAGGGAGAGGTTCGTTGATGACTGTTTCATTGCGTCGCAATCAGGAAGATTGGATCAGCAGTCGAGGCAGGAGAAAGTCGGGTAAGGCTATAAGCATACCCTGCGCGATCGTCTCTGCCATACTGATTGGCAGAGCTGATCACTCCTCTTCATTTCCCCTTCCCCACTGCATTCCTCCCTCGCCCTATAGTCACTAACTCCCTCATCATAGCCGCAAAGATCCCCACCGCCGCACTGATTCTCGCGATCGCCCTCGCCGCGACTCCCGCGACTACAGCCACCGCGATCGCCCGAGCGCTGCCAGAACCGTCGAGATTGGTCCTACGGAGTAGGATCTCGAAGACAAGATTTCGCGGCTGGTGCCGCTGGGCGAGCAGCTGAGGGCTGAGTATGCGGAGAAGCGTGGGGAACGTATGAGGGAGAGGAGAGGCGCAGACAGGGAGAGGGATGAGAGGAGAGAGGTGCGAGAGGCGAGGAACGAGAGGAAGGCGATCGAGCGCGAACTGGAGGAGAAAAGGCAGGAACGAGATGGGTATGAGCATGAGGCTGTGTATGGGCCGTTCGGGGGTAGGTGATGTGTGGCCGAGATTGAATGATTGGAATGTGGGAGCACGGCGTTGGTGCTGGTCTACTGCTTCCCTGATCTCCCTACGACGGGACCTTGAGCATCCTGGGTTCTGAGCATATCAGAAGTTTAGCTGTATCCATACTACTCTACGACATTGAAGAAGCAGTCGTCGCGGTTAACAACGTTGTGCATCAGCAGTCTACATTGCTTCTTACACAAATCTCTCACTATCCTAGCAGCGTCGCGACTCACTTGCGCAGCTGGCTGTATAGTAGCACAGCCTACAAATCAGATCTCTGGAGAGGCGATACTTTGTCTTGAAGTTATGCCTATAGATTTACAAAGCGATGGCTTCGTGTCACTTGCGCGTCAAGATTTAAGCGCAGGCGCGAACCGCGTCATTCCTTGTCGATCTTTAAATAATCACATGCTGCCTGGCCTCTTCTTCAACACACAGATGTGTCCTCGACTACACCCTGCATTCTCTCGTCTACTCACTCATTGACTGGTTCTGCATGGTGCTACCAATCACCAGCTCTCCGCACGCTCGCGCCTTCCATCCTTGATACTCGCTCCTCATCCAGTGATCGACGCTTACCCAACCACCCACCATGCCTTCCCTCGATTACCTCCTGGCGATAGCGAGCCAGACCAGACCGATGATACCGATGTACATCCACCTTCTAGCCTCTGCTCTGTTCCCCATAGTCACTGGCGCCTATGCCTCTCTGTCACGACCCTCGACAGCTGCGAAACCCGCCAAGGACCATTTCGACGACGAGGACGACGAGGACGATGACACACCCACACAAATGGAGGGTCTGAGCCCCAGAGACGCTATCGTGTTCCCCGTCACTGCTGGTCTGGTGCTGGCAGGACTTTATTGGGCGATCAAGCGGTATGGAGCGAAGGTTATCAATCTGGTGTTTGGGTATTACTTTGCTGGCGTTGGGCTGTTCAGCGTGGGCAAAATCGTCAATGATTGGCTGAGCCTGGGGTTGGGGGTGGTGTTTCCTGGGTATTATGCATGGAGGGGACGGGTCTGGAGGGTTGAGACATCTCAGCGAAAGGTTGTGGCTCTATTTGATGGGCAGGAGAGGCAAGACGGGATGAGGGAGTCGAGGGAGGGTCCACTGCCTGGATGGCTGGGGAACTTGGGACTCTCCAACACTATGACGGAGCGGCTATGGAGTTTGCGAGCGCTGTCAAGGCAGAAGTACAGCGTCAAGCTCTACGCCAAGAACGTGGTGGACTCGAGGACGCTACTTACAGCGCTGAACGTGATCTCAGCCATCGCTGGTACTGGTATCATAGCTTACAACCACTTCATCGACAAGCCCTGGTGGCTCACGAACCTACAGGGTTTTGCGGTCTCTTATTCGGCCATGCAGCTCATGTCGCCTACGACGTTCGCGACAGGATCGCTGATACTGGGTGGACTGTTCTTCTACGATATCTGGGCGGTGTTCTTCACGCCGTTGATGGTGACTGTGGCGAAGAATCTGGATCAGCCGATCAAGCTGCTGTTCCCGCGGCCTGATGAGCCAGGGAAAGATGGAGCTGACCCGGTGAAGAGCTATAGTATGCTTGGACTCGGCGACATTGTGCTACCTGGCCTGGTGATTGGGCTGGCATTGAGATTCGATCTGCATATGTACTACCTCCGAAAGCAGCGATCGGCCACGAAGACCACTGAAACCGGCGAGACGACCACAGAGGTGGTGAAGGCTGAGTATACAACAGCAACTGGCCTCTTTGGTTCTCGACTTTGGACTTTCAGCGTCCCAGCTAAGCTCAAGCCTGCAGCTCTGAC
>KZ111152.1:83159-114442 GCA_002077045.2 Rachicladosporium sp. CCFEE 5018
CCATGGGCTACCCTCAACAGCCCGCACCACGCCAGAGGACCGCGATCGCGTGCAGGTACTGTCGTAGACGCAAGGTATGTCTTCTGAGTCCAAGCGCGTGACCGTCGCGTCTGCCTGCGACGTGTCATGACATTGCCTCGAGCACCACTGACAATCCGACAGATCCGCTGCTCTGGGTTCGATCACTCTGAGGATGGTCGCTGCACCAACTGTCAGCGCTTCCAGCAAGAGTGTGTCTTCACGCCCGTCTCCGCTCAAACCCAGGCATTTGTCCCCGCGCATACGGTCTATCGCGGCCAGCAGCCTCCACCCAATACTCAGCTCTACGGCGCATACGGCCAGCCGCTTCCGGCTAACGGCCGCGATCCCTACGGCCCACCGCCCGGGCAGTATGGTCCACCTCCACCAGGCTACCAGCACCCAGCAATGTATCAGCCGCAGCCAGGTCAGCCGCAAGGTGCACCACAGGGAGAGGCTGGGCGCAAGCGTGGGAGTGATGAGCCGCATACGCCGACGCTCCCACCACCACCACCAGGACAGATGCAGCGTGGGTCGGCGGACGGCAGTCAGCAGTACAACTACCCTGACCCGATGGGGCTTCCAGCCGGTGCGTTTCCCGCTTCGTCCACTGTCTCTCACTACCCCGCGCCTCCCCAAGCCTTCTACGGCGTTCAGCCGACTCACTATGCTTCGCCTATCGCACATTCGTTTGAAGGTCCTCGTGACTCCACCTCACCGCATGCCTACATGCTCGCGCCCACGAGCAATGGCACGTCGGATCCGAGCAATGGGCATCGGAGAGGCACGAGCACAAGCACGAGTGAGTCGGCTGGCGAGGGGAAGCGCGAGGAACGCACCTCAACCGATAGTGGCATGGTCGACGCACTGAATCGTGCTCCCAAGTAAGAGGAACCGACTGCTAACGCGTTTAGCAGGTAAGGATGACGACTCGTCCGTCATGTCGTTGGACGGCAGGCAGCCACGCATGGGCGAGATGGTAGATGTTGGTGTGCAGACGGAGGATCTGCCGCCGATGAAAGAGTCGGCATAAGCTGAAATGAGATATGGCGCTATGAGATTGTTGGAGCGAGCTCGCGCTCAAGGGAGGTGGATTGAACTCTTCTGCAAGGCGTTGATTGCTCTTTGGGAGGTACTCGTGTGTGTTCTGCTGCGTCTGGAAGCGACTGTCTCTACAACAGTGTGTTAGAGGACTGTGTTAGCTGCTGTGGCGATGCTATTGGGGCGAGAGGGTCGCTTCTGTCAACTAGACTAGTAATCGCTGACTGGCGAGCTGTACGATGGACTTGAAGCTTTATTTGGACTTGCCTCCACTTCGCGCTTGCATTTCTGATGGCACTTTGCACGTTTGGTAGTTTATGATGGTCTACAATGGGATCGAGTGGCATGAAGTGAAGATAGACAATTCTTCGTCGGTCCGTTCCCTTCCCATTACGCCCTCGCGGCGTGCACTGAAAGTCGCCCTCGCACCGAGCCGTGGCTGTAGCCGCCGCCGTTTGCTGTGTCAAATATTGACAATGTGAGGACTGTGGCAGATTGACGGGACTGAGAGCGTCCACAACACAGTGCTGCCAGAAGTCTTGCACAGCATTCGATTGGGATCCGACTGACATCGTGCTGCTTGCCGGCACCACTTGGGGAAGGAGCGACTCTATCGGCTGTGCGGTAGGAGCAAGTCGTATGTGTGGCCAAGTCGACAGGTGCACAGGATCTCTAGACGATAGCAGGAGAGACGGTAGGTGTTTGGCTCTCAACTACTCTACTGCGGTCATCCCTCTGAGGACTCTCCCTTGGTTTACCGCGACTCGCCACTCGTATCGACATGGCGGCCGATTTGAGCACCTGGGCACTTCCGCGCCTCCAGCAGCTCCTGCCACTGGACGAAGAGAGCTTGAAGCAGGTTGTCACATACACGGACACTCTGCCGAAAGATGCGGCGGCGGATCACCTCAAGAATATGCTGGGCGACTCCGCGCAGGCATTCGAGTTCATATCAGCCTTCAATCAGAGGCGACAACGGCCAGCGAACGAGGCGAAATTGGCGCCACCGAGATCTGTTGCGGGTACACCACGTCCAGCATCCCCTGCTTCAGGCTTTGAGGTACCAAAGGGCAAGCCAAGACAGCAAAAGAAGAAGCCGAATATCCATGCCTTGCCTCCTCGACAAGTTGGTGCGCAAGATCTTAATGGAGCCGCGTACAAGAAGCGAGACGAGAGAGACTACATGCCTCAGCAGGCACGGCAGCAGAGGCACAAGGATCAGGTGGCAGACAATCTTGCGCTGCGCGAGAAGCCGGATGCAACCCAGATGCCTTTGATCACCGACTCGGCTCAGCTCACGAGTGGGCCGATCGCTTCGAAGCCACCACCTTCGGCTGCCGGGCTACTGGTCTCGGACGCACTTGCTCCACCAGCACGCAAGGGCTCGGCGCCATCGTCGCGGACAGCGAGTCCTGCTGCAAAGACGAAGATCAACATCTCTGGCGGCACGGCGATGCATGGTGCTTCCACAGCACTGTCAGACCTAGACTCTGCAATTCGAGCTCTTGAGGTCCAGACTAACCCCAGCCTGGCCTCAGACTCCGCTGCAGACCTCAAGAAACGTCAATGCAACTGCATGGCTACTCGTCACCCTCTACTCGACATCGCACCGAATTGTACGAACTGTGGCAAAGTCATCTGCGTAAAGCAAGGCTTGGGTCCTTGTACATTCTGTAACACCCCTCTGCTGTCTCCTGATGAGATCACAAAAGTGCTTCGAGTGCTGAAAGACGAACGTGGCGAGGAGCGGATGAAGGCTAATAACGCCACTCAGAAGCGCGCTGATGTTGCCATCGGCAAGCCGCGTGCATTCACCGGTCGGGACTTCATTGCATCGACTTCTGCTCGCCCTTCGCCGTTATCCTCAGCGCCTACAAGTGATGTCGAGTCAGACTCGGCTGACACCAAAGCTAAAGCGCATCGCGACAGGCTGCTCACGTATCAGGCGAACAACGCGCGTCGAACGCAGGTCCACGACGAGGCTGCGGACTATGACCTACCGACTGCAGGAACGAATATGTGGGCTTCACCCCAGGAGCGCGCGCAGCAGCTCAAAAAGCAGCAGAAGGTCATGCGCGAGACAGAGTGGAATGCGAGGCCGGAGTATGAGAAGCGGCAAGTTGTTGCTAGCATTGATCTGCAAGGACGCAGGATGGTCAAGAAGATGGTGGACAAGGAGAGACCGAACTTTGAAGGCGATGATGAACCCGAGGCAGACTATGTGGCGCCTCAGTCGAAAGCTGGTGAGGGGAAGGGATTCAGCAACAATCCGCTGCTTGGGACCTTAGTGAGACCGAAGGCTCGGGAGGAGAAAGGTAAGGGAGCTGTGAGGGAGAAGGGCACGACTTGGCGGAGGGTTCAGATGGACGATGACGATAATGAGGCTTGGCTGCTCGATGGTGGAGCGTACGGAGAGAGAATCGAAGGTAGGATGCTTGGGGAAGAGGAGCATGCGTTCGGGTGACGGGAGTTGATTGGCACAGTGTCAGCCTTTTCCATGGATCTCTACCGACGGCATCGCTTCGTTGAAACGCTACATCGAACCTCATGAAGGGGAATCGATGGCTAAGGGAGACCATCCGAAGTTGCGCCTACGACGGCTTAGGCTTCCCTCCTCGAACCTCAGCACTCTGTGGATCACGCTTCATGACCACAGCATCCTCTTCCCACTCGATCCTGCCTGCATCGTAGAAGCCGAAGGCTCTGTACAGATGACTACCCTCAGGCGATGCCTCGATGTAGCCAGGTAGTGATAGCTGATCTGCGAGGTCGCAACCCCATTTCAGCATCATGCCTCCAGCGCCACGTCGTCTGTACGCGTCGTCTGTGTAGCAGATGTGCAGGTCTGGGATCAGGAGGTCAGCGACTTGGACGAAGGGTCTTGACAAGGCAGAGTACATACATATATAAGGCTTCCCATGCATCGCCTTCCATCTCCCTTCACTCATCTTCTTGATGAACTCCTTACTATCCTCTGCCTCCTTTCCCTCTAGCCACGGCGGACACTGCTCGGCTTCCAGCTGCGGCACGCTCATGTAAACCTTCCAGTCAGCTCCGGCAATGATCTTACCAGTCTCCGGGTCCGTCACTTTGATCCAAATATCTGCTGGGTCCTCGGACATCGCTTTGATGTAGGTATCTGTGATCTTGGGAATCTCGGCTTCGGAGTGGCAGCCCATGAAGTTTAGTCTCACAAAGGGTGGGAAGCAGGCATATTGCAGTTTGGTCATCTCGAGCATGTCCTCGGGTTTCGCCCGGGAAAGGATGAAGGGGCCATTGGAGGTGGGCATTGCAGATAAGGCGCGCAGGGTCATTTGGGCCCTGAGCACCACCTTACTGTTGACGTGCTATGACCCATCTCAATAGGTCTGGACTAGGGGTGCCAAGTGCTGCTAACAACTCTTCCGTGAACCACATCGGCGCATCTTCGGCATCTGGCAATGCACTCACTTCTGAACGTCCGACTCCCACTTCAGCTCAATCTCTGATATGCAGTCCATTCAGTCTCTGCAGCTGGAACACATGGCGCATGTCCTTCTGCTGGATAGTGACGCGACGACCGTGAATCGCCGACAAGAGTGTTTCTGCGGACCGTCAGCCATGTGTACAACGTCAAGGGCGCCTCAAAGATCTTACGCTCGAAGATGTTAACAAGATATGCTTCGGTCGCCTCTTGCAACGCCCCGAGCGCCCCTGCTTGAATGCGCCAATCTGGATGACCTAGATCTTGCAAGATCTCACGGACCAGGCGTCCAAATGGCAGCTTTGGCATGAGCAACTCGGTGTTTAACTGGTACCGCCTGATCTCTCTGAGTGCAAGGGCTGGGCTCAAGTCAGCGATTAGACTACAGTACAGGCATCTGCCAGCCACGCATCGTGGCCGGCAGACCGTTGGAAGGACTCACTGCCGGGCTTTGTCCGTCGGGCTACCTTCACTGTGCCCGTCGTTCTCGCCGTATTGTTGCGTGCGGCGGCCTTTCTAGCATTCGCCTTTCGTTTCTTCTCTGCTTCGATCTGCCTCGCACTGGTCCTGGTCGGTGCTGCGCTTGGTTTCTTACGCGGAGCCTTCGCTGCTTGCTGCGCTTTCTTGGGTGGCATATTGGGGGCGTCGCCGTAGATGTTCAGTCAAGTGGGTAGGTGTAAGGATCGTAGTGTCATGAATAGTCGTCGCTTATTGTCTAATTGAAAGATGGCCGTTGTCACATGTCATTCCTCCCCATCACTTGCGACCCCGTTTGAGCATCACTTGAGCTTCATTTGCCTCCAAACTTTTACGTACACTTCCCCTATAGATTTCCAACCACGACACCAAGATGTCCGAAGCAACGGCATCACATGACAGTATGGATTACGAAATGACCTCCGGTGAGACTACAAGCGATGTGGCGATGACAGACGCACCGCTGCTGGATGCCGCCATGGTGCAAGATCGCTCAAGTGAGGCGCTCAAACGCGAAGGCGAGCCGATGTCTGGCACTGCGAAGAAACCGAAAGCAGAGTACTCCGAGCATCCTAATGCTGTACGTGAGAGGGAGCGTATTGCCGGTCTGAGTGAAGACAAAGCTGCTGCCAACAGGGAGCGCAAAGCTAGGAATGAGCGACATCGCCGCGCAAGAAAAAGCGCACAAGCGACCCATGGCTTCGACAGCCTGTCAAAGGAGGAACAGAAATCGTTGGAGGCGGAATACATCGCAGCAAACGATGCGAAGCAGTGAGTGCAGCCGGCCATGATGCGTGGCCGGCAGACAGTTGCTGACGAGCGGTTTAGTTATGGCGTGGTGGCGTCGCATGCGCGCATTGCTTCCACTATGCAGCGACCAGTCCCTGGTACTCCAGCAGCTTTTTCCGCAGAGCTTGACAATGAGATGCAGCCTGAGCATACCCCGGATCAGTAAGTACATGGGAGATGTGTCTTGCGCTTTCGTGATTTGCAGCTGACATGTAACAGAGACTCAGCTGAGCAGCGCCAGGAAAACCTCCTCTCGCCTGCAGACCTTCTCCAGATGAACAAGTCTGTTAGAATGGGAAAGTCCTGGTCGCTCTATTACCACCACTGGCGCGCAGTGCAGGTGGTCTTCGTTGAGAAGCTCGAACTAATGGCTGACCTGGAGGCTGTGGATGTATTGGACGACGCCGGTGCAGTGATTGCGCGCAGACTCAAGATCAATAAGGCTTTCATCGGTCTGATTCGGCTCGCAATAGACAGACGCCGCACACCCGGAGGGCGTCCAGATATGACGTACACCAATCCGCGCTTCGAAATAAACCAGGCGCCGTGGTTCCTGCTTCGGAAGAAGTATTATCGGGTTGCTTGCCGCAGGGAAGACTCGGACGAGGTGGTGGATTGCACTACTACAGCACCTGTAAGTTGCCAGCCACGCCACGTGGCCGGCAGGACGCAAGCTAACGTTCTACAGAGGAGTAGCAGGCCAGTCGTGCTGACTGTGCGCAAGGATCCAAGTCACACACTGCCTGAAGGAGAGGAACGTCAGCAAGTCGAGGTCCTGGAAGAGCTGTTGCGAGTAAGTCTAAGCTGTTGTAAGTCCGTAGTCTTCCCGAGCATGACACTGACTGGATATCAGCTCGAGGCCACGGGTGGTCCACTCCTGCCGCATATGTTGTTTACTGCTGCAGAGAGAAGCCTCTTCCGTAACGTTATGAGCTGGGACCCCGAGTTTGTTGCAGGCGTTCAGACGACTCTACCTGGACCGTCTTGGCTGTGGCCGGAGAAGTACGACTTCTCCACGCATGGACTTGAACCTGTCGATGATCCGTCGCAGGCGGAGCGCCTCTATTTGATGGTTGCTCGCGGTTCGGAAGAGAAAGTCCCGAATGACTTCGAGAAAGTCTTGGACGACAATCTGGACATGAGGTTCAAGGAGACAGACGAGGCCAAAGACTTCGAGATGAAGACGATGATGGACATGTTTCGGCGATTGTGACAGTTACCGCATATGGTTGTCACGGGAGGAGGCGTAGTCAAGTAGCAAGTCGCAATACTGTGACGCTGAGATGGGCTGGGAAGAGTTCGAGATACTGGAATGGCCCTACAGCGTGACCGCGAGGAGTGGACTTATCTGCAGTGAAGACCAATCCTACGTACGTAGCGTACGCGTGGGAACGTTCTCACTGTCTCGGCACGAGATACTTCACAGTGTACTTACTCGTCGTAATGCTCCCGCTGCAACTGCCATCACGACAAGGACACCTGTTGCGTTGCGGTTTTTATAGTTCCCCAGAACCGGACGCTCATGGACCAGTGCCGGACTGCGCAGACTTGGCAAAGTAGCCAGTCTCAGCTAAAGTAAGCCGATGCAGATCTGGCTTTGCGCGGGCTCATGGCAACCACGGACATGGCGATAGCATTCGGGTGCGCATTGTAGAATAGACTTACTATGCTTAGTGGCACCTGCTCCTGATAGCCCCAATCGATGTCGCGCCAGTCGGAAAGCCGTACAATCAAGCCCAGCACCAGTCGCCTGTCATTGATTTCGGTCATCTGCACTACCTCGTGATTGTGCGGACAGGTATGCGTCCACGACTTCAAGAAGTTACCTTTCTCGCCCTCAAATACTTCACGTCCTCCTTCAGCGTCTAGAAGTGCTGTCATTGGCGTGATCACGAAGATAACAAACATTGCGCGCACTGCAAGCAGCAGTCTGAAGTACATCTCGCCACCTGGGCATGCACGTGCTTGAAGACCGCGGAGACGAGAAATCCAGTATCGCTGTGTCAAATTGGGTTGCGCACTGCGAAGAATGTCATAACATCGCGTGAATCGAGCTTCTTCGCTCACGAACTCGATGACTTCCAGTGGTAAGTCTCTGATCTCGACCATCGAAGGTTCAGGTCTAGAGCGTTCATCCGCTGCTTGGAATGTGACCGACATCGAGCTATCACGTGTAAGGGCTGCTCTTGAAAGCTAGGCCGTGGCAGAAAATGAATTGCTGGAGAAGTAACAGAAGCAGTACCTTTCATCGCCCTTCCGATGTGTTACCGCTTCTCCGTATGTCTGACACGCGTGTCATGCTCGTATTATACTAGTCGGAATATGAATTAGCTATGCTATGATACTGATGAGAGGCGTTCGCATATAGTTACGGCAAACCGTTCAATCTCACTTCGGTTCGACATGCGTGCTCCTTACCAACGTACAACACTTTCAAAGTCTTTTCCGCGCAAGTTCATAGCTCTCTGGCAAGTCTACAAAGCTCGTCCGCTATAGCCAACAGAGGCAGCCTGGCATGTAACGCGGATGAGAAGACAGATACAGGACATGATTTCGGTCGTGCTTGACAATCTCCTAGAAGTGTAGAGATGATTCCCCGCCGCCGCAGCTCTGACGATAGAAGCACAAGAAGCTATTTGAAGATTGTGGAGAAGCGCATCTGAAACTGAGGAACAGCCTTTAAGGAAGGAGGTGTATGCGGGAGCTAGCGGCTCTGCTGCCGTGATCCGCCAATTGGCCCAGCTTTTGCAGGAATGTGTCTACTTGGGAGTACCAATGCAAGAACCTGTTCCAGCGACATTGCCTCAGTATACAAATGTGTAACCACCATCAGAAAAAAATTAATTTGACTGGACCGGGAATCGAACCCGGGGCTAGTCGAATGTTGCGCAAGTGGCAACGACTAATTTTACCACTAAACCACCCAGTCGTAGATGACCAGTTGCGAAGATAAACCATCATAAAGGTATCAAAGATCCTGCGCTCAACGGGTCTCGCCCTCGAGTCTATCAATAACCCCTAGCAGTGGGATTTGAAAGCTTCGGGATAGAACTACATGTACGTACTGCTGCGCAAGCATATCCAGCTCTGGGGCGAGTCGAGAACGAGGGACACGTCGGAGTATCGAGTGCGCTTGCTAGGTTTGGGTATTGGATGTATTGCTGTTGTCGCAGCTGTAAGTCCTCAAGAGTCGGGGTGAGCTCACGACGCAACTCTAACGATGGGTTGTAGAAAATGGATAAGATGGCAAAAGCGACTGTTGAGAAGTATAGAGATTTCGCCATGGCTTCTCCCAGACTGATGCAGCTATATGAACTTGGCTGAGCTATACCTGCGGTTCCCCTGCACATATGCCGGCCACGCCGTGGACGGCACCAAAAGCTTCTCTACCAAGACCGAGATTGTGCTCTCTCTGCTGCACTACTTCCTGCGCTCAAGCTTCATCACAGCACGGTTATGACGCTTCGTCTCAAGGTGAGCTCCCATCGACATAGTCTGCACGGAGAAGCCACAAGGCTCACACCATGTCCGATTCTTACGAGGCAAGTCTTCGAGGTTCTCGCAACCTGCCTTCGCCATAGCGGCAATGTGCTTCTCCGTTCCGAAGTGCGATGTCCAGCGGTTGTACTACTGCCACTGCTCACACACCTCGCACCAGATCTCTGTCTCTCCGTCGCGTTCCTCCTCCGAGAGCCACTTCTGATGATGCTTGCCTTTGGTGTGACTATTCTTGTTGCCGGGGTCGTAGCTTTTACCGCAGCCGCATTCAGTCAAGACCCGTTCTGTCCTCTCCTCGGGAGGTAGGTTCAGCTGATGGGTTTCCGTCATCTTGTGCGAGTACTTGTTCGTCCGCGTGAAGTAGTCCTTGCTGCCGTAGATCTGACAAGCCTCGCAATATACAAGCGCAATGCCAGCTTCCTTCGCAGCCTCAAGCTTCCTCGTCTGCAGCAGATCTCGCTGCGCCTTATTCCATAGACCGCGCGCCTCGGCGCAGCGCTTCATGCTAGCCTCCAGCTGCTCCTCTGTCGGCTTCTCCTGGAACGCCATGCACACCGGCAAAGACGCATTTCCTGCCAGCCACGGCGTGGCCGGCAATCCCTGCGGACGTATCGCTTTCGTGATCCTCACTTGGCGTACCATAGACTTTACAAGGCCCCTCTCGAAGGTACCAAATATAGAGATGAGGACCGATTCCATAACTTCAATGAACTCTGGGTCGGCTTCGACCGGGATGGCCACATAGGCGAAGCGGACAGGCTTAGGTTTCGCCTCAGTGCAGTAGTTGTAGAAGAGCTTATGCTCAGCGAAGGCGCTGCCCTTCCGATTGGCGACGATCTGGTTGACGTGCTGTGCTAGGCGAGCCGCAAGGTCAACAGAGGAGCCGATGTAGCCAGCCCGATCGCACATAGCGAAGTACAGTCCGGCTGCGTGGAGAGTAAGATCCTTCGCAGCAAGCTCCTCTACTGCGGCCATCGACCACTCGTCCGAGCCCAGGACATGCTTCCACGCGGGTAGTAGAGCTAGCATCATCTTCTTTGCAAGCTTCTCTGCTCCTTCAGTGTACACATACTTGGCGAAACGCGGGCTGAAGTCCGCTCTCTCAGCCTCGAGTCGCTTGCAGGCTTGCAGAAGTCTCTCCTCACACTTGCGCTCTCGTAGAGCCATCTCGGACTTGCTCAACGCTGTCTTCGGTGCAGGGAACAATCTGTGCACTTTGTTAGCGTTCTGCCGGCCACGCCGTGGCTGGCAGCATACATACAATGGCTCTTTGCCCGCCTGTACACCTCGGTACTTTTTCGTCTTAGCTTGCGCCTTGTGATCAACATCGCCTATGTAGGCAGCGGGTATTTCGATCTCATCGCTCTCCTCATTGTCGTCCTGTGTGAGGTCTAGCTGGCATGTCGCTGGGCGCTTCGGTCTCGGCCATGCAAACTGCCCAGAGGTAAGCTTACGCTTCGGCGTGGACGCTGCATTGGCGACGAAAGCCATCGTGCTGATCTGAGTAGTTACTGATAGAGAGGGCTCTGTCGTGACAGTAGAAGCACCATAGCGGTGAGCAGTTGACGTTCCGCCGAGTTCGGATATTCCGCTTCGTACCTGCCATAGCTGCAACAGGCACACGCGTCGGGAAGTCGCCATATGCCCAAAATAGCGCGACACCTCCAAATTGTCGCAACATTAATGCTATTACACAGTCAGTGAACGGACGCCGAGTTGCAGGAAAACAATTGAGCAGTACCCCCTTACACCATCTCCCCAAGCCACCACTTTCCTCCCCCTCTCCCATTGCACCCAACCCATATTACATCCAAGTCCTGCTAACCCAGAACCATCCCATGCCGCCAAAACGCCTCCACCAAGTCATCAAAACTGAACGTCCTGTCTACATATTACTCAACTCCCAATCAATCCTTTCATCCAACCACGCCCTCTTCTCCCCACTCAACTGACACTGCAGCTTCTGCTCCACGAGCGCCTTGACTTGCTTCTTAGTAACGCTATCCATGTCCACCTCGCCCAGACACTCCCTCACACAAGCCGCGATAGCCTCGTTGGTAGGCCCCGGGCCGACCGTGAAAGCGGCCAAGTTCGCCGTGCTCTGCGGGCGAGACTGCGACGCGTAGCCGTAAGGCGAAGCACTCGGGTTCGGCGTGCCGAGCGGCGAGGGCTGGCGCATTTGATTGAGGGCGTCGGTGGAGTGGTGTCGGGACACGGGTTGGGGGTGCGGGTAATCAGACATGCCGCCCATGGACATCAGGCGTTGTTGCTCCGCGGTGCCGGGATTGGCGAGGTCGGTGTACCGGCTATACGTACTCTGCCTGTTCAACGCCGCATACGGACTCGGCGACTGCGGCGGACGGTGTCTCTGCTGTTGCGGGAAGTGACCCAGGATCGTGCTTGCGGGCTTGATGGAAGAGTACGTCGAGCGTATGTCGTCCATCTCATACCCGCCGTCTTGATACATCGCGCTGCCGCCTTCCTTCTCGGTGGGAATGCCGCGGCGGCCGGGGAGGTTGTTGGCTGTGGCGTAATCATCCCAGCGTTGGAGGGGGATGGACTTCGGGTTGAAGCCTTCGTCATCTACGGCGACGACTTGCTTGTTGCCTTTCTCTCCTAGCACAACACGGGTGTTACCCCAGGAGAAGTCGTCTTGCTTCCAGAAGGAGTAAATGGGCAAGACGAAAGAGTAGATCGGGTAGGCCAGGATGTAGATTAACATCCAACCGATGTGCTGCCACTGGCGCTTGATGATGAAGATCAGCGCTTGCAGACCGTAGACAGCTGCGATCATGACAATCGAGATGAGGGGAAACTGCCCAGTCCCAGACGCCACACGGTAGATCAAGTAAGCCAGGTACGCGCAAGTCGCAGGCAGGATAATCGTGCCCATCAAGTCGATAAATACCACAAATCGCATGCTAAAGCAACAGAAACCACACAGATCCTTGATGAAGACCAGTTCAGCCAAGTTGTGAATAGTCGAGTTGATCCAGCGACGTCTCTGCGAGAGCAGCACACTCCATTCCGAAGGTGCCTCAGTAAGTGCATAGGCCTCCGGAACGAATTTGAAGGAATTGTTGGGAAAATGCTTCGTCATCAGCGTAGTCAAGTAACGATCCTCTCCAAGCGAAAGCAAATTCTTTTTGTGCAACGTGTCGAGATTGTTAACCGCGTATTCATCGATGATCTTGTTCGAGATGATCACAGGTCGGCCTTTGTCGGCGGTGCGTATCCGGTACATGCAGAAACTGGAGGGATGTCAGTGATTTGCTCGGTCCTGCGTAATCAGGTCATGAACTTACCATCCAGGCAAACACGTCACACTCCCGAACAAGCTCTCGAAAGCCTTCGACAAGTTGTGCGAGATGTAGTACTCGTACACCTGAATCATGGTCCACCAACTGCGCTCCTCATTCTCAAGCGAAGTCTCACCACAGATACCCACAATCTTCGAGTCATTCGCACAGGCGGCCACAAGCCTATTCAGCGAGTCTTCTTTGACCTTCGTATCAGCATCGACCATGAAGAGGTACTCATATAGCTCTGGATCGACTCCGATGATGTTGTTGATCTGATGGAACATCTCCAGTTCCAATGGACTCATGGCCGAGCGGTGATGGACGCGGTTCAGGAAAGACATCAGCAGGATCTGACTGTCACGTTTGCCACGGTTGCCGGGCTTGGACTTGGTTTGCTCGGACTCTTTGCCGACTTTGACGACGACAATGTAGGGCACGACGTTGCCTTCGAATTCGTAGAGTCCAGAGTACACTTTACCATAGTTGAGCTGCTCATTGCCGACACCGACAGATCTGAACGGCAGAGCAGGAGGGTCGACCTTCGGATCAACACCGAGCACGTCGAGGACAATCTTTGGCGTTGGGCGATCGTTGCCACCGCCGACGATCATACCATCGCAGATGACACAGATAAGCTTCCGCTTGTTGTCGTAAGCAAGAGCAGTCAGCGAATCCAGACCCTTCCTCAGCGAATCTTCACCCTCAGTATAAGCAGGCACCTGGCAGATGACGAATTTGTCCTGCTGGCCCGGCTTGCGACGAGAGCCAAACTGCAGAGCGGCCAAGAACTTGACGAGGATGACACTGCACAAGATGCCAGCAAAGACGATCAGGAGATAGTTATTCACCTGACACTTCGCAGTATCACGGAAGTCGGTTTGCCCGACGTAAAAGACATTGTTCAAGCAATTCATGCTGTTAGTACGGTTGGCGTACGGGATCTGAGTGTTCCAGTTTTCAGTGATGTCCTGTCCGGGATTCTCCTGAATAAGCTGATTGACGTCGTCTGGGAAGAACGAATACTGCGGCAAATTGTTCTGCAGCTTCAGCGTGTAGAAGTAATTAGTCAGATCGTAGACTTTGTTCTCGATGATAACCCACTGGTGATTGTTGTTCTCGCCATCCGACTTGACGACCGACTTCTTGATAACACGGGCACCTTTGTAGTACTCCTTCATGCGTGGCAAGAAGTACTCCGTATACCAATTGATGCTGTTCAACTTGGTGGTGCTATCGGACTGGAATGTTGGTCCTGAGATATGTGCTCCGAGTGGATTGAGGAGCGTTTCGTTCGGTGTCATGATGACATTGATATCAGTTACCAGTCCAGGGCAGGCAATTGTGAGTGGCGGCACGATGTAGTCGTCCATGTTCAGCCCGGCAAATGGCTCCATGTTGTCTGACGTGGTCTCTATGTTATTATCCGAATGCTGCAGCTTCCAGAATTTCGTCAAGTCGTAGACATCACCGTGGTAAGACACCCACCAGTCAGTGTCACCAGTATGGTAGGCAACCTCCTGCGGACTCCATGCCTTGTCCCAGTTCGGACAGAGCAAGTTGCCAAGTCCAACGATCCAGAAGATGATTGTCCCGTTCATGAGCGCAATGAGGAACATCAAGCACAGCTTCTCTCGCCATGCAAAGCGCACATCGGGTCGCTTCATCCGTCCAACGTGAGCTAGCACAAAAGAAGGGATCCAGAAGGTCATTGCCCAGACGAACCACACCCACATGCGTCGACTGAAGGGAACAGTCTCCTCTTGGATGTGCTTTCCCTCAGCAAGCTCAGGATCCAGCTCTTGTCCGTAGTAGGTCACACCACCTTTGTTGTCATCACCCTTGTAGCCCAAGCCATAGTCGCCACCACTGATGCTGCGAATAGTCTGAGCATGTGTAGGAGCTAGTGATCTCGCGCCCATACGGCTGGGTGCCATCGCACTTGGTGCAACGCTCAGCAAGTTGTCCCGAGAGTCGCCGTACTGCGAGCCACCGAAGAATGGGTTCTCGACGCCGTTCGGTGTCTGTACCGCATAGCCATTCTCCATGCCAGCTGCCCCAACCATGCCACCAAGCATGTCGCTGGGCTCTTCGGGCTTCATGTCGAGCATGCTCTCGGCTTCCCACCAAGCAGGCTCGCGAATCCAGACACGCTCGTTACCAACGACGACCTCGCCGTTGCTCCAGCCGCGCTCCAAGATGAAGCTCTCGACTCCATCTCGGCCAGCTTGGCAGCCAAGCCGGTTGTAGCGCTCCACAAACTCTTCATGATCGAAGTCAGCTGTGAAGTCGAGCTGCTTGGTCCTGTAATTGGCCCACTCCGGCAGCCTCCAGGCTCGGATCTGGCTTGAGACCGAACCTGCGGACCAGGGGAAGGCTTGCGGACCCTGTTGCGCGAGTGTAGCCGGGAAGTCGTCGCTGGGGTGTAGAGCGAGCTGGAACCACACTCGGCTAGTGCCGAGCAAGTTCGATAGGCTGAAACGACCTGTCTTGCCTAGTACGATCCCGTTGCCAGTGACAGGGTACAGGATACCCTTCAAGAAGCTGTCCTCCTCGATCTCAGCACCAACCTTCTCTAGCGCAGTATGTCGGCGATCGAGCTGATCCTCACGTTCCCGCACTGCAGGTGTGTCCATGGCTTCCAGGTCTGCAGAGCTAATCTGCACTGCGTCCTTCATCTCGCGAATCACGGAGGACCCGGCTGGCACGATCGGCACCCCATCCTCCTTCATCTCGAGGTTGATGCCAGTACTATCGTCGAAAATGGTCTTCAGACTGATAGCCTTACCCAGCGTCGAGCTGGGTACTTCCACGACAGTGATGCCAACAGTATCCCCATCATCCTGACTGCTCGGAGGCGTGTGCATGCCAGCATCGCTGCCATTGCTCGATCCTATCGTGCGGCCGTTGTGCAACTCATGTCGCACCGCCTCGTTTGCCTTCGTGATCACCCAGTCCACGAGCGATTCGTAGACTGCGGCGATCAAGATCTCCCTCTCTTCTGTCGCGCACTTCTTGATCAACACATCGGGGTTGATCTCGAGTAGTTCAGCCACCTCTTCACATGTGCTCTCCAGCTCTTCCTCGTCGATCAGGAACCCGAGTGCATCTCCGAGCCTGAGCAATGCAGCAACTACAGAGAGCAGACTCCGCAAGGACTTGCCTTTGATTCCGATCGCCTTGAGCGACTCTCGGAAGTCCTCTGCAGCGGCTGTGTCGTCTGCTGTTGGAAGGTATGAGGGTGGGTCGTAAGTTTCCGATCGGCGAAGTAGCGCGTATCTGCTTGGTGCCTTGAGTCCAAGGTACTCGCGTTCTTGAACAGACGACGCGGACGTGAGAAGGTAGTAGAAGACGTCAAACGCACGATAGCCCGACTCTGCAGGGACATTGAGCAGGCCCTCCTGGGTGTCGATGCCTGAGGTGGACAGGCTCAGAACGGCGCCGGTTATCTCGCCTGTGAGGTTAAGTGTGAATGCCGCCGAAAGCGCCGAGTAGCGAGCAAAGGAGGGATTGAAGGGTGTTGCGGTGTGTAGAAAGGGTCTCAGTGCGTTGAGAGCTGTGTAGAAGGAGCCAGGGACTGAGATGGGGAGGGCGGAGATGAAGGGGGCGAATGCCGATGGCGTCGATCGATGGAGGGAGCTGTTTCAGTAATTAGTGTCTGGTTGCATAGTCTCATACTCAAAACACGGCATACCCAAGCACAATCGTCGAGTCCTCTGCTCGCCGCCGTGCATGTTCCCACGACCGCCGCGCGAGCTCTGTGTCCACTGTGCCACCCACCCTACCGTCCGCTCCAGTCTGACTAGCCGAGAGCCATGTATTGACGACAAGACTCGTGCTGGACTCCAACGGATACGGCTGACCTAACGAGAAGCTGTTATGCAGTGCGTTCAGGAGGGTAGTTGTGGAGACTTGTTGTGAGGCGCCTTGCATCGTGCCTGCCCGACCTTGTGCTGGGCCAGACATGGTCGAGAAGTGCGAGTTGCGGTTCGCCATTATCGTCGCAGGCGAATGCTATGGTGCTGGCCCGTAGAGGGCAATCGGGCGGGGGTTTTGTCAGTCCAGTGCTGACTTGTATTGGAGAGCCTCGTCAGGGTCCGGGGGTGGTGCTTTGGAAATCGGTGGTGACGGAAGAGGAAGTCGAGAGTAATCACTGTCCAGCAAGCGAGTGATGGCTGGAGCAGTCAAGGTGAACGCGTTGGCAGTTGGTTGCTGGAGGTACTGCACACTACTCCAAATCACGGCGACAGAAACGCACTGTATCCCGAGATGCACGGTGCAATACCCGTCTTTCTGTTACAGAAATTAAGCTCTGAGCCGCCGGGAGGAAGTGAGCTAGCGCGACTCTGTCTCATCGGGCAACGACAACGCCACCATTCGTGGATTGGCAATTGCTCGACGAAGATGCCATGTAACGGTGAATCTCTTCGATTCACGTTCTGCAAGTGTTCCTCTCCTCGAATACACGCGGTTCGATGCCCTAGGGACAACGTTTAGCACCCTCCCTGAAGACCACGCCTCTCCTCCGCAGAATGTCACAAGCTGCAAGTAGATCTCGCCACATGCTGGGGCGTCTATTTTCGGCCAACTCGAATGCGATGAGCATGACTACATTCAACATGCATTGCGCGTCCTCCATGCATAACACATGCGGCTGGTACTAGTCGTTGCTGTATGAATTACCGGGCATGGTCTTCTACACAGTCCCGCTCTACTTGATGGTATCATCATGTCCAGCAACATGGCTCGAGCAACTCCGACTTGGTGGGAGTCGTCGTGGCGCGAATCCTTGTAAACCTGGGGATCCTCTTCCCCTGCCGCAGTGCCGAGCGCCTCCTAGACGCTGTTGCTCTTGGAGACTACATGTATTCCCATGAGCAGTCTTGCTCATACCAACGAGAGTGGCTCGAAGAGTTGCGATGATTATATTGTGCTTGATTGTCCTTCGAAAACAGGTTCATCATGCAATCTGAGTACTTGTCTACTTCGGACTGCGGGTAACGGTATGCTGCAGGGTTTACTTTAGCGTACAAGCTAGAAGCATAAACACGGGTGCGCCTTTTCGATGGGCATTTGATGGTAGACCCGCAATCATCGTGCGATAGGATGTCAATTGTTGTCATCTACACTACCATCACTGTTGACGCAGTGTGTAATTCTGTCACCCCTCTGTCACTTTCGTTTCTTGATACATTGTAACTCTGCGGTACTCGGGAATCTCTCCAATGCGCGGCTCAGGAGCTTGCTTTCTCATCTCAGACAACTTCGAAAGCCTTGCCTCGACACAACACAGCAGCACACAGCGCCACCGCGCACTCCGCACATCCTGTCAACAACCCCTCGCTAGGCCGTCAAGGCCACTCACACTCGCTACACGCCCACTATGGCGCTCCACGCACAGCCAAATCTGGTTGCGTTGCCCGCACACAGCCAGAGCGACACGGCTATTACTGCACATGTTGCCTCGCGGTATCATGCCCATCAGCCAGTGACTAGCTTGTCGAGTCAAGCAGTCTTGGCTGTGAACACATATACGTCGAGCACTAAAGGGCCAAATGGTGGCAAAGAGGGCTCGGGGATGGGGGCGATGGAGGAGACGGCCAGTCGGATATGGACGAGATTGGGAGGGAGGCAGGAGAATCAGGCGGCTGTGTTTCTGTGAGTACATCACGATCTCGTATAACTGCTTGCAAGATGGTCGCTGCGGCCATGCTGCATAGGGACCTCATCAGCCGGACGAGGAAGCTGACAATATTTACAGTGGCGAGACCGGCGCCGGCAAAACGACTCTTCGATCACACCTGCTCAACGCACTACTCCAGTACTCCTCAACGCCACTGTCGAAGAAGCTGTCCTTCGCAGCGTTCGTCTTCGACACCCTGACTACCACCAAGTCCGTCACTACGCCCACGGCCTCCAAATCGGGCCTCTTCTTCGAGCTCCAGTACGACACCTCAGCAACTCTCCATCCTACCTTGATCGGTGGCAAAGTGCTTGACCACCGACTCGAGCGGAGTCGAATTGCCACTGTGCCACCTGGAGAGCGTAACTTTCATGTACTATACTACCTGCTGGCTGGCACTTCGCCGGCCGAGAAGGAACATCTTGGTCTCGATCTCGGTACGGCGATCACATCTGGAACTGGCAACAGGGCGTCTCTTGCAGCATCGCAAAAGAGATGGCGATACCTTGGTCATCCGTCGCAGCTGAAGATCGGCGTCAATGATGCAGAGGGGTTCCAGCACTTCAAAACGGCTTTGCGGAAGCTTGAATTTCCGCGAGAAGAGATAGCGCACATGTGCGAGGTCCTTGCAGCGATTCTGCACATTGGGCAGCTTGAGTTCCACACATCACAAGCCACTACACCGGCACCGGACGAGAGTGGTGGTTATGGACACGAAGGTGGCGGAGATGTCACAACAGTCAAGAACAAGGATGTGCTAGAAGTCGTGGCTGCATTCCTTGGTGTCAGCGAGCGCGATCTTGAGCTCTCGCTTGGCTACAAGACCAAGATATTGCACCGGGAGCGCGTCACAGTCATGCTGGATCCGAATGGCGCCCGCGATAACGCAGACGAGCTTGCACAGACACTGTATAGCCTTCTCGTGGCGTTCATCATGGAGCGTATCAATCAACGGACTTGCGCACTGGAAGACACAGTCGGCAACACGGTGTCGATCGTTGACTTCCCAGGCTTTGCGCAGACCTCGTCGACTGGTAGTACCATTGATCAGCTCTTGAACAACGCCGCATCCGAGTCACTTTACAACTTCTGCCTGCACAGCTTCTTTGAGCACAAGGCAGATCTGCTCGAGACGGAGGAGGTGCAAGTTCCGGCGACCAGTTACTTTGACAACACAGATGCAGTAAAGGGCCTGTTGAAGCCTGGCAATGGACTCCTGAGTATTCTGGATGATCAAACGCGGCGTGGGAAGACCGATGTGCAATTCCTCGAGTCTATTCGGAGACGATTCGAGGACAAGAACCCGGCTATCGCAGTTGGAAGTGCTACCGCGATCGTGCCGGGCAGCAACTTCGCGACGCACAATGCGTCCGCTGGCTTTACCGTCCGACACTTTGCTGGAGAGGTCGAGTACCCTGTTGAGGGCCTGCTTGAGGCGAACGGAGATGCCATCAGTGGCGACCTGATGAACCTTATCAACTCGTCATCGAGCAGCTTTGTGACCGAGCTGTTTGGACAGGAAGCGCTGAACAAAGTGGTGCACCACAAGGATCGCACAGCAGTCACTCAGGCATCTGTCGCTTCGAAGCCGTCTCGCATGCCTTCCATGGCAAAGAGGAGGAACGGACCCTCAGTGCGCAGGACTGCACCAAAGGAGGACGATAGCAACAGCGACGAAGGTACACGAAGCTTCTCACGCTCGAAGCCGTCGTCAGATCAGGCACAGGCATCGGCCGGACAGTTCCTGTCAGCACTGGACAATATAACGAAGTCACTGACGGCACCAAATACCAACCCATACTTTGTCTTCTGCTTGAAGCCGAACGACCGGAGAATCGCGAACCAATTTGACAGCAAGTGTGTTCGCACGCAGATCCAGACCCTAGGTATCGCAGAGATCAGCCAACGACTACGCAACGCCGACTTCAGCATCTTCATGCCTTTCGTTGAATTCCTTGGTGCTGCAGAGGGTGAAGTCACAATCGTGGGCTCCGAGCGCGAGAAGGCTGAGATGATCCTCGAGGACAAAAGCTGGCCCGGTAACGAGGCAAGAGTCGGTAGCACCGGTGTCTTCCTTAGTGAGCGGTGTTGGCGACAGATCGCACGGGTCAATGATCTTGGCGAGGCGGCGGCGAGGTATCCCGATGAGACGCCCTTCGGAGACGATGGTGCGCTTACACCTCGCGATGCGAAGCGTGGGTTCGGAGACTCGAATGTCAATCTGCTTCACACGCCTGGATCTGGCCAGTACTACGATGATAAGGCTGCCGGCTACTTTGGCAGCAAAGATCTAGACGCGAAAAGCGAGGCTGGAGCGTCTGCGTTCCGAGAGGGCGACATGTTCCGCAATCTCGAGACGCGATCGCAGCTCGGCGAGAAGGGCAATCAGGTCAACACCACCGAGATCGAGGAGCACCCGATGTCTGGCAGCAGGAAGCGCTGGCTCGTACTGGTCTACTTCCTTACGTGGCTCATCCCAGACTTTGCCATTCGACTTATCGGTCGCATGCCTCGAAAGGACGTCCGTAGGGCGTGGCGAGAGAAGCTGGCGATCAACATGATTATCTGGCTGTCTTGCGCGTTCGTCGTCTTCTTCATGATCGGGTTTCCAGCTATCATCTGTCCGACTCAGCACGTCTATAGTGCGGCCGAGCTGACTTCGTACGATGGAAAGGATGGCCACACTGGATATGTCAGCAATCGTGGCATTGTCTTCGATCTATCGGCGTTCATACCAGCGCATTACCCGAAGATCGTCCCGGCCACAGCACTCAATAAGTACGCTGGGATTGATGCGACGAATCTCTTCCCAGTGCAGGTATCTGCCATGTGCCAGGGTGTCAACGAGTCCGGCATCAATCCTGCTGTGCAGCTCAGCTACCGTAACACGAACTACACCGGCGCGACCGCAATCTCGAGCGCGACCGACGTCAACGCTCAGTACCACGACTTCCGCTGGGCGACCAACGATTCCCGACCAGTCTGGTTCACCGAGCAGATGATCATGTTGCAGGGCAACTACAAGAAGGGTCGCGTCGGCTACCCTCCAAAGTACCTGCAGCTTCTCGCCAGCAAGCAGTCGTCCATCGCATCCATCAACGGTAGAGTCTACGACTTCACGCAGTACATCGCCGGTGGTCGGCCTCCGCAGTACCCACCAGGTGCTCAGCGCCCAGACACGAACCCCAACTCGAACTTCATGGACGGCAATGTCGTTGAACTTTTCCAGCAACGCTCTGGCCAGGACGTCACCAAGTACTGGGAGGCATTGCAGATTGACTCTGGCCTGCGCAGTCGCATGCATGTCTGCATGGACAATCTCTTCTACGTCGGCGACGTGGACACG
This sequence comes from Rachicladosporium sp. CCFEE 5018, assembly GCA_002077045.2. Classification (NCBI taxonomy): domain Eukaryota; kingdom Fungi; phylum Ascomycota; class Dothideomycetes; order Cladosporiales; family Cladosporiaceae; genus Rachicladosporium; species Rachicladosporium sp. CCFEE 5018. The sequence goes on from KZ111152.1 coordinate 104,774, forward strand.
CGCTCGTCAGCTCAATGTCTGTTCGCCAAGTACATCCTCCTTGCTATCAGCATAATGCTCGTCTCAGTCATCGGCTTCAAGTTCCTGGCTGCACTGCAGTTCGGCAAGAAGAACATGCCCGAGAACCTCGATAAGTTCGTCATAGCCACTGTGCCAGCTTACACGGAGGACGAGGACTCCCTCCGTCGTGCTATTGATTCCGCTGCACGTATGCGGTATGATGACAAGCGCAAATTACTGTTCATCATCTGTGATGGTATGATTATTGGGCAAGGTAACGATCGACCGACACCGCGTATTGTGCTGGATATTCTGGGTGTGCCGGACACTGTTGATCCGGAGCCACTGAGCTTTGAGAGTTTGGGCGAGGGCATGAAGCAGCACAACATGGGCAAGGTCTACTCGGGCTTGTATGAGGTGCAGGGACACATTGTACCATTCATCGTTGTCGTGAAGGTTGGAAAGCCGGCTGAGGTGTCGAGGTGAGTTGCAATGCAGAGAGTAGGAGATCTGATGGGCGATGTACTGACTCCACTCACAGACCTGGCAACCGTGGCAAGCGTGACTCGCAGATGCTGCTCATGCGATTCCTCAATCGCGTGCACTACAACCTTGCTATGGCGCCCCTCGAGCTCGAACTTCATCACCAGATCCGGAACGTCATTGGCGTCAATCCTACTTTCTACGAATTCCTGCTGCAGATCGATGCCGACACTGTCGTGGCTCCTGACTCTGCGACCCGCTTCGTCTCCGCCTTCCTTCACGATACTAAGCTTATCGCGTGCTGTGGCGAGACCGCTCTGACCAACGCGAAGTCCTCCTTCATCACGATGATTCAGGTCTACGAATACTACATCTCCCACAACCTGACGAAGGCCTTCGAGTCGCTCTTTGGGTCGGTCACTTGCTTGCCTGGTTGTTTCTCCATGTACCGCATCAGAGCTGCGGAGACTGGCAAGCCGCTCTTCGTCTCCCGCGAGATCATCGAGGACTACTCTGTCGTTCGCGTCGATACCCTACACACCAAGAACCTGCTGCATCTAGGAGAGGATCGATACTTGACGACACTGCTGCTTAAGTACCACCCGAAATACAAGACTCGCTACATTATGCGCGCTCACGCCTGGACCATCGCCCCAGACAGCTGGGCAGTCTTCATGTCACAACGTCGCCGATGGATAAACTCCACAGTCCACAACCTCATCGAGCTCATACCACTTCAACAGCTTTGCGGATTCTGCTGCTTCAGTATGCGCTTCGTTGTCTTCTTGGACCTCCTCTCGACTATCGTGCAACCGGTCATCGTAGCCTACATCGTGTACCTCATCGTCATGGTCGCCTTACATCCGTCCACAGTACCGGTCACGGCTTTCATCTTGCTCGGTGCGATCTACGGTCTGCAAGCTATTATCTTCATCGTACGCAGGAAGTGGGAGATGATAGGCTGGATGCTGCTGTACATGGTCGCTACGCCTGTCTTCTCGTTCGGACTACCGCTGTACGCTTTCTGGCACATGGACGATTTCTCGTGGGGTAACACGCGTATGGTCGAAGGCGCTACTGGTAAACAAGTCATCGTTTCTGATGAAGGAAAATTTGACCCGAGCAGTATTCCGAAGAAGAAGTGGGAGGACTACCAAGCCGAGCTGTGGGACGCCCAGACTGCTCGTGACGACACGAGGTCTGAGATCAGCGGTGTCTCTTACGCAACAAAATCCTACCACCCTGCTCCCGGGGGCGGCAGCGTCTACGACCCTCCTGGGTCTCGAGCAATGTCAACCATGGGCGGCGCGCCGATGCAGGGCACACCGTACGGCTCGCGGATGTCGCTGCTGCCCACCGACATGCCGCGCACATACTCTGCGTCTGAGTTCGGCGCTCCTCCGTACAACCAGACAGAGCTGTCGACCTCGAGTGATCTGCCCAGCGACGATGCGCTATTGGCAGAGATCCGCGAGATCTTGCGGACGGCGGATCTTATGACCGTCACGAAGAAGAGTATCAAGGCTGAGTTGGAGCGGAGGTTTGGAGTTAGTATGGAGGGAAAGAGGCAGTATATTGGGAGTGCTACGGAGGCGATTTTGAGTGGGCAACTGTAGATGGGTAGACTTGTAGGCAGGGGGACGGGGCGTTCTGGATGGGAGAGGTGGGAAGGGAAAATGCATAAAGCGGGATGTACAGTGTTTGGGTAATGTGGAAAGTAGGTACATGTATGTGGAATATTAGTGAGCTAAGTCTACGCATACGGGCCCTCTACACGAGGCTTTGTCATTTCGAAGCGGTTTGAGCGTGGAACGAACCCGCGTGCGTCTTACTCTCACCGAAAGCCCAGAACTCTACTATGCTTTGTTGGCGCTATCTAGCTCGGCACGGCACTGCTGCAGCTCGTAGCCTTGCAGGAAATCAACTGGGGAATCGACCGGGTTTCTGCACTTGCTTAACTCCGAAACCCAGCTAACGAGCGAAGTGCAGGTTGACCTGACTGGTTCGACACATCAAGCCTCGATTACTAAGGACGTGTAGCCCAGAGGTATCATGGCTTCAACTGCGGACGTGGGGAAACTCCGGTAAGTCCAATGCGATGGAGTCATGCCGCAGAGGCGGGAGGCGTAGGGTATATAAGGTAAGGACATGAACTCCTTGGACCTTCGGAGCTTGTACGATAAAGAGAAGAAAGCTTTGTACATCTCTGCGTTCCGACATGTCTCGGTCCAACGACGAACCGCGATCAACAATGTCAACTTCTAAGCCTGTTGTCCTGATTACAGGCTCGAACCAAGGTCTCGGATACTACACGGCTCAACAACTCGCCTCCGCAGGGAAATACCACGTCCTCCTCACCAGCCGTGCCCTGTCCAAAGCCCAATCTGCCATCGACGCCATTGTCGCTGATTCCTCTATCCCCAACAAAGCCGAAGACTTTACACCCATCGAGCTAGACATCACCTCTGATTCATCGATCGCGTCGGCCGTGTCTGCAGTGGGGTCCAAGTTCGGCAAGCTAGACGTGCTCATTAACAACGCTGGGATTGCGTCCGCCAAAGAAGCTTCTGGCAAGGAGCTCAGGGAGTTGTATCAATGGCACTATGAGACTAATGTCTTCAGCGCTGCGTGCGCGACAGATGCGTTCTTGCCGCTGTTGAAGAAAGGCGAGGACAAGCGAATTTGCTTCGTCAGTTCGGGGTTAGGGAGTTGCACGTGGCATGCTGAGGGGCAGTATGCTGGGGTGGGTTGTTCGATGCTGGGAACGACAATGTGTGGGAAAGACTGCTGACAAAGAGACAATCCTATCTTGTCTATCGATCGACGAAGAGCGCGCTGAATATGATCATGGTGCATTATGCGCAAACGCTTCAAGGGGAGGGATTCATCATCGGGGGTTCCGATCCTGGGTATTGCGCTACGAATGTGAGTGAAGTGATCTCAATTTGATGACCTAGCGACTGACGATGACCCAGCTGAACGACCACGCCGGTTTCCTGGATCCGAGGGAGGGCGCGAAACAGATCATCAAGTCGACGTTCGGCGCAAAGGAGGATGTGCATTCTGTTGTCACTGGTTCAGGGGGCAAAGAGCCGTTCTAGTCAGCGCTCATGATCTAGATCTATGCATGCGCCAATAGCCACGCCCCATCAATCACCAGCGTTGCCCCAGTCGTGTATTGATTCACCGCAAAGTTCAACACAGCCTGTGCGTAATCTCTAGGCTGTCCAGCACGTCCGAACGGAATCCCCCACTTCGTCTGGAAATGCTCCTCTGCACTCCCATCGTCCTTGTCAATCGGCGTCATTTCACTCGGGAAGTAGCCCGGAGCCAAAGTGTTGACTCTCACCTTCAGCCGCTTGAAGTCTACTGCCAGCTGCTCCGTCAAGCTGATCGTAGCTGCTTTGGAGGCATTGTAGGAGAACTGTCCGTTCTGGCTCTCTTTTGTTATGCCGGAAATGCTTGAGATGTTCAGAATCGAGCCGGCTTCCGGGTAGCCGTTGTCTTTAGCTGCAGCCAGGAGTGGCAGAAAGGCTGCGGAAGTGAAGTAGTAGGAAGTGACATTCACTTTGTAGATCCAGGCCCAGTCGTCGAAGGTTTGATTGTTCAGCATCGTCTTGCTGATCTCGGCTGGAGTACCTTGGGGCATGCCGCTGGGGCCGTAGCCCGGGGTTGATACGCCTGGAGCATCTGCGTTAGATAGACGACCTGATGACCATATAAGATCGTGTGGACACACCAGCGTTGTTGACCAAGAAGTTCACGAACTTTTCGCTCTTTGCGATCTCGGCTACACCAGCTTCGATGCTTGCCTTGTCTGTCACATCCATCTGAACGCCGATGATAGAGCCACCGCTTTCGTGCTTCATCTCGGTCTCCTTGAGCTTGTCTACTCGTCGCCCGGTGATGTAGACTTTAACTCCATTGGCCGCGAGAGCCTGCTTATAGTCAGTATGTGAAGCTTTGGATTGCCGGAAGATCTTCGTCAGACCTGCGCCGTGATCTTGCCTAATCCTGATCCGCCGCCAGTCACCACTGCTACCCAGCCTTTGACATTGAAAAGAGAAGCCGCGGTCAGCTGGCTGAGGTCTGCCATGTTTTCGAAGCTCGTCTCGAGAGTCCAACGATCTTCTAAGCCTGATTGCGTTGCGAGCCGAAGACGACGCGAAGCACAAACAGAGTAATGAGAGAAGTAGAGATGACTTACAGATTATATCTTTGATTGTTAAGTTCAAAGTATACCTGGAGCATTGAGATGAGGTTTAGCCGACCGGGAAGTGGAGAAGGCCTGGCATAGCGTCGACACAGCTGGGCAGCGCATTGTTGGAGCGTCCAGTCTCGATATTTGAGTCGAAGCTAACCACAGTTCTGTGCCTGCCACTTTCCCTGGGCTCGGTCGGAGATAAAGCACACGCATCCTAGACGGTGAAGGCCGCAAGGTGGCCGTTCGAAGCATGCTCGTCCATGCCATTGCGTGAGTGCCGAGGCAAGCCAGCACGAACGACCTCGTGAGTACCTGCAACACAGGCGGTCTCAGGTCTTTCATATTGTCTGTGTCTTCCTGATCTGCTCAAGTTGTTCTTCATGGCCTCTGGCGTAGTGATCATTGGGGTTGGCGACTTCGTCAATCGCTCAAAGAAAATCGAAGATGCCCTTGAGCCTTTGCAACTGATGATCAACGCCATCGACGAAGCTGTCAAAGATACTGGTCTATCTGCATCCTCGATCGCAGATCTCAAAGCCGCCGTGGACACACTGAGCGTAGTGCGGACATGGACTTGGCCATACCCAGACCTGCCAGGTCTGATCGCTGGGAATGTTGGCATCCAGCCCAAATCACGATACTACACAGAGCATGGAGGCAATTCGCCCGGAGTGATTTTCGATGAGGCGGCTCGAAAGATATCGAAAGGGGAGAGCAAAGTCGCTATCTTGACCGGTGGCGAAGCGCTGGCATCACGTATGACCGCCCCGTGCAACCCTCCACCACTGTCTAACATGCAACAGTATCTGCCTGCGCCTCGAAAGGCAAGCTCCCACCACCAGGCTGGACGAGCATACTAGAGAGCGTAGACAGTGTCTTCTCTCCAACTACAAGACAGCTCAAACCTGGTGCGTTACCCGGTGCTTGGACACCAGCTCCTTCTGACGCACCGAATGCAGATCTTGGTGCTACACATGGCATCGGCAATCCCATTCACATCTACCCTCTATACGAGAATGCGTTCCGAGCGCATCGCGGGCAGTCGATACGCGACAACAACAGTGAGTCTGCAGAGCTATATGCGGACTTTGCACGGGTTGCTGCAGAGAACCCGTATGCATGGAACTATGGCTCGCCACCGCAGACTGCAGAGAGCATTGGTACGCCTAGCGCAAAGAACAGGATGATCTGCTTGCCTTGTAAGTGTTCGAAGCCCAATCACTGTGGTTAATACAGTGTGCTGATGCGCTGGGCAGATCCTCTACTCATGAACGCCTTCAACACCGTCAACCTTGCTGGAGCGTGTATACTCACTTCCGTTGAGTTCGCTCAAGAATTGGGCATCCCCCAGTCAAAGTGGGTCTATGCGCTTGGGGGTGCAGGAACTCGTGACAGTAATGACTGCAAGTATTCTCGCTACTGCCTCCTTGAGTACGCACGGACGAGACTGACAGATGCAAATAGTCTGGGAACGACCAAACTACCACTCCAGCCCCTCCATCTCCCGCTCCATCGATGCCAGTCTCGAAGTCTCCGGTCTGAGAAAGGAAGAGATCGATCTCTACGACTTCTACTCGTAAGACCTCCTTCTTCTTACCCCAGTTCTTTGCCCCATCGCCCACTAACACCATCCCAAGCTGCTTCCCCATCGTCCCCAAACTAGCCTCCACCCACCTCAAACTCCCAATCCTAAACCCACCGAAACCCATCACCCTCCTCGGTGGCCTCACATCCTTCGGCGGCGCCGGAAACAACTACTCCATGCACGCCATCACCGAAATGACCCGGCAGCTCCGCGCAGATAAAGGCACCAACGGCCTGATCCTCGCCAACGGCGGTGTAGTAACATACCAGCACGTCCTCTGCCTTTCGCGAGAGCCGAGGAAAGACAGTATAGCGTATCCGAGCGCGAATCCGCTACCGGCTGTGGTTACTGATCTTGCTGTGCCGGAGATCAGGGCGCAGGCGGAGGGCGAGGCGGTGGTGGAGACTTATACTGTTGAGTTTGGGAGGGATGCAAAGGCGATAAAGGGATTTGTGGTCGGGAGGTTGGTGGGTAGCGGTGAGAGATTTCTGGCTAATCATGCGGATGAGACGACGCTAAAAGCGCTGTGTAGCAGCACGGAGGAGCCAGTCGGGAAGAAAGGTAGGGTTTGGATGGTGGAGGGAAAGCGGAATGTATTTGCATTCGATGAGGGCGCGAAGCTGTAATGAACGCAATATAGTCGCGATATCTATCAGATCGCTAGCCATCGCATGCATGCGCGCTCGTGCTACAAGGTCAGCGTCGCGAGCCATACATCTTTGCGCGCTTTTGCCCCAGTGCCTGAGCCGAGAATCTGCCACCGAACGCCCAACGCCACGCTACAGTCCGTACAGTTCACATCTCCATCAGTAATACCTCACGCTACCACCCCTCAAGGGATATCAAACAGCCCTTTGAGGTGCTTAGCAATCAGATTCCACTCATCCTTGTCCACCTCATCTCGATAGAACTCCTTGAGCGTATCAATGCTCGCCCGACTGATCATCGAGTACAATGTATCCTTCTCCTCCAACTGCCTTCCATACAACGGCTGATTCGGACCCTCGATCTTCACGGCAACACTAGGCTGGCCCTTCTTGCAGATAGGCACTTGCTTGTGATCGCGCTCGATACTCGTCACACGTCCCATAGAGATAATGTCCTTGACATTAGTGACGGGATTCATCTTCACAGCCGCGATGGGCGTGCCGAGACGGAGATTGCCGTCTACGACGTCCACGCCAACGACGATGGGGTCCTTTTTATTGAAGACCGCGACGGGTTTGAGGACGCAGGGGAAGACGGCTAGGAGCTTGGAGGCTTCCTTCTTCTGCGCGGCGATTTGAGCCATGTGTTTCGTGAAGTCGTCGAAGAGGTGGTAAATGATCTCGGCGGTAAAGATCTTGACGCCCATTTGCTCGGCCATCTCGGTGGCGTCTTTGTCGACTTTGACGTCGAAGCAGAGCATGACTGCGTACTCTTTCGCCTTCTCCAGCATGGCAGAGGCGGTGATGACGTCTCGCTTGTGGACTGGACCGATGGAGATGTTGGCCACGGGAATTTTTGACACGCGGAGGAACTCCAGCAAAGCTTCGAGGGACCCAAGGGTTGATGCCTGGACCGTCACACCTCGGCCGGTCTTGCTGATCTTTGACATGAGGTTCTCCAGATCGCCCATGACGTCTTCCTCAAGCTCTTCGATCTCGTCCTCATCGTTGGGATCCTTCACGACGAGCATGCGTGAGCCAGCAATGGCGTGGTCAAGGCCGTTGGCCGAGATCTTTACACCGAGCGCCGCCTTGACGCTCTTGTTATGGACGTACACTGACTTGACACGCAATTCCTTCATCTCAGCTGGCGTGAGTAGACCTCGGATCTTCGTCGTGATTGCGCCTTCTGTACCGCACAACACAATCGTGTCACCTTCGTGCAGGATGCCGTTATTGAGGATGATGTCGATGGTCGTGCCCAGTCCTTCGATGACCTTGACCTCGAGCACAGTCGCTTCCACCTCACTCAGGTACATAAGCTGACCAGTCATGCGCTCCTGCGTCAATGTCGTGATCAGCTTCAGCATATCGGGGATGCCCTCTCCGGTGTGTGCACTGGTCGGCACAAGCGAGACGAACTTCGCCATCGACTTGTTCTCATAGTACAACTCGGAGTTGAAGCTCTGCTCCGCAAATGCCAGCTTTGTCTTCTCAAGTCTGTCTCGGAACTCGTTCTGCACGCCCTTGTTCTGCAGCGCCAGAGATTCCCGGAAGCCGTTGTTGGCAACTTGCTTCCATCCGTACAGTCGATCGATCTTGTTCAGCGCGACGATGAAAGGCGTCTTGCGGTCTCGCAATAGTCGCATGGATTCTAGTGTCTGGGGCTCGAGGCCGTGCATGATGTCCACCACCAAAATCGCGATGTTACAGAGCGAGGAGCCTCGTGATCGCAGGTTGCTGAAAGACTCGTGACCAGGTGTATCGATGACGAGCAGACCAGGCACCTTGAACTCGAATGCGCCATCCTGATTCACAACCGCAGTCTTCTTCTTCAGCGCCTCCACAGGGAAGTAAGTAGCACCGATCTGCTGCGTTATACCACCAGCTTCGCCTTCCTGTACGTTGGTCTGTCGAATCTTGTCCAGCAGCTTCGTTTTGCCAGTATCGACATGGCCCAGGATACAGCAGATGGGTGATCGTAGGTCGTCCTTTGATGCAGCTGCCCGAGCGGCTTCTTGATCGGCCTTGCGTTTCGCCGCCGCCGCCTCTCTCCGCTCTCTTGCCTGTCGTGCTGTGACAGTCTCCTCTTCTGACTCTGACTCGGATTCGCTCTCACTCTCGCTCTCGCTCTCCGAGTCGACTTCTGTCTTGCCACCGTTCGCGCCGTTTTGTACTGCCTTGCCATTGACCACCGACTTGGTCGTGGCTTGCTCATCATCCGATGCTGCATCCCAACTGTCCTTGACACCCTCCTCCTTCTCTGCCATAGCCTCCCAGTCTTCGAGATCATCGCTGTCCTCGCCCTTCTTGGCTTCAGCATCAGCCTTAGCCTTCGCTGCTTCCGATGCAGCGCGATCTGCCTCTTCTTGTAACTTGAGTGCCTCCATACGCTGCCGTGCTTCCTCTTCCTCGCGTGCCTGCTGCGCCTTTCGTTCCTCGGCTTCCTTCTTAGGGTTCTTCTTCTTGCGATCGTCCTTGGACTTCTTCTTGTCCTCGCCCTCGCCGTCAGTGCCCTCGATCCCAGCCACCTTCGCACCACCCTCAAGCATCTGCTGAAGTCGAAGCTTTTGTATCGCCTCAGCTTTCCGCTCCTTCTCGGTCTTGTAGGTGCCCGCTTTCTTCTGCTCCTCGACCTTCTTCCGCTCCCGCTCCTTCTTTGCAGCTTTCGACTCGATCTGCCGCTTCCTCTCCTCTTCAGCTAGTCGCTCTTCCTCATCTTCTCGCGCCTTCTCCTCGGCAGCGATGCG
>KZ111152.1:114542-155287 GCA_002077045.2 Rachicladosporium sp. CCFEE 5018
CTCTGCTGTCTCCTGATGAGATCACAAAAGTGCTTCGAGTGCTGAAAGACGAACGTGGCGAGGAGCGGATGAAGGCTAATAACGCCACTCAGAAGCGCGCCGATGTTGCCATCGGCAAGCCGCGTGCATTCACCGGTCGGGACTTCACTGCATCGACTTCTGCTCGCCCTTCGCCGTTATCCTCAGCGCCTACAAGTGATGTCGAGTCAGACTCGGCTGACACCAAAGCCAAAGCGCATCGCGACAGGCTGCTCACGTATCAGGCGAACAACGCGCGTCGAACGCAGGTCCACGACGAGGCTGCGGACTATGACCTACCGACTGCAGGAACGAATATGTGGGCTTCACCCCAGGAGCGCGCGCAGCAGCTCAAAAACCAGCAGAAGGTCATGCGCGAGACAGAGTGGAATGCGAGGCCGGAGTATGAGAAGCGGCAAGTTGTTGCTAGCATTGATCTGCAAGGACGCAGGATGGTCAAGAAGATGGTGGGCAAGGAGAGACCGAACTTTGAAGGCGATGATGAACCCGAGGCAGACTATGTGGCGCCTCAGTCGAAAGCCGGTGAGGGGAAGGGATTCAGCAACAACCCGCTGCTTGGGACCTTAGTGAGACCGAAGGCTCGGGAGGAGAAGGGTAAGGGAGCTGTGAGGGAGAAGGGCACGACTTGGCGGAGGGTTCAGATGGACGATGACGATAATGAGGCTTGGCTGCTCGATGGTGGAGCGTACGGAGAGAAAATCGAAGGTAGGATGCTTGGGGAAGAGGAGCATGCGTTCGGGTGATGGAGGAGGTTGATTGGCACAGTGTCAGCCTTTTCCATGGATCTCTACCGACGGCATCGCTTCGTTGAAACGCTACATCGAACCTCATGAAGGGGAATCGATGGCCAAGGGAGACCATCCGAAGTTGCGCCTACGACGGCTTAGGCTTCCCTCCTCGAACCTCAGTACTCTGTGGATCACGCTTCATGACCACAGCATCCTCTTCCCACTCGATCTTGCCTGCATCGTAGAAGCCGAAGGCTCTGTACAGATGACTACCTTCAGGCGATGCTTCGATGTAACCAGGTAGTGACAGCTGATCTGCGAGGTCGCAGCCCCATTTCAGCATCATGCCGCCCGCGCCACGTCGTCGGTACGCATCGTCTGTGTAGCAGATGTGCAGGTCTGAAGTCAAGAGATCAGCAACTTGGACGAAGGGTTCTATCAAGGCAGAGTACACACATATATAAGGCTTGCCATCCATCGCCTTCCACCTCCCTTCACTCATCTTCTTGATAAAGTCTTTACTATCCTCTGCCTCCTTCCCCTCCAGCCAGGGCGGCGTATGCTCTGCGTCGAGCTGCGATACACTCATGTAGACCTTCCAGTCGGCTCCAGCAATGATTTTGCCAGTTTCCGGATCAGTGACCTTGATCCAGATATCTGCTGGATCCTCGGACATCGCTTTGATGTAGATATCTGTGATCTTGGGGATCTCGGCTTCGGAGTGGCAGCCCATGAAGTTTAGTCTCACGAAGGGCGGGAAGCAGGCGTATTGCATTTTCGTCATTTCGAGCATGTCCTCGGGTCTCGCCCGGGAGAGGATGAATGGGCCATTGGAGGTGGACATTCTGAATGAGATCCGTCGTAACGGTCAAGATCCGAGGGAATCAGTCGAGGATATGCAAGTTCGAGGATCGTAGTACTGTCGTTACACGCGTCTTGCAGCGAGATCTCTCAGGTAAGAGGCATTTACAGACCTGGATCGTGGACTACAGATGAGACGCAGGCATACATCACCTCATGCTACAGTGGCGTGGATCCTCGATATCGGCAGATTCGTACAAAAACTGACACCGCAATCTTTGCTGAGCCCCGCATCGCATTTCTTGCGTCCAGCGAACAGTCCATCGATCCTTCGATAGTGTCATGTTTCCCATTCCTCGCTTCCCGAGGACAATGAGATCATCGAGAAAGCGTTCTCCACGATGACAGTGTACATGTAGTCTCCTGTCAGTGAGATAGACACCGCGTGGAGCTGACATCCAGTCGGCCCGTGTGCAAACTCTCCCGTTCTCCCTCACCAACGGCACCTTGACTACAGCACATGCATGAGAGGAAAACGCTCTCAGGGCTCGGCTGTGTCACAGACAAGGGCAGCATATCATTTGTATGGCTCCAGTACTACCCGCCTCTACTAGGCCGTCAAAACACTGCGAGCCATATGATACGTCCGCGTAGCAGAGTCGTATCCGCTACTGGACACCAAACTACGCCGTCTTACTGTCAATTTTACCGGAAATTGGACGTGGCCCTTCCGAAGAGGTGTATCGAACGACGTCACATTGATGAGGTCAATAGGACTGTGCCGCAGCCCAGGTCTCTCCGTGCCACAATGCTATGCCGCAGAGATTCAACATCCCCCGGGTCTTGACTGCTACGGCAGTGGTGTAGGGTAGGCAATTCTTGTTCGGAGTTTGTATTTTCTTGCGGCATGTTAATAAGAATGCCTCTCTATGCTCCCATAGCGTAGCAATCTGACGCTCCAGCAAGACTGACATGAGCATAAGCCGCGTGTCAGACGAACGGAGAAATCGGCATTTGGAGGCACGACGACGGGTACTGTTTCGAATGTTCCTTGTCGACTCAGCTCTCGCAGGGCAAGTGTTGCGCGTCAGGGCTCGACGACGACAGGCTCTCAAGCGATCAGCAAGACACCCAGACCCATATTTCCGCCAGTCGAGATGCTCGGCTTCCCGCTGGAAGTGATCGAATATGTGGCAGAAGAACTTGATGCACGCAGCCTTCTGGCCTTCTCGTCTGTGTGCAGATCATTCCGCACAGCATCACTGAAACAGCTGTACCACACAATATCATTGACCTTCTCATCTCCAGAGACCCTGAGTGCCTGTGTCGACAAGTGGCGGAACGTACTTCGGACTACCGGGACCACGCACGATGTCCGGAAGATGTACATCCATGCGAGCGACCACAGCACCTCTCGAGCCTCAAGAGGGACGCAGATCATCCGTGAGTGCAAAGCCAATGCATTGAGGTCGTGGACGTACACGTGTCCACACGACTACGATGCTGTGCGAGTGACCGAGGACGATGACTGGCGGCCGCTGGTGCGCCTCATCATGGAGCTCCCCAATCTTCGTGACATCGATTGGGGCTATCAGGAACAGGTGCCACCTGGCATAGTGGATCTACTCTACACTACGCATTCCGATTGCAGTCTCCATGTGCGAGCCTTCCTACTGCGGAGCCTAGACCAGCCTGCACAGAATCCCATCCGTATTGGTACCTCTGAAATGAGACTGGCCACCTGTCCGAACTTACACAGTTCGGGACTCAAGCATCTGGGTCCTGTTCAGGGTGACTATGCGAATCACAATGAGTCCGCTGTGCTGGAAATGGCAGCAGGCGCAGCGCCACGTCTGAGGCAAGTTAGCATTTGGCGATATCCCCAGAGCGGCGAGATTCAAAATTGTATCACGCCAGGGCTTCCGAGGCAAATCTGGCATGCACGGCAGCAGATCTGGACTGTCGCGCCTGATGCTGTAGGGTCGTTACAACATCTCGAACTTCGGCCGATGTATAACAGTATGCAAGCTTTGCAATCGTGGAAATTAGCTACCGACTTCGCTAAGCTGGCAAGCCTAAAGATTCATGAATGGGTGGATGTGGAGATGCTCGATTGGCTTGCAGCAAACTGTAGTTTCACATCGCTCGACACGCTCGCAATGCTGTTAACCAGAGTGGAAAGTCCAGAGGACCCAGTCAGCATGCTGGACGACGCGTTTGAACGCTTTCTGCTGACACTTCCCCCACTGCAAGATCTCGATTTGCCTGGAGACCACACGAGTCATCTGTTGCAAGTAGTAGCTAAGCACAGCGGCCACTCATTACGACACCTCCATCTGTCGCAATCGACTGGAAATGATCGCTTTGAGAGTCCCTCCGAGTGTCGCGACTCTCTAACACCCGAGTTGCTGCAGTTGCTGCGTAGAGACTGCCCACAGCTCGAAACGCTTGAGGTCACTTTGTCGAGGTCAGGGGGTGATGCCCGCGAAGCCGCTACATATCATGCGCTGGGCTCCATCCGTAGTCTACGCACCGTCGTCCTCAAAGTCTACATTCCACAAGAATTTGCGTATGAATCCGAAGGTGTGAACAGGGCAGATCGAGCAATGTGCGCACCTGTAGATGACGGCTGTAGTCTCCGGAAAGAGGCCATGCAAGCTCTGAGAGACATTGCAATTGATAAGGTACTAGCGACCTCAATCTTCAGTGCAATATCTCGAGGCAAAATGCCGTATGCTCCGCGCCTGGAACGAGTGATCTTGGAAAACGCTACAATCAGAGACTACGGCGACACGGACCTTGGCATGGTGATGCACTACATTGGCCGTTCATGGACTTGTACAGGAAGTTTGCGCGACGATGAGCCAAATCAGTGTATTGCAGAAGAATGTGACGATAAGGAGATCGAGGAGCGCAGACTGGACGACGAGGAAGGGCTATTGACGGAGGCTACAAAGGGACTTCTTAGGCCCATTCTGCTTGAGGTCTGGCCGGAGTGCGATGGACAGGACTTCAGGGATGTCTGGCATAGCTTTCCGCTGGCCGAGCACCAAATCCCGCAGCCTGCCAACGAAGGGTACGGTCGACAGGACCCAGAATGGAGGCGCAGTGGCCTGATGGACGATCTTCCTGTCAGTATGTGCTACTAAGACACGCCGTTCGAACGATTAACATCTGGACAGCATTCGGGTGCAACGCATGTTCAGCCCTTGAATTCGAAATTCAACGTCTGCATAGATCCCCACTCTGCTCAGGCTCACATTTATTGTTCCTTCGCGGAGCAAACACGCATTGTGTCTTCGTCGCGTCTCATTAGGCTGTTACACCCTTTTCAACCGTCATCAGCGTGATTGGGAGTTCTCTTTCTCCCTCATTCGTAATGCCATGCGAGGCATACACCTCCCATTTCCCCTTGGACCATTTGCTTCTGCAATATCCTGCCGGTGCAGAATAACAGAAAATACCGGGTTCTCATAGAACGGAAACATTCCCTTGCACCCACTAACATCCCTATGTATTCCTGGAATATACAGATATGCGAGAATATCGCCCATGCGAAGACTCAAAGTCCGTACTACCGATACCCTTCCTCTGTGAAGGTAGCGTGTGGCGTGAAATTGTTCCAGGCGAAGTGAGAAAGGGTAAAGGTAGGCAGAAAACCAGAGAACGAAGTGAGAAAAATGAATCGGCCGGGAATCGAACCCGGAGCACGCGCAGAATTGCTTGTCTGTTGGCAAGCGCGTATGATACCATTTCACCACCGAACCGCCTTTTCACCACTGGCTTTTGATCAACCTACCACGTGGATTCCGTATATGACCTCGAAAGATACTGTTGTCTCTCCGGCTTGGCAGAAGGCCCCAGGAAACGATCCAAGTCCTCCGCCACCGTGGAATCGATGCTAGGAACCATGGGATCATGATCTGTAATCAGGATCGTAGCCTGCTTGTAGTTGCAGCATCGAGTGTAGAGCGTCAAGTCCAAGGACTCCGTTCGAGGAGCCACGAAGCCTGGCCTCTCAGCTATGTTACATCTCAGATGCTCAGAGTTGCGAGTACACGGATAGCTGCGTAGGAAACAGGATGTCGAAGCTGAGAAGTATGCAGAGTCTGATGTGTAGTACTCAACGTTATACACACTACTGGCAATCCCCATAGCAGCTCCTCGGAACCAAATGCTACCCAAAACCCAAACCAACAGCGCCCTTTAACCCCCATTTTACCCACCATTGCCCAGGTACATCCTCTACATATTACTCAACTCCCAATCAATCCTCTCATCCAACCACGCCCTCTTCTCCCCACTCAACTGACACTGCAGCTTCTGCTCCACGAGCGCCTTGACCTGCTTCTTAGTCACACTATCCATATCCACCTCGCCAAGACACTCCCTCACACAAGCCGCAATAGCCTCATTGGTGGGCCCTGGGCCGACCGTGAAAGCCGCCAAATTCGCCGTACTCTGTGGCCGGGACTGCGACGCGTAGCCATATGGCGAAGCGCTAGGGTTCGGCGTACCGAGCGGAGAGGGCTGGCGCATTTGGTTGAGAGCGTCTGTGGAGTGGTGTCGAGAGACAGGCTGCGGGTGCGGATAGTCTGACATCCCGCCCATGGACATCAGGCGTTGTTGCTCTGCGGTACCGGGGTTGGCAAGGTCGGTGTACCGGCTATACGTACTCTGCCTGTTCAACGCCGCGTACGGGCTCGGCGACTGCGGCGGACGGTACATCTGCTGTTGCGGGAAGTGACCCAAGATCGTGGACGCAGGCTTGATGCTCGAGTACGTCGAGCGTATATCATCCATTTCATACCCGCCATCTTGATACATCGCGCTGCCGCCTTCCTTCTCGCTCGGAATACCGCGGCGGCCGGGGAGGTTGTTGGCTGTGGCGTAATCGTCCCAGCGTTGGAGGGGATCGACTTCGGGTTGAAACCTTCGTCATCTACAGCGACGACTTGCTTGTTGCCTTTCTCTCCTAGCACAACACGGGTGTTACCCCAGGAGAAGTCGTCTTGCTTCCAGAAGGAGTAGATGGGCAGGACGAACGAGTAGATCGGGTAGGCCAGGATGTAGATCAACATCCACCCGATGTGCTGCCACTGGCGCTTGATGATGAAGATCAGTGCTTGCAGACCGTACACAGCCGCGATCATGACGATCGAGATCAGAGGGAATTGCCCAGTCCCGGAAGCCACGCGGTAGATCAAATAAGCCAGGTACGCGCAAGTCGCAGGCAAGATGATCGTCCCCATCAAGTCGATAAACACCACAAATCGCATGCTAAAGCAACAGAAACCACACAGATCCTTGATAAAGACCAGTTCAGCAAGGTTGTGAATAGTCGAGTTGATCCAGCGACGTCTCTGCGAGAGCAGCACACTCCACTCTGAAGGTGCTTCAGTCAATGCATAGGCCTCAGGAACGAATTTGAAGGAATTGTTGGGGAAATGCTTCGTCATTAGCGTAGTCAGGTAACGATCCTCTCCAAGCGAGAGCAAATTCTTCTTGTGTAACGTGTCGAGATTGTTAACCGCGTATTCATCGATGATCTTGTTCGAGATGATCACAGGCCGGCCTTTGTCGGCGGTGCGTATCCGGTACATGCAGAAACTGGAGGAATGTCAGTGATATGCTCGGTCCTGCGTAGTCAAGTCATCAACATACCATCCAGGTAGACACGTCACACTCCCGAACAAGCTCTCGAAAGCCTTCGACAGGTTGTGCGAGATGTAGTACTCGTACACTTGAATCATGGTCCACCAACTGCGCTCCTCATTCTCAAGTGAAGTCTCACCACAGATACCCACAATCTTCGAGTCATTGGCACAAGCAGCCACGAGCCTGTTGAGCGAGTCTTCCTTGACCTTCGTATCAGCGTCGACCATGAAGAGATACTCATACAACTCCGGGTCAACACCGATGATGTTGTTGATTTGATGGAACATCTCCAGTTCCAACGGACTCATGGCCGAGCGGTGGTGGACACGGTTCAGGAAAGACATCAGCAGGATCTGACTGTCACGTTTGCCACGGTTGCCGGGCTTGGACTTGGTCTGCTCGGACTCCTTGCCGACCTTGACGACGACAATGTAAGGTACGACGTTGCCTTCGAATTCGTAGAGGCCAGAGTAGACTTTGCCGTAGTTGAGCTGCTCGTTGCCGACGCCGACTGAACGGAAGGGCAGGGCAGGAGGATCGACCTTCGGGTCCACTCCGAGAACATCGAGGACAATCTTCGGCGTTGGTCGGTCATTGCCACCTCCGACAATCATACCATCACAGATGACACAGATGAGCTTCCGCTTGTTGTCGTAGGCAAGTGCTGTCAGCGAGTCCAGACCCTTCCTCAGCGAATCTTCACCCTCGGTATAAGCAGGCACCTGGCAGATGACAAACTTGTCCTGTTGGCCCGGCTTGCGACGAGAGCCAAATTGCAGAGCTGCCAAGAACTTGACGAGGATGACACTGCACAAGATGCCAGCAAAGACGATCAGGAGATAATTATTCACCTGACACTTCGCAGTATCACGGAAGTCGGTCTGTCCGACGTAGAAGACATTGTTCAAGCAATTCATGCTGTTAGTGCGGTTGGCGTACGGGATCTGAGTGTTCCAATCTTCAGTGATGTCCTGTCCGGGATTCTCCTGAATCAGCTGATTGACGTCGTCTGGGAAGAACGAATACTGCGGCAGATTGTTCTGCAGCTTCAGCGTGTAGAAGTAATTGGTCAGATCGTAGACTTTGTTCTCGATGATAACCCACTGGTGGTTGTTGTTCTCGCCATCCGACTTGACGACCGACTTCTTGATTACTCGGGCACCTTTATAGTACTCCTTCATACGTGGCAAGAAGTACTCCGTATACCAATTGATGCTGTTCAACTTGGTGGTGCTATCGGACTGGAATGTTGGTCCCGAGATATGTGCTCCGAGTGGATTGAGGAGCGTCTCATTTGGCGTCATGATGACATTGATGTCAGTGACAAGCCCAGGACAGGCAATAGTAAGGGGCGGTACAATGTAGTCGTCCATGTTCAGTCCTGCAAAAGGCTCCATGTTGTCGGACGTGGTCTCTATGTTATTGTCCGAGTGCTGCAGCTTCCAGAACTTGGTCAAGTCGTAGACATCACCGTGGTACGACACCCACCAGTCGGTGTCACCAGTGTGATAGGCAACCTCTTGCGGACTCCATGCCTTGTCCCAGTTCGGACAGAGCAAGTTACCGAGTCCAACGATCCAGAAGATGATGGTCCCGTTCATGAGTGCGATCAAAAACATCAAGCATAACTTCTCTCGCCATGCGAATCGCACATCGGGCCGCTTCATCCGTCCCACGTGAGCCAGCACAAACGAAGGAATCCAGAAGGTCATTGCCCAGACGAACCACACCCACATGCGTCGACTGAAGGGAACAGTCTCCTCTTGGATGTGCTTTCCCTCAGCAAGCTCAGGATCAAGCTCTTGTCCGTAGTAGGTCACACCACCTTTGTTGTCATCACCCTTGTAGCCCAAGCCATAGTCGCCTCCACTGATACTGCGCATGGTCTGAGCATGTGTAGGAGCTAGTGATCTCGCGCCCATACGGCTAGGTGCCATCGCACTCGGTGCAACGCTCAGCAAGTTATCCCGAGAGTCGCCGTACTGCGAGCCACCGAAGAATGGGTTCTCGACACCGTTCGGCGTCTGTACAGCATAGCCGTTCTCCATGCCAGCTGCCCCGACCATCCCACCAAGCATGTCGCTGGGCTCTTCGGGCTTCATGTCGAGCATGCTCTCGGCCTCCCACCAAGCAGGCTCGCGAATCCAGACACGCTCGTTACCAACGACGACCTCGCCGTTGCTCCAGCCGCGCTCCAAGATGAAGCTCTCGACTCCATCTCGGCCAGCTTGGCAACCAAGCCGGTTGTAGCGCTCCACAAACTCTTCATGATCGAAGTCAGCTGTGAAGTCGAGCTGCTTGTTCCTGTAATTGGCCCACTCCGGCAGCCTCCAGGCTCGGATCTGGCTTGAGACCGAACCTGCGGACCAGGGGAAGGCTTGCGGACCCTGTTGCGCGAGTGTAGCCGGGAAGTCGTCGCTGGGGTGTAGAGCGAGCTGGAACCACACTCGGCTAGTTCCGAGCAAGTTCGATAGGCTGAACCGACCCGTTTTGCCCAGTACGATCCCGTTGCCAGTGACTGGGTACAGGATACCCTTCAAGAAGCTGTCCTCCTCGATCTCAGCACCAATCTTCTCCAGCGCAGTCTGTCGGCGATCGAGCTGATCCTCACGTTCCCGCACTGCAGGTGTGTCCATGGCTTCCAGGTCTGCGGAGCTGATTTGCACTGCGTCCTTCATCTCGCGAATCACGGAGGACCCGGCTGGCACGATCGGCACCCCATCCTCCTTCATCTCGAGATTGATGCCAGTACTATCGTCGAAAATGGTCTTCAGACTGATGGCCTTACCCAGCGTCGAGCTGGGTACTTCCACGACAGTGATGCCAACAGTATCCCCATCATCCTGACTGCTCGGAGGCGTGTGCATGCCAGCATCGCTGCCGTTGCTCGATCCTATCGTGCGCCCGTTGTGCAACTCATGTCTGACCGCCTCGTTCGCCTTCGTGATCACCCAGTCCACGAGCGCTTCGTAGACTGCAGCGATCAAGATCTCCCTCTCTTCTGTGGCGCACTTCTTGATCAATACATCGGGGTTGATCTCGAGTAATTCAGCCACCTCTTCACATGTACTCTCTAGCTCTTCCTCGTCGATCAAGAACCCGAGTGCATCTCCGAGTCTGAGCAATGCAGCGATAACAGACAGCAGACTCCGCAAGGACTTGCCTTTGATTCCGATCGCCTTGAGCGACTCTCGAAAGTCCTCTGCTGCGGCTGTGTCGTCTGCTGTTGGAAGGTATGAAGGTGGGTCGTAAGTCTCTGATCGGCGAAGTAGCGCGTATCTGCTTGGTGCCTTGAGTCCAAGGTACTCGCGTTCTTGCACGGAGGATGCGGATGTGAGGAGGTAATAGAAGACATCGAATGCCCGATAGCCTGCCTCTGCAGGTACACTGAGCAGCCCCTCCTGGGTGTCGATGCCTGAGGTGGACAGGCTGAGCACGGCGCCGGTGATCTCACCGGTGAGATTGAGTGTGAACGCAGCCGAGAGCGCCGAGTAGCGCGCGAAAGAGGGATTGAAGGGTGTTGCGGTGTGTAGGAAAGGTCTCAGTGCGTTGAGAGCTGTGTAGAAGGATCCAGGGACTGAGATGGGGAGGGCGGAAATGAGGGGGGCGAAAGCCGATGGCGTCGATCGATGGAGGGAGCTGCACCAGTTGTCAGTGTCTGGCTACATACTGTCTCTACTCACGAATTACCATACCCAAGTACAATTGTCGAATCCTCCGCCCGCCGCCGTGCATGTTCCCACGACCGCCGCGCGAGCTCTGTGTCCACTGTGCCACCCACCCTACCGTCCGCTCCAGTCTGACTAGCCGAGAGCCATGTATTGACGACAAGACTCGTGCTGGACTCCAACGGATACGGCTGACCTAACGAAAAGCTGTTATGCAGTGCGTTCAGGAGGGTAGTTGTGGAGACTTGTTGTGAGGCGCCTTGCATCGTGCCTGCCCGACCTTGTGCTGGGCCAGACATGGTCGAGTAGTGCGAGTTGCGGTTCGCCATTATGGTCGCAGGCGGATGCTATGGTGCTGGCCCGTAGAGGGCAATCGGGCGGGGGTTTTGTCAGTCCAGTGCTGACTTGTGTTGGAGAGCCTCGTCAGGGTCCGGGGGTGGTGCTTTGGAAATTCGGTGGTGACCGAGAGGAAGTCGAGAGTAATCACTGTCCAGCAAGCGAGTGATGGCTGGAGCAGTCAAGGTCAACGCGTTGGCAGTTGGTTGCTGGAGGTACTGCACACTACTCCAAATCACAGCGAGAGAGACGCACTGTATCCCGAGATGCACGGTGCAATACCCGTCTTTCTGCTACTGTACAGAAATTAAGCTCTGAGCCGCCGGGAGGAAGTGAGCTAGCGCGACTCTGTCTCATCGGGCAACGACAACGCCACAATTGGTGGATTGCCAATTCCCTCATGAGACTCCCATGTGGAACGCCCGATCTCTTCGATTCACGTTCTGCAAGTGTTCCTCTCCTCGAATACACGCGGCTCGATGCCTTAGGGACAACGTTTAGCACCCTCCCTGAAGACCACGCCTCTCCTCCGCAGAATGTCACAAGCTGCAAGTAGAGCTCGCCACATGCTGGGCCGTCTATTTTCGGCCAGCTCGAATGCGATGAGCATGACTACATTCAACATGCATTGCGCGTCCTCTATGCATAACACATGCGGCTGGTACTAGTCGTTGCTGTATGAATTACCGGGCATAGTCTTCTACACAGTCCCGCTCTACTTGATGGTATCATCACGTCCAGCAACATGGCTCGAGCAACTCCGACTTTCTGGGAGTCGTCGTGGCGCGAATCCTTGTAAACCTGGGGATCCTCTTCCCCTGCCGCAGTGCCGAGCGCCTCCCAGACGCTGTTGCTCTTGGAGACTACATGTATTTCCATGAGCAGTCTTGCTCATACCAACGAGAGTGCCTCGAAGAGTTGCGATGATTATATTGTGCTTGATTGTCCTTCGAAAACAGGTTCATCATGCAATCTGAGTACTTGTCTACTTCGGACTGCGGGTAACGGTATGCTGCAGGGTTTACTTTAGCGTGCAAGCTAGAAGCATAAACACGGGTGCGCCTTTTCGATGGGCATTTGATGGTAGGCCCGCAATCATCGTGCGAGAGGACGTCAACTGTTGTCATCTACTCTGCCATCAACATTGACGCAGTGTGAATACCGTCACCCTTCTGTCACCGTCGTTTATGGATACATTGTAACTTTGCGGCACCCGGGAATTCTCCAACGCGCGGCTCAGGAGCTTGCTTTCTCACCTCAGACAACTTCGAAAGCCTTGCCTCGACACAACACAACAGCACACAGCGCCACCGCGCACTCCACACATCCTGTCAACAACCCCTCGCTAGGCCGTCAAGGCCACTCACACTCGCTACACGCCCACTATGGCGCTCCACGCACAGCCAAATCTGGTTGCGTTGCCCGCACACAGCCAGAGCGACACGGCTATTACTGCACATGTTGCCTCGCGGTATCATGCCCATCAGCCAGTGACTAGCTTGTCGAGTCAAGCAGTGCTGGCTGTGAACACGTATACGTCGAGCACTAAAGGGCCAAATGGTGGCAAAGAGGGCTCGGGGATGGGGGCGATGGAGGAGACGGCCAGTAGGATATGGACGAGACTTGGGGGCAGGCAAGAGAATCAGGCGGCTGTCTTTCTGTGAGTAAATTACAACCTTATCTCGAGACTTGCTAGATCCTAACTGTGGCCGTGCTGCATGAACACTTCACAGGCAAGACGAGAAAGCTGACGATACCTTCAGTGGCGAGACCGGCGCTGGCAAAACGACATTACGATCACACCTGCTCAACGCACTACTCCAATACTCGTCAACACCACTCTCCAAGAAGCTGTCCTTCGCAGCGTTCGTCTTCGACACTCTAACCACCACAAAGTCCGTCACAACACCCACAGCGTCAAAATCAGGCCTCTTTTTCGAGCTCCAGTACGACACCTCAGCAACTCTCCATCCTACCTTGATCGGTGGCAAAGTGCTTGACCACCGACTCGAGCGTAGCCGGATAGCAACCGTGCCACCTGGAGAGCGTAATTTTCGTGTGCTATATTACCTTTTGGCTGGTACTTCGCCTGCAGAGAAGGAGCACCTTGGTTTAGATCTTGGTACGGCGATCACATCTGGCACTGGCAATAGAGCATCTCTGGCAGCATCGCAAAAGAGATGGCGATACCTTGGTCATCCGTCGCAGCTGAAGATCGGTGTCAATGATGCGGAAGGGTTCCAGCACTTCAAGACGGCTCTGCGCAAGCTCGAATTCCCACGAGAAGAGATTGCACACATGTGTGAGGTACTTGCGGCGATCTTGCACATTGGACAGCTGGAGTTTCACACATCGCAAGCCACTACGCCAGCGCCTGACGAGAGCGGTGGGTATGGACACGAAGGTGGCGGGGACGTCACAACAGTCAAGAACAAGGATGTGCTAGAAGTCGTGGCTGCGTTCCTTGGTGTCAGCGAGCGCGATCTTGAGCTCTCACTCGGCTACAAGACGAAGATCCTGCATCGTGAGCGCGTCACAGTCATGCTGGATCCGAATGGCGCCCGCGATAACGCAGACGAGCTTGCACAGACACTGTACAGCCTTCTCGTGGCGTTCATCATGGAGCGTATCAATCAACGGACTTGCGCACTGGAAGACGCAGTGGGCAACACGGTGTCGATTGTGGACTTCCCAGGCTTTGCCCAGACCTCATCGACTGGTAGTACCATCGATCAGCTCCTGAACAACGCCGCATCCGAGTCACTGTACAACTTCTGCCTGCACAGCTTCTTCGAGCATAAGGCAGATCTACTCGAGACGGAGGAGGTGCAAGTTCCGGCGACCAGCTACTTTGACAACACAGATGCCGTGAAGGGCCTGCTCAAGCCTGGCAACGGACTCCTGAGTATCCTCGACGACCAGACACGGCGAGGAAAGACCGATGTGCAATTCCTCGAGTCTATTCGGAGACGGTTCGAGAACAAGAATCCGGCTATCGCAGTTGGAAGTGCTACCGCGATCGTGCCGGGCAGCAACTTCGCGACGCACAATGCGTCAGCTGGCTTCACCGTCCGACACTTTGCTGGAGAAGTCGAGTACCCTGTTGAGGGCCTGCTTGAGGCAAACGGAGATGCCATCAGTGGTGACCTGATGAACCTCATCAACTCGTCATCGAGCAGTTTCGTGACCGAGCTCTTCGGACAGGAAGCATTGAACAAGGTGGTCCACCCCAAGGATCGCACAGCCGTCACCCAGGCGTCAGTCGCATCGAAGCCGTCCCGCATGCCTTCTATGGCAAAGAGGAGGAACGGACCCTCAGTGCGCAGGACTGCACCAAAGGAGGACGATAGCAACAGCGACGAAGGTACACGAAGCTTTTCACGCTCCAAGCCATCGTCAGATCAGGCACAGGCATCGGCCGGACAGTTCCTGTCTGCGCTAGACAACATCACCAAATCGCTCACTGCACCGAATACCAACCCGTATTTCGTCTTCTGCTTGAAGCCCAATGATCGCCGGATAGCAAATCAATTCGACAGCAAGTGTGTTCGCACGCAGATCCAGACCCTCGGTATCGCAGAGATTAGTCAGCGACTCCGTAATGCAGACTTCAGCATCTTCATGCCGTTTGTCGAGTTCCTTGGAGCCGCAGAAGGTGAAGTCACAATCGTGGGCTCCGAGCGTGAAAAAGCTGAGATGATCCTCGAGGACAAGAGCTGGCCTGGAAACGAGGCAAGAGTCGGTAGCACCGGTGTCTTCCTCAGTGAGCGGTGCTGGCGACAGATTGCACGGGTCAATGATCTTGGCGAGGCGGCCTCGAGGTATCCCGATGAGACGCCATTCGGGGACGATGGTGCGCTTACACCTCGCGATACGAAGCGTGGATTTGGAGACTCAAATGTCAATCTGCTTCACACGCCTGGATCCGGACAGTACTACGATGATAAGGCTGCAGGCTACTTCGGCAGCAAGGATCTGGATGCGAAGAGCGAGGCTGGAGCGTCTGCATTCCGGGAAGGCGACATGTTCCGGAATCTTGAGACCCGATCGCAGCTTGGCGAGAAGGGTAATCAGGTCAACACCACCGAGATCGAGGAGCACCCCATGTCTGGCAGCAGGAAGCGCTGGCTCGTACTGGTCTACTTCCTCACGTGGCTCGTCCCAGACTTTGCCATCAGATTGATCGGTCGCATGCCTCGCAAAGACGTTCGCAGAGCGTGGCGAGAGAAGCTGGCGATCAACATGATCATCTGGCTGTCTTGCGCGTTCGTCGTCTTCTTCATGATCGGGTTTCCAGCTATCATCTGTCCAACTCAGCACGTCTATAGTGCCGCCGAGCTGACTTCGTACGATGGAAAGGATGGCCACACTGGATATGTCAGCATTCGTGGCATTGTCTTCGATCTATCGGCGTTCATACCAGCGCATTACCCGAAGATCGTCCCGGCCACAGCACTCAACAAGTACGCTGGGATTGATGCGACGAATCTCTTCCCAGTGCAGGTATCTGCCATGTGCCAGGGTGTCAATGAGTCTGGCATCAACCCTGCAGTACAGCTCAGCTACCGCAACACCAACTACACTGGCGCGACCGCAATCTCGAGCGCGACCGACGTTAACGCTCAGTATCACGACTTCCGCTGGGCAACTAACGATTCCCGGCCAGCCTGGTTTACTGAGCAGATGATCATGTTGCAGGGTAACTACAAGAAGGGCCGCGTTGGCTATCCGCCGAAGTACCTGCAGCTTCTCGCCAGCAAGCAGTCTTCAATCGCATCGATCAACGGCAGAGTCTACGACTTCACACAGTACATTGCCGGTGGTCGACCGCCGCAGTATCCACCAGGTGCTCAGCGCCCAGACACGAACCCCAACTCGAACTTCATGGACGGTAAAGTCGTTGAGCTCTTCCAGCAACGCTCTGGCCAGGACGTCACCAAGTACTGGGAGGCATTGCAGATCGACTCTGGCCTACGCAGTCGCATGCATGTCTGCATGGACAATCTCTTCTACGTCGGCGACGTCGACACGCGCTCGTCAGCTCAATGTCTGTTCGCCAAGTACATCCTTCTTGCTATCAGCATAATGCTTGTCTCGGTAATCGGCTTCAAGTTCCTGGCTGCATTGCAGTTCGGCAAGAAGAACATGCCCGAGAACCTCGATAAGTTCGTCATAGCCACTGTGCCAGCTTACACGGAGGACGAGGACTCCCTCCGTCGTGCCATTGATTCCGCTGCACGTATGCGGTATGATGACAAGCGCAAACTACTGTTCATCATCTGTGATGGTATGATTATTGGGCAAGGTAACGATCGACCGACACCGCGTATTGTGCTTGATATTCTGGGTGTGCCGGATACTGTTGATCCTGAACCACTCAGCTTTGAGAGTTTGGGCGAGGGCATGAAGCAGCACAACATGGGAAAGGTCTACTCGGGCTTGTATGAGGTGCAGGGACACATTGTGCCATTCATCGTTGTCGTGAAGGTTGGAAAGCCGGCTGAGGTGTCGAGGTGAGTTGCAATGCAGAGAGTAGGAGATCTGATGGGCGATGTACTGACTCCACTCACAGACCTGGCAACCGTGGCAAGCGTGACTCGCAGATGCTGCTCATGCGATTCCTCAATCGCGTGCACTACAACCTTGCTATGGCGCCCCTCGAGCTCGAACTTCATCACCAGATCCGGAACGTCATTGGCGTCAATCCCACCTTCTACGAATTCTTGCTGCAGATCGATGCCGACACTGTCGTGGCTCCCGACTCTGCGACCCGCTTCGTCTCCGCCTTTCTTCACGATACTAAGCTTATCGCGTGCTGTGGCGAGACCGCTCTGACCAACGCGAAGTCCTCCTTCATCACGATGATTCAGGTCTACGAATACTACATCTCCCACAACCTGACGAAGGCCTTCGAGTCGCTTTTTGGGTCGGTCACTTGCTTGCCTGGTTGTTTCTCCATGTACCGCATCAGAGCTGCGGAGACTGGCAAGCCGCTCTTCGTCTCCCGCGAGATCATCGAGGACTACTCTGTCGTTCGCGTCGATACCCTACACACCAAGAACCTGCTGCATCTAGGAGAGGATCGATACTTGACGACACTGCTGCTCAAGTACCACCCGAAATACAAGACTCGCTACATCATGCGCGCACACGCCTGGACCATCGCCCCAGACAGCTGGGCAGTCTTCATGTCGCAACGTCGCCGATGGATCAACTCCACAGTCCACAACCTCATCGAGCTCATACCACTTCAACAGCTTTGCGGATTCTGCTGCTTCAGTATGCGCTTTGTCGTCTTCTTGGACCTCCTCTCGACTATCGTGCAACCGGTCATTGTAGCCTACATCGTCTACCTCATCGTCATGGTCGCCTTACATCCGTCCACGGTACCAGTCACGGCTTTCATCTTGCTGGGTGCGATCTACGGTCTGCAAGCTATCATCTTCATCGTGCGCAGGAAGTGGGAGATGATTGGCTGGATGCTGCTGTACATGGTCGCTACGCCCGTCTTTTCCTTCGGCCTACCGCTGTACGCTTTCTGGCACATGGACGATTTCTCGTGGGGCAACACGCGTATGGTCGAAGGTGCTACCGGAAAGCAAGTCATCGTTTCTGATGAAGGAAAATTTGACCCGAGCAGTATTCCGAAGAAGAAGTGGGAGGACTACCAAGCCGAGCTTTGGGACGCTCAGACTGCTCGCGATGACACGAGGTCTGAGATCAGCGGTGTCTCTTACGCAACCAAATCCTACCACCCTGCTCTCGGGGGCGGCAGCGTCTACGACCCTCCAGGGTCTCGAGCAATGTCAACCATGGGCGGCGCGCCGATGCAGGGCACACCGTACGGCTCGCGGATGTCGCTGCTGCCCACCGACATGCCGCGCACATACTCTGCGTCTGAGTTCGGCGCTCCTCCGTACAACCAGACTGAGCTGTCCAACGCGAGTGATCTGCCCAGCGATGACGCGCTGTTGGCGGAGATCAGGGAGATCTTGCGAACGGCGGATCTCATGACTGTGACGAAGAAGAGTATCAAGGCTGAGTTGGAGCGGAGGTTTGGAGTTAGTATGGAGGGAAAGAGGCAGTATATTGGGAGTGCTACGGAGGCGATCTTGAGTGGGCAACTGTAGATGGGTAGACTTATGGGCAGGGGACGGGGCGTTCTGAATGGGAGAGGTGGGAAGCGAAAATGCATAGAGCGGGATGTACAGTGTTTGGGTAATGTGGAAAGCAGGTACATGTATGTGGAATATTAGTGAGCTAAGTCTACGCATACGGGCCTTCTACACGAGGCTTTGTCATTTCGAGGCGGTTTGAGCGTGGAACCAAACCGCGTGCGTCTTACTCTCACCGAAAGCCCGGAACTCTACCATGCTTTGTTGGCGCTATCTAGCTCGGCACGGCACTGCTGCAGCTCGTAGCCTTGCAGGAAATCAACTGGGGAATCGACCGGGTTTCTGCACTTGCTTAACTCCGAAACCCAGCTAACGAGCGAAGTGCAGGTTGACCTGACTGGTTCGACACATCAAGCCACGATTACTAAGGACGTGTAGCCCAGAGGTATCATCGCTTCAACTGCGGACGTGGGGAAATTCTGGTAAGTCCAATGCGATGGAGTCATGCCGCAGAGGCGGGAGGCGTAGGGTATATAAAGGTAAGGACGTGATCTCCTTGGACCTTCAGAGCTTGTACGATAAAGAGAAGAAAGCTTGGTACATCTCTGCGTTCCTACATATCTCGGTCCAACGACGAACCGCGATCAACAATGTCAACTTCTAAGCCTGTTGTCCTGATTACAGGCTCGAACCAAGGTCTCGGATACTACACGGCTCAACAACTCGCCTCCGCAGGGAAATACCACGTCCTCCTCACCAGCCGTGCCCTGTCCAAAGCCCAATCTGCCATCGACGCCATTGTCGCTGATTCCTCTATCCCCAACAAAGCCGAAGACTTTACACCCATCGAGCTAGACATCACCTCCGATTCATCGATCGCGTCGGCCGTGTCTGCAGTGGAGTCCAAGTTCGGCAAGCTAGATGTGCTCATTAACAACGCTGGGATTGCGTCCGCCAAAGAAGCTTCTGGCAAGGAGCTCAGGGAGTTGTATCAATGGCACTATGAGACTAATGTCTTCAGCGCTGCATGCGTGACAGATGCGTTCTTGCCACTGTTGAAGAAAGGCGAGGATAAGCGCATCTGCTTCGTCAGTTCCGGGTTGGGGAGTTGCACGTGGCATGCTGAGGGGCAGTATGCTGGGGTAAGTTATTCGATAATGCGGACGATGATGTGCGTGAAACGCTGCTGACATAGGGACAGTCTTACCTTGTCTATCGATCGACGAAGAGTGCGTTGAACATGATCATGGTGCATTATGCGCAGACGCTTCAAGGGGAGGGATTCATCATCGGGGGTTCCGATCCTGGGTATTGCGCTACGAATGTGAGTGAAGTGATCTCAATTTGATGACCTAGCGACTGACGATGACCCAGCTGAACGACCACGCCGGTTTCCTGGATCCGAGGGAGGGCGCGAAACAGATCATCAAGTCGACGTTCGGCGCAAAGGAGGATGTGCATTCTGTTGTCACTGGTTCAGGGGGCAAAGAGCCGTTCTAGTCAGCGCTCATGATCTAGAACTATGCATGCGCCAATAGCCACGCCCCATCAATCACCAGCGTTGCCCCAGTCGTGTATTGATTCACCGCAAAGTTCAACACAGCCTGCGCGTAATCTCTAGGCTGTCCAGCACGTCCGAACGGAATCCCCCACTTCGTCTGGAAGTGCTCCTCTGCACTCCCATCGTCCTTGTCAATCGGCGTCATTTCACTCGGGAAGTAGCCCGGAGCCAACGTGTTGACTCTCACCTTCAGCCGCTTGAAGTCTACTGCCAGCTGCTCCGTCAAGCTGATCGTAGCTGCTTTGGAGGCATTGTAGGAGAACTGTCCGTTCTGGCTCTCTTTGGTTATGCCGGAAATGCTTGAGATGTTCAGGATCGAGCCGGCTTCCGGGTAGCCGTTGTCTTTTGCTGCGGTGAGTAGTGGCAGAAAGGCTGCCGAAGTGAAATAGTACGATGTTACGTTCACCTTATAGATCCAGGCCCAGTCATCGAACGTTTGATTGTTCAGCATGGTCTTGCTGATCTCGGCTGGGGTACCTTGGGGCATACCGCTGGGGCCATAGCCTGGGGTTGATACGCCTGGAGCATCTGCGTTAGATAGACGACCTGATGATCATATAAGATCGTGTGGACACACCAGCGTTGTTGACCAAGAAGTTCACGAACTTCTCGTTCTTTGCGATCTCGGCTACACCAGCTTCAATGCTTGCCTTGTCTGTCACATCCATCTGAACGCCGATGATAGAGCCACCGCTTTGGTGCTTCATCTCGGTCTCCTTAAGCTTGTCAACTCGTCGCCCGGTGATATAGACTTTGACTCCATTGGCCGCGAGAGCCTGCTTAAAGTTAGTATGTGAAGCTTTGGATTGCCGGAAGATTTTCGTCAGACCTGCGCCGTGATCTTGCCTAATCCTGATCCGCCGCCAGTCACCACTGCTACCCAGCCTTTGACATTGAAAAGGGAAGCCGCGGTTAGCTGGCTGAGGTCTGCCATGTTTTCGAAGCTCGTCTCGAGAGTCCAACGATCTTCCAAGCCTGATTGCGTTGCGAGCCGAAGACGACGCGAAGCACAAATAGAGTAATGAGAGAAGTAGAGATGACTTACAGATTATATCTTTGATTGTCATGTTGAAAGTATGTCTGGAGCATTGGGATGAGGTTTAGCCGGCCGGGAAGTGGAGAAGGCCTTGCACAGCATTGACACAGCTCCTGGGCAGCGCAATGTTGGAACGTCCAGTCTCGATATTTGAATCGAAGCTAACCACGGTTCTGTGCCTGTCACTTTCACTGGGCTCGGTCGGAGATAAATCACACGCATTCTAGACGGTGAAGGCCGCAAGGGGGCCGTTCGAAGCATGCTCGTCCATGCCATTGCGTGAGTGCCGAGGCAAGCCAACACGAACGACCTCGTGAGTATCTGCAACACAGGCGGTCTCAAGACTTTCATATTGTCTGTGTCTTCCTGATCTGCTCAAGTTGTTCTTCATGGCCTCTGGCGTAGTGATCATTGGGGTTGGCGACTTCGTCAATCGCTCAAAGAAAATCGAAGATGCCCTTGAGCCTTTGCAACTGATGATCAACGCCATCGACGAAGCTGTCAAGGATACTGGTCTATCCGCATCCTCGATTGCGGATCTCAAGGCCGCCGTGGACACACTGAGCGTAGTCCGGACTTGGACTTGGCCGTATCCGGACTTGCCAGGTCTCATCGCTGGCAAAGTCAACATACAGCCCAAATCACGATACTACACAGAGCATGGAGGCAATTCGCCCGGAGTGATTTTCGACGAGGCGGCTCGAAAGATATCGAAAGGGGAGAGCAAAGTCGCTATCTTGACCGGTGGCGAAGCGCTGGCATCACGTATGACCGCCCCGTGCAACCCTCCACCACTGTCTGACATGCAACAGTATCTGCCTGCGCCGCCAAAGGCAAGCTCCCACCACCAGGCTGGACGAGCATACCAGAGAGCGTAGACAGTGTCTTCTCTCCAACTACAAGACAGCTCAAACCTGGTGCGTTACCCGGTGCTTGGACACCAGCTCCTTCTGACGCACCGAATTCAGATCTTGGTGCTACACATGGCATCGGCAATCCCATTCACATCTACCCTCTATACGAGAATGCGTTCCGAGCGCATCGCGGGCAGTCGATACGCGACAACAACAGTGAGTCTGCAGAGCTATATGCGGACTTTGCACGGGTTGCTGCAGAGAACCCGTATGCATGGAACTATGGCTCGCCACCGCAGACTGCAGAGAGCATTGGTACGCCTAGCGCAAAGAACAGGATGATCTGCTTGCCTTGTAAGTGTTCGAAGCCCAATCACTGTGGTTAATACAGTGTGCTGATGCGCTGGGCAGATCCTCTACTCATGAACGCCTTCAACACCGTCAACCTTGCTGGAGCATGTATACTCACTTCCGTTGAGTTTGCTCAAGTATTGGGCATTCCCAAGTCAAAGTGGGTCTATGCGCTTGGGGGTGCAGGAACTCGCGACAGTAATGACTGTAAGTATTCTCGCTACTGCCTCCTTGAATACGCACGAACAAGACTAACAGATGCAAATAGTCTGGGAACGACCAAACTACCACTCCAGCCCCTCCATTTCCCGCTCCATCGATGCCAGTCTCGAAGTCTCCGGTCTGAGAAAGGAAGAGATCGATCTCTACGACTTCTACTCGTAAGACCTCCTTCTTCTTACCCCAGTTATTTGCCCCATCGCACACTAACACCTCCCAAGCTGCTTCCCCATCGTCCCCAAATTAGCCTCCACCCACCTCAAGTTCCCAATCCTAAACCCACAGAAACCCATCACCCTCCTCGGTGGCCTCACATCCTTCGGCGGCGCCGGAAACAACTACTCCATGCACGCCATCACCGAAATGACCCGGCAGCTCCGCGCAGATAAAGGCACCAACGGCCTGATCCTCGCCAACGGCGGTGTAGTAACATACCAGCACGTCCTCTGCCTTTCGCGAGAGCCGAGGAAAGACGGTAAAGCGTATCCGAGCGCGAATCCGCTACCGGCTGTGGTTACTGATCTTGCTGTGCCGGAGATCAGGACGCAGGCGGAGGGCGAGGCGGTGGTGGAGACTTATACTGTTGAGTTTGGGAGGGATGGAAAGGCGATGAAGGGATTTGTGGTCGGGAGGTTGGTGGGTAGCGGTGAGAGATTTCTGGCTAATCATGCGGATGAGAAGACGCTAAAAGCGCTGTGTAGCAGCACGGAGGAGCCAGTCGGGAAGAAAGGTAGGGTTTGGACGGTGGAGGGAAAGCGGAATGTATTTGCATTCGATGAGGGCGCGAAGCTGTAATGAACGCAACATAGTCGCGATATCTATCAGATCGCTAGCCATCGCATGCATGCGCGCTCGTGCTACAAGGGCAGCGTCGCGAGCCACACATCTTTGCGCGCTTTTGCCCCAGTGCCTGAGCCGAGAATCTGCCACCGAACGCCCAACGCCACGCTACAGTCCGTACAGTTCACATCTCCATCAGTAATACCTCACGCTACCACCCCTCAAGGGATATCAAACAGCCCTTTGAGGTGCTTAGCAATCAGATTCCACTCATCCTTGTCCACCTCATCTCGATAGAACTCCTTGAGCGTATCAATGCTCGCCCGACTGATCATCGAGTACAATGTATCCTTCTCCTCCAACTGCCTTCCATACAACGGCTGATTCGGACCCTCGATCTTCACGGCAACACTAGGCTGGCCCTTCTTGCAGATAGGCACTTGCTTGTGATCGCGCTCAATCGACGTGACCCGACCCATGGAGATGATGTCCTTGACGTTAGTGACAGGATTCATTTTCACAGCCGCGATAGGCGTGCCGAGACGGAGATTGCCGTCTACGACGTCCACGCCAACGACGATGGGGTCCTTTTTGTTGAAGACCGCGACGGGTTTGAGGACGCAGGGGAAGACGGCTAGGAGCTTGGAGGCTTCCTTCTTCTGCGCGGCGATTTGAGCCATGTGTTTTGTGAAGTCGTCGAAGAGGTGGTAAATGATCTCTGCCGTGAAGATCTTGACGCCCATCTGCTCGGCCATTTCGGTCGCGTCTTTGTCGACTTTGACGTCGAAGCAAAGCATCACTGCGTACTCTTTGGCCTTCTCAAGCATGGCGGAGGCGGTGATGACATCTCTCTTGTGCACAGGTCCAATGGAGATGTTGGCCACGGGAATCTTTGACACTCGCAGGAACTCAAGCAGGGCTTCTAGAGATCCCAGCGTCGATGCCTGGACCGTAACACCGCGTCCGGTCTTGCTGATCTTACTCATCAGGTTCTCGAGATCGCCCATGACGTCTTCTTCGAGCTCCTCGATCTCGTCTTCATCGTTCGGGTCCTTGACGACGAGCATGCGCGAGCCGGCAATGGCGTGGTCAAGACCGTTGGCTGAGATCTTCACACCTAGAGCGGCCTTGACGCTCTTGTTATGGACGTATACGGACTTGACACGCAGCTCCTTCATCTCAGCTGGCGTGAGAAGACCTCGAATCTTCGTGGTGATAGCACCTTCTGTACCGCACAGCACGATCGTGTCGCCCTCGTGCAAGATGCCGTTGTTGAGGATGATATCAATGGTCGTGCCCAGTCCTTCGATGACCTTGACCTCGAGTACAGTCGCTTCGACCTCGCTCAAGTACATGAGCTGACCTGTCATGCGCTCTTGTGTCAACGTGGTGATGAGCTTCAGCATATCTGGTATACCTTCTCCAGTGTGTGCGCTTGTCGGCACAAGCGAAACGAACTTTGCCATCGACTTGTTCTCGTAGTACAACTCGGAGTTGAAGCTCTGCTCAGCAAATGCCAACCTCGTCTTCTCGAGTCGGTCCCGGAATTCGTTCTGCACACCCTTGTTCTGCAGTGCCAGAGACTCTCTGAAGCCGTTGTTGGCGACTTGCTTCCAGCCGTACAGTCGATCGATCTTGTTCAACGCGACAATGAAAGGTGTTTTGCGGTCTCGCAATAGTCGCATGGATTCTAGTGTCTGCGGCTCGAGGCCGTGCATGATGTCAACCACCAAGATCGCGATATTACAGAGCGAAGAGCCTCGCGATCGCAAATTGCTGAAAGACTCGTGGCCAGGCGTGTCGATGACTAGCAGGCCAGGGACCTTGAACTCGAATGCGCCGTCCTGATTCACGACCGCAGTCTTCTTCTTCAGCGCCTCCACTGGGAAGTATGTCGCACCGATCTGCTGCGTGATACCGCCAGCTTCGCCTTCTTGCACGTTCGTTTGCCGGATCTTGTCGAGCAGCTTCGTCTTGCCGGTGTCGACGTGTCCCAGAATACAGCAAATAGGTGACCGTAGGTCGTCTTTCGATGCAGCTGCGCGAGCGGCTTCCTGGTCGGCCTTGCGTTTCGCCGCCGCCGCCTCTCTCCGCTCTCTTGCCTGTCGTGCTGTGACTGTCTCCTCTTCTGACTCTGACTCGGATTCGCTCTCACTCTCGCTCTCGCTCTCCGAGTCGACTTCTGTCTTGCCACCGTTCGCGCCGTTATGTACTACCTTGCCATTGACCACCGACTTGGTCGTGGCTTGCTCATCATCCGATGCTGCATCCCAGCTGTCTTTGACGCCCTCCTCCTTCTCCGCCATCGCTTCCCAATCTTCGAGATCATCGCTGTCCTCGCCCTTCTTGGCTTCAGCATCGGCCTTGGCCTTCGCTGCTTCCGCTGCAGCGTGATCTGCCTCTTCTTGTAACTTGAGTGCCTCCATACGCTGCCGTGCTTCCTCTTCCTCGCGTGCCTGCTGCGCCTTTCGTTCCTCGGCTTCCTTCTTAGGGTTCTTCTTCTTACGATCGTCCTTGGACTTCTTCTTGTCCTCGCCCTCGCCGTCAGTGCCCTCGATCCCAGCCACCTTCGCACCACCCTCAAGCATCTGCTGAAGTCGAAGCTTTTGTATCGCCTCAGCTTTCCGCTCCTTCTCGGTCTTGTAGGTGCCCGCTTTCTTCTGCTCCTCGACCTTCTTCCGCTCCCGCTCCTTCTTTGCAGCTTTCGACTCGATCTGCCGCTTCCTCTCCTCTTCAGCTAGTCGCTCTTCCTCATCTTCTCGCGCCTTCTCCTCGGCAGCGATGCGGTCTGCTTCCTCCTGTCGTCGGCGCAGCTCCTCTTGCTGCTGTTGTAGCTTTGCCAACGCAGGTGTCAGCTTCTTCTTCTTTGCGCCCGCTGGTTCGGGTGCGGCGACAGGTGTGGGTGCCGCGGCGACAGCTTCTGGCTCCTTCACCTTTGCTACGGGTGCCGCTGGAGCAGTCTTCTTCTTCTTGTCGGCCTGTAATCCAGTCAGTCCATACATTCACGTGGTGATTACCCTGTGATCAACCCACCTGCTCCTTCTTCCTCTGCTTCTCACGCTCCTTCTTCTCCTTCTCCTTCTCAGCCTTCGTCTTGACTCGTCGTCCATCGCCCTCTTCCTCGTCTCCACCATCCTCGTCAGCCTCTGGCTCCGCGGCCTTGGCAACCTCCTTCTTCCCTCCCTTCCCACCCTTGCCCTTCTTCTCCGGCGCCCCAAACAGATCCTCATCCTCCATGCTAGCTTCCACGGGTGCCTTCGCGCTCAAATCCACAGCCGGCTCCTCCAGCGCGGGCGTGCCAGCACCACTCGGGTCCTCGCCTTCAAGAAAATCATTATCAGTAGCCTTTCCCTTCTTCTTCCGCTTCTCCTTGTTCTTCTTCAGCGCAGCCATCAGCCCGCCAGCAGGCGCTTCATCCTCGTCATCAGCGGCTGCGTCCGCAGCTTTAGCGTCCGTCTCTGCCTGTGCGATTGGGTCTGCGACCTCGCCTAGGCCATCGTCCCAGTCGTCGCCGCCTTTCTTGCCTTTCTTGGTCTTGGGCGCCATTTGAGCAATGTGTGTCGTCTAAGTGGGAAGTCGAAGAGGCGACCAGAATTAAAGGTCAGTTTAATTGAATTTATAGGCGTATTCAGGTTCGACCTGCAGCCAGATCGTGCGGTAAGTCCGGTGGCACCTGGTAACTGTGCATGCAGTCTATTTGCATACTACCAGTGGACGTTGATAGTATGATAACGCGAGGTGTAGCACACAGTGACGGGATAGACAATGTATGTTTGCCACAATATATCGGGAGAGTAACAATATTGACTGCGTGGGCGCGATGGTGGGGCTTCGGGAAGGGAAGTGACGTCTCGCCTCAGGCCCGCCAAAGTGACTAACAGTTCAACATGTACACTACCACGGTCAAATACTCTGACTCATATCGCAACGTTACATGAGAGAAGAGACCTGAGCGTAGCGTTGGTCCAATACTCGTTGGTAGCCTCTGGAGATTGTGCCCATGCACTGCACTCCGATGGCGAAATGCAACAAAGGCAGCGATAGGCATTGCACTCGTAGTACAGCATATTTTACATATTACTCCTCGCACGCTACCCTTGAGTTGCTCAAAACATGACTCTGCTGTCTCCACTCTTCCCAGCATCGCCCATGGGATCTGGTATGCTGCCCGCAGGCGTACCTTTCGCGAGAGGCGATGCGTGAGCGAAGAACAGCACTTTAATCGCAATCGCCAGTCCTGCGTGTAGCGCGATGACGATGACCAGTAGTATCTGTGAGGTCTTCTTGTCGGTCGCGGAGACGACTGGGAAGCTGTATTGCCGGTCAGCACGCTGCTTTTCGAGGGGCAGAGTAAGGGAGCGTACAGATTCCTGAACAGAAACACAGCCGAGAAGGCAAAGCCCACGCCAACGAAAGCGTAGTTGAGCGCTGTGAATGCTCGTCAGCCTTCGCTCTCCAAGACGCTCACATGACAGCTTGACACATACCCGACAGATTACTCCACGACACCAACGCAACCGGAATCCAAATCAAATTCCCATACCCATAAAGCGCCCAACACTCCACCAAATTCGCACTCTCACTCCCAAACCACTTCAACACGCCCCAAAGCCCCAACGGCACAAAAATAGTATACCCATAAACCAAACCCGCCGCGCCACTCAACAACTTGAAATCATACGCGCTATGCTCCTTCTCCGTCTCCGCCAAGTACTGGCTAATCGTCCCCGTCAGGAACAGGATTACTACGACGGTCGTGGCTATCCAGAAGGGGCCGTAGAGATCAGGGTTTCCTTCAAGGATATCGAGGAAGTTCGCGCGCGGATACAGGACTGAGCGGCAGCGGTGCGCGATTTGCGTGGTGGAGACGTCAAAGAATTGTTGGTAGAAGGCTATGGACCAGAGGTAGCGTTTCGAGGAGGTTGAGGCGGCGGTGGCGTTGGGTTGAGGGGTGAGGAAGGAGGCTTGTTGGGAGGATTTGGTGCGGGAAGAGGGGTTGTCGAAAGCTGTGCTGGGGGTTAGCATCTGCTTGAGGGCAGTGATAATAGATGAGAGCGTTACTGGAGTTGTGGAATTCAAGGTTGTCCTCCTGGAGGTCGGTGTGCCCAAGGTCGCCCTCAGCGTCTACGTCAACTACTACATCGTAGCCTTGTCGGTTGGCCATGATTAGAGGAGTGTGATTTGGTGAAATAATTCAAGTCAATGACCACAATGTATGCGCCTGGAGTGCTCCTCATGTCGAGATCAAAGTGACGCTTGGACCATCAATCCAACGCGACTGGCTGTCACGCGTTTACAGCCTCCGGGCTTGAGAAGAGCTATCTCGCTGTCTTCTGCACACCTCGTGTTCTCATGGTCATACCCCGACCAGCAACGCTTCGCACGCCCATTGCTGCCTGCGATATTCACTCCCAGTTTGCACACGTCCTTATCCGGCCATACAGCTCAGATCCCTTACTATCTGCCCGAGCACCTCCGATCACTCTCGAGAGCGAGACATCTCACGCATGTATCGGCTTGCCCACACCAGCGAGTCTGCAAAGTAAAGCCCAAGGGACCCGTAGTCTTGCCAGAATTTTGCAGTCCATCTATAATTCAAAAGACCGGCCATCTCTATGGCTGAAGTGCGCAGCAAATTTTTGCTGCAGTCATCTCGATAGCAGCACTGACGTGTTCCAGACTTTGCGGAGAGAGCACGAGTGTCGTTGTATGGCGACGTCGCTACAGCATCCAACCGCTGCCGTTTCCACCTGAGCTTCTTCGTGACAGGGCCAAATCGTAACCATACGGCTTCCAATGTCGCATTTCCAGGTATTTTCCCTTCCAAACAGCCCCAGATAACACTCATCCCACATCAACAACAAGCTGCAACGCCTTCGCCACGCCCGCCGCAGCCCTTCCAACCTCTCCGCCTTCCTTCCTAGCTTCCGTGACCCCCTGTACGAATGCTCTGTACATCCCCGATGTCACGAACGCCTCTTGGCGCTCTTCGGGATCCTCATACATCTCACTCTCAGTATCCCTGGGTTTTCCAAAAAGGTTCAGATAACCGTAAGCATTGCTCTTCGTGGGCATGAGGTGTGCCTCGAAATGCCACAATGGCCAGCACTGGGCTGCTTGGATGGCTAGTAGATCCTCATTCCGCACTGGTCTCACTAGCCCAGCGTTCAGGAACGTAGTCAATGTGTTCAATTGGTGAACCAGTAGTTTCGAGGAGCCCAACGACACCGTAGGCTTCGTAGCGCTCCATTTACCATCGCCTGTTAGTGAACCGGTAGTGCCTTCTGCTCCAGTCCACGAAAGCAGTTTTCCGAACGTCTCCAACGTCTTCACCCAGCCGCCTGCGCAGCTTACAATGCTCTCCGGTTGTGCTTCTATCAGCCAATCCAGTACATCCAGTGACGAGAGCTTGATGTCCGTTGAGAGGTGAGACATCCCTGCGCGGGTGTAGAGCAGCACTTGATCTATTGGCCCTAATTGATCAGATGGCAACACCCGTAGGAGCTTTAGCAGTTGCGAACGAACAGAGGCCGTCCCGTCGAGTATCAATGGCTGTGCTTTCGATAGAATAGCCGAGGGCGGCTGGGGCAATGCAGTCGCATTCATTGCAGGAATAGCATTCGTAAGCCATGCCAATGCGTCTCGTCGTTGCGTATCAGCCTTACTAGCCAGAAGAGACAGATTGTGGTTGAAGATCGTCGGCGGGTCGCGTCCAGATTCGCTCAAAGACTGTTGTTTGAGAACAATGGATTTGGCCGCAAAACTCGTATCGGTAGCATTGGTGTTTTTTGGTCGAGCCTTGCCGACCTTGAGCTTAGTCTTCTTGAAATCGGACTTCTTTTCGCGCTTCTTCTTCGCCGAGGAACCCATGGTAGAAGTAGAGAGACACTACCTACTCTCTCAAAAGTGTACAGCTTTCTTGAGGTACTATCAGCTTAGCTGCGACTGTGAAAACTGAGATTGCTGTCTTGTGAGAGACTGATATTGGCACCGCATACACGATGGCTGGCTTCTCGAAGGGACAGCCAATCGATCCTTTGGCGATGAAAGCGTCAAGAGGTATGCTCAGAATATTCCAGAGACTGCCTTGAGAAAGTACAGTCAAAATCATAAATTGGCTTGGCGAAGTCAGTGCAACTTCTTGCATGTGAAGCACGGAGTTGGTGAACGCCGATTCTTCGGTCGTTCGCGCTCAGACTGCCCAAAGGAACTTGTCACACACTACGGAGTATAGCTACCTACACTTCATAGCACACCCCACCGAGCGCGAGCATCATGCAGCAGACCACTCCATCAGAGGAGACGGCTGCGTTGCTCGCACGCTTGGCGCAACGTCCCGGCGTACAGAGCACTCTCATCCTCTCACGCGATACGGGAGCCATAGTGCGATCGACGGGCCTGATTACCGCCGAGGATCTGGCAGAAGACGGCGAAGAGGCGGTAAACGGGAGCAATGGCACCGATACAGCGAAGAAGGGCACGCGCAAGGCAGAGGAAGTCGCGCATTTGGTGTGGACATTCGTCAAGAATGCAGGCACCACAACGACAGGATTGAATGGCGAAAGCGACGAGGTGAAGCTTCTCAGGCTACGGACAAAAAGGAATGAGCTCGTGATTGTGCCGGATTCGAAGTTCTTGCTGGTCGTGGTGCACGACACGCCGCCTGCTTGAATTTCTCGAGTTTCGAGACACGCCCACTTTACACAGAAGGCAGATCTGGACACCCATCCGGACTTGAGGAGACCCTGCAGCACAGCAAGATACTGCTCTGAAGTTGCAGCTCACCAATGAGCCTCGCCAACCTCTACTTCGTTCACATCCACACCATCAACGAACCACCTCTGGCCCTCCTCAATCTCGACATCGTTCCCGCTCATCTGCCGCTTCCGCATCCGACCGTCCTCAGCAAAGGTCCAGTCCTCTAGACCGTAGCAACGCTTCCACTTCATGCCATCATGAGAGTCTTGGTACTCATACCAAAACTGCACAGCGATCTTGTTGTCGGTGAATGCGAACAGCTCCTTGCGTAAGCGGTAGGACTTCTCCTTCTCCCACTTCGCTGTGAGGAAGCTGACAATCTGATCGGTGCCTCGTAGGAAGGACGAGCGATTGCGCCAGATGCTATCATCGGTATAGGCCTTGCCGATTGTCTTTGGGTCTCTGCTCGCTAGGGATCAGTGGCCGTGCATGCGGGACCTTGAAGTTAGAGCACTGACTGAGTGTTCCACAAGTCCTGGGCTTTCTTGACTTTCTTGGTGGCGGACTCCTTGGTGAAGGGCGGCACAAGCGACATGTTGAGCCTGCTGAACACCGAGCGCAATGGAGTAGACGGTGTCCGAGGTTCCAGACTGGCTGCAAATGCAAGGTGCAACTACACACAATCGACTGCCCTGTGTTGGACTGAGAATCAACGAGATGGAAGTGCGACCCTACGTTCTCCAAATGACTACTTCCATCCTTCCAAGTACGAAGGCTGAGATGGACTGTGCAAGAATTTGCGATGACTCGTAGGCGTGTTGGAGTTGAACGCCCAACTACTGCATGCATACAGTCAGCAGCAGGGCTCCTCGATTGATTAACTCATGCAACAAGATCCCCGTCGGCAAACTCGGGCTTCGGCTGTTCCTGCGTGTGAAACTGATGTGCAGCTCTACGTCAATGGTGGGGGTTGGTGGGGTTCAGTGTTTGTCAATCCATCCATCAATGTTGCCATAACTACTACACTTCGGAGTACTTTCCATCTTTATCACTTCTCTCACATCAACACTTTTACCAAACCTCAAGAATTCAAATCAACAGCAGCAATCATGCCTCTCAAAGTCGGCGACAAGTTCCCTGAAGGCGTCAAGTTCGAGTAGGCACCACCATACATACGAGCCAATTACGATCACTAATCAATGCCAACCCAGCTTCGCCCCCATAACCGACCCAGACCCAACCTCCTGCGGCCGCCCCTCTGAATACGACGCCTCCAAAGAGTTCGCCAACAAGAAAGTCGTCCTCGTCTCCGTCCCCGGCGCCTTCACCCCCGGCTGCCAAGCCTTCCACATCCCGCCCTACCTCCAGAACGCCTCTAAGCTCGCCGACAAGGGCGTCGACGAGATCGTGATCATCGCCTCGAACGATGCGTTCGTTATGAATGCGTGGGGCAAGGTCAATGGTGTTAAGGGGGACGATAAGGTAAAGTTCATGAGCGATACGAAGACGAAGTTTTCGGAGACGCATGGCTGGCAGGCGGGGATGGGAGATCGGAATGGCAGATGGGCTATGGTTGTTGAGAAGGATGGGAAGATCTCTTATAGTGAGGTTGAGAAGAGTCCGGGTGAGGTCACTGTGAGTTCTTTCTCTGATGAGGCGGGCTGCGGTCCTCTGATACTGACTGCATGTAGGTCTCTGGCGCAGAGGCGGTTCTTAGCAAGTTGTAGACCGGTTCGGTTGAGTAATCAGCTGGATGATGGGCGTGTGTGTATGGATGTGTATACAACAGAGCTGTACGAGACATGCCACCCATATCAGCCCGAAGACTTGATGCGACCGTTGCGACAAAAGCTAGCGATGTTTGATGGCACTGGTCATCATTTTCAGACTCGATTTCGCTATGCTATCCATGGCTCTATGGTGCTGTTGGCCATCCTGACCGAATCACTGCCCGTTTTGCAAGATCGTGCGCGTCCTTCTGCACGTCCTGTTGCCTGGCAACCTCACGCTTCCCACCAAGAACGCCCTCGCTGCACCTGGAAGGCCCTGCGGCCATCCGTCCCTGCGCCGCCTGGACTAATCTATGCCAACCAATTACGCTTCTCCGTTCAGCTGTTACCTGAACAAATCCCTCAATTCCTCAATCTTCTTCTGACTCTCCTCTTTCTTGCTCAGCTTCTTCTCCATGCTCAGCTGCGCAAGCTTTACCTTCTTCTTTTGCAAGTCCTGAATGCTCTGCTCAATGCTCTTGCTCATGATAAATCTCGTAATCTCCACATTCCTCTCCTGGCCCAAGCGGTGCACACGATCAATAGCCTGCTGCTCGACACCTGGGTTGAATTGAGGCTCCATCATGTAGACCTTGTTGGCAGCTGTGAAGTTCAGACCCTGACCACCAGCGCGGATGGAGACGAGAAGGACAACGACCTGAGGATTGGTCTTGAAGACTCGCAGAACCTGGGCGCGCTTGGAGACAGAGAGGCTACCGTCGAGGCGGACGTAGCCGATGTCGCGATTGTACAGCGCGTGTTCGATAAGATCGAGGTAGGAGGTCCACTCGGTGAACACCACGCTGCGGATGGGAGGCTCGCCAAACGGCAACTGCTCCGACTCGGCCCTGGACTTGTCGAGAGCGTCGAGCAGCGCGTTCACCTTGGTATGAGGCCCGCTGTAGTTCTCCTCGTTCCATGTAACAACCTTGCCCTTCTTGCGGTTGTTGACGTGGTCGCGGAGGTATCCGGAGTAGCCACGGCGCGTGAGCTGGAAGAACTGGAATCGCACATAGGCTTCGCAAGATGGACAGTCGTGGTAGCCGTCTGTACGCAGCTGAGGTGCCACCTTACGCTTCAGCTTCTCTCTGCAGTTGGGGCAGTAGAAGTGATAGCAGGGTGTCAAGCTTGCCATAACACCGTCCTCGTCGGGGTCGTCGTCCGACGATTCGGCATCGTCACTGTCCTGCTCTAGACGCTGCTCAGCACGGTTGTTCAAGATGTTCGTGCCACAATCGGCACACTGAGCCATCTCACTCTGCTGTGCCATGTGAAACATCTCGTATGCTTGCCGATCCGTGATGAATGTAGCTTCTTCGCCTTCCACTTCAGGCTCATCGCCCAGTTCGATCGCGTTGTGCTCGTCCATGCCTTCGAGGTCTTTGAGGTCTTCTGGGTTGAGCATCTCTTTACCATGACAGCAAAGCATTCGCATGCGTAGGATCGCCTTCAGGACGTGCGCGTAAGCTTTGCCGCGGAAACGCTGAGTGTTATTGTTGGTCATCGTGCGGATGTGGGCATTCGACTGCCCAGCGAAGCGCTCGTAGAGTTTGCGCTCATCTTCGCTCATCTCCAGCTCCACGAGGAATTCGTCCTTCTTGACAATGTCGATCTTGTCTTTTAGGCGACGGAGAGTGATACTGTCCACCAGAATACGTAGGTGCTGCAGCACATCAGTATTGCCAGTCCTGAATGGCGCCAAGATGTACTGAGCAAAAGCTCCAGGCTCATCAAATGGCTGGATACGCAAGAAGCGGATGAGAGCACCCAGGTCATCCAGCTTATTCTGCACTGGAGTACCAGTGACTGCCCAG
Source organism: Rachicladosporium sp. CCFEE 5018 (assembly GCA_002077045.2). NCBI lineage: Eukaryota > Fungi > Ascomycota > Dothideomycetes > Cladosporiales > Cladosporiaceae > Rachicladosporium > Rachicladosporium sp. CCFEE 5018. Next base: position 148,970 of record KZ111152.1, read on the forward strand.
CGTCTCTGGGCGTTGATTGCACAAGCACCTTTGGCGACACTAGTGTTGCTGTTACGAATCATATGCGCCTCGTCCAGCACGACGCGGAACCACTGAATCGGGGCAAGTCCAGCTTTCTTGCGCAGGGTGTCTGCCATCTCTGTCGCAACAGTTCCATAGGTTGTAAGTATGATGTCGTACTGTGCCAGCACGTCCAGGTCTTGTATACGTCCAGTGCCGTGGTATGTATACACGCTGAGTGCGTCTTCGTGTATGTGAGATTGCAACTGATCGGACCAGTTGGAAAGCACCGACTTAGGGCAGACGATGACTGTTGTCTTTGCGTTGCGCTGTACCGTTCCCATGTTCATTGGTGGATCCTCGTTGCCGAACGCTTCGGCAGCATCCACTGTAGCAGCAATAAGGGAGAGGATACTCAGAGTCTTACCCAGACCCATCATGTCAGCCAAGATGCCGCCGTACACAGGCTTGGGCTTATCCGCGGTTCTCTGCCCAGTGATTACGTTAAAGTAGGAGACTCTGCCATTTGGCTCGATTCGCTCCTTCCACAACGTGTGGACGTCTTTGCTCATAGTCCTCTTGATCTCCTCATTCGCTGGCTCTTCATCCGCCTGCACACGCTCACTGCCCTGTGTGGCGTCGTAACCCTCGTGGGCAGTCAAGAAGTGCAGTGCTTGCTTCTGATGCGGCATGAGCTCTGTCGCAATGATGCTCTTGTCCGCATCCTTTTCAGCAAGATCGTCGTTCTTCTGCATGTTTTCGAACAGCGCATTTGCATCCTGGCGCATCTCCTCGGCTGTACGGATGATTGCCGTAGTGGAAGCGCTGACGCGTGGTTTCGAGACACCGCCAATGCTCTTGCTACGGACATCCGACGGTACATGCGGGTTGTAGACCTCGACGCCGCTGTCCACGCCCGTCATAGGGTTCGAGAGGAATAGATTCCGCTGCGAGAGGAATCTGCCCATGGAGTCGGCCTTGTTGCGGGGACAATACATGATGATTTGCACATTGATGACGTCCGACACAGACATCTTGGGTACTTCATCCGCCTTCCGCGGAGTCCTGCCGATGAAGATCTTGATGCGGAACCTGTTCAAGTTCTGAGCAGCAGGCTCGAGCAAGGAGCATAGAGCTGCAGCGGCTTGAGCAGTAATTCGAGCGAACCTTGCCCCAGTCCTGTCCACCAAGTGGATGATCGAGTCCCTGGCACCGCCTTCGCGTTCGTATTTGCATCTCGTGGGAGGCCAAAAATCTTTGCCCAGTGTGCTCGACTCTGCGAAGGCCGGAATGCGAGTACGGTTGGCCTGACAGTGGAGCACACCCATGCAGACTTCGAAGTTGTAGTCCAGTCTGCGCTCGGTGCAGGACTCACAGACAGTCGCCTTCTCATCGGTAACCTCATTGCTGCATCCTTTCAGCTTACACAGCCTCTTAGAGCTGGTGATCTCAAGATCGTCGTCGTCGTCGTCAGCGACCTCGATTGGGTTGATCCCTGGACCGTTGGAATCGCGTGCTTGCTTCTCGGCCATGCGCTTTCTCTCCTCTGCAAGATAAGTGCCGAGACCTGCGTTTCCGACCCCAGAGAAGTGCGTGCGACTCTTTGATCGATCAGAGTCGATGTCATCATCTTGAGTCTCCGCTTTGCGCTTCTGCATCTCCAATGGCGCATCACGGGCCTGGGTCCTCTGGCCAAAGAGAATGTCCCAACCAGGTGCGCGTTCGGGTGTGTTGGTAGCGTCGGTGCCAGATGTGTCCATGGCATCTATGTTATCGTCGTCCATCTTGTGAGCTCTTGCGCTGGACTTTGCCGCGCGTGGATTCAAAAGCAGCTTTGGATCGAATCGTGGGGTTGATGGCGAAGTTTTGATCGACGTTCCGTTCGTCGCCGACGGCTGCGGTTTGCGACTCTGCTTAGGGCCTGTGTCGATTAGTGCGGTTTCCTCGAAGCTGCTGGTTCGGTGGTGTGTTGGATTGGCTTGTGTGAGGTCCAGTGTTGGCATGTCAAACGTGGGGTGCGCTTCACCTCACTGGCGGCACTGGAAGTGCGCTCAGGAGTGGCGCAACGCGCCTACTAAGGTAGCACAATGTGCGTGCAAGTGGTTGATGATCGAGGAGGGTGTGAGGGATGGTGTAGGGTGGTAGCATGTGGTGATCGTCGAGTACCTTCAGGCCTAGGAACACATAGGACCAAGATGTATATTGATGTCGTGGTGGAGTGGTGGAGGAAGGTGCAAGGGAGAGGAATCTCTTAAATAGTCCAATGAGGAGCAACAGAGCACGTGAGGCGTCAACCCTCCTAACGACTTGCTTGTTCACGTGTAAAGAGCAGATTCGCGGGTGATGATGAAACTAAACGTACCATAATTAGGAGTCCTCTTAGTTGCCTTCGCCTTCTCCTTCGCCTGCTCCCTGGCGAAAGCCTTTGGGTTGAGCAACAGCCTGGGATCCATGCTGGCAATATTGCGCCCTTTTCAGAGTCTTCCAGACCGTCCTCCGCCACCCTCCAGAGACACCACAAGTCCAGTATCGCGCCGCAGTATCATCGCTCGTAGTATGAGACCGAGTTCACTCGGATTATAGCCTTCGTCACCTTGTGGAGAACATCGCTTCACACGAATACCAGTTTGCAGCCGAAATACATAGAGGACCAGGTACAAACGCCGCGAAAGTAGGCTAGAAAAGTGAAGGAAGTATGAAATGAGAGTCATCTTCGCATCTTCACAAGGAGTTGATGGAGTGGCGATACTGGCGCCGGTACGCTGCGGTTGATCCCGAACCTTATCGAGCTGGAAATACCTGGACCGCTATGGAGATACCAAGGACAATGCGCATAGACTGGAACGAGTCCCGTGCCGTGTAGGCCGCTTCAGTTTCTACCATACACCAACTCGTGATCTTGATATCCTACAGATAGTACTGTGGCCGCATATTCATTCCATGCCGCCCATCAGATCTTCGCTCAACACCAGCTGAAGACTGGCGGTTTCCCCTTAATCATCTCCAACCGCTCCACGATGACCTTCCGTCTGCTTCCCTCCTGCTCCCGTGCCGCCACAAAGCCCAGATCACCATCGCCATCGCTACCCTCACTCAGACCACTGCTACGCCGACCGAGACTAAAGCGCCGCCGCCGCTCAGACTGTGGCTGCCAGTGTCGACGAGATGCCTCTTGCGAGGTGCGATTATCACCTGTATGCGCTCGAGTAGTCGTTGGTCGCTTACGTGAAGGCGTAGGCGGGAGGTCGAACGTGATGGGCGCAGTTGTCGACAGGGGTTCAGTGCTGTCTTTAGACTGCGGCACGATGTCGGAGCTGTTGTGTCGCGAGTAATTGAAAGGATTCTGTGCGAACTCCCTCACTGGCGAGGAATTGAAGCCAAGAAGATCATGGTTCGGCTGCGGTGCTGAGCCCATTGCAGCGCTGATGTCCATCTCTCCTTGCTCGCTGCTGGAACGCACTTGTCTGATCTCGCGGGCTTGTTCTGCGCGCAGTCTGTGAGCGCTCCTACGCATCTCCTCAGACGGTCTACTCATGTGTACAGCCACAGGCACTTCGACCAGATCGTCCCATACACACGCTCGGTCTCGTCGCGTGAGCTCCAACGGGCCATGATCTGGCGTCTTCAGTGTCTCGACGACGTTCCACGCCTGCCCTTTCATGACCGCGATCTGCCGTGCAAACATACGTTCCTTGAAGTCGGCGTCGATCTCAAAGCACTGTCGCAACTTCACCTGGGTGTCGCTCCACCAATCTTTGGATGTGAGCAGGGGCAAGAAGTGTGCGCGCGTCTTGGCACTGAATGGCCGGCCGATGAGAGAGACAGGGAGGAAGAGCCAGCCGAAGGGATAGCTGCGCCATGCATCCGGGTGTTTCCAAGGCCATGAGAGGGAGTTGTCGATTGCGCCGATATTCGGGACTGCTGTTCGACCATCGCCACCCGGCGTCGTGGACATGCTCTCCTGCCTGCGATAGTAAGGATCGGCGTTGCCGTTGAGCATGCTATCGTCTTTGGGTGGTTCCAGTACAACCTCAGCCGTCTGCTTCTGCTCATCAACCTTGATCATCCAGTTGTCAGTCCCCCTGTCTGTGTTGCGCATGATGTAGTCGAGTATGACAAGCTTCTCAAGCTGCTCTCGGAAGCTCTCTCGCAGCGCATCAGTCCAAAACTCCAGCCTTGCTCGGCTTTGAGCGCCTGTTGGTCCATCATCCTCCGCGTCACTGACATCACCTACAGCGCTTGCTGGTCGACAATCTTCCGCCCATCTCCGTCTCTTCGTTCGTTTCGGCGCGTCTCGAAAGCCACCGTTGTGATGATCTGGCCAGGGATGCTCCTGGAAGAACTCTGTCGCACCTTTGTATCCCTTTAGGAACACCTGGAAGGATCCTTGCTTCTCTGGTAGAGGCTTGCCCTTCCGGTAGTGTTGCCTTCGATCCCAGTAGTCGTAGAAGAAGCTCTTACTCGACAGACTTACAACCTCCGTATATGGCACCAGATTTGTTCGCAGCTGGCAGTCAAGCACGTATGCCGCCGCTTCACTCACATACGACAGATTGGGAATTAGGCATGCGCGTCCGAAGCCGAAGGGAAAGAGGTTGCGATGGATCCACTTGGTCCATTTGGGATTCTTGCTGGCGTAAGGCTCCTCGTCCTTGGGCTTGAACACGCCAAGTACCTTCCCACTGCTGTTCCGTGCAAAGTAGCTCCCACTGCTCCCTTGAGCGATCAGGGTGGGATGCAGCCCAAGCTCAATTGCAGTCCTCACGCTCTCGACCATGTCATGGAACTCAAGCTTGGACAATCGCTCTCCGGGCTCAGCATGGTCGGCCTCCAGCAGTTCCTTTGTCGCCGGTCGCACACCTTCTGGTGCCTGAAAGACCGACTGATAGATCTCGAGATGCTCATCCTGTGCACTCTTCCCTCTGACTTTGCGGATCGTGAACTTGTCCTTAATCTCGTCCGCCCATCGCTCGAGCCGCGCATTTATGGCCTTAATATCGACGCCACTGTTAGTCCGTCTCCGTCGGCCTGATCGTCTAGGTGAGTTGGAGCCCGAGGGTATGTGCATGCGCTCGCGACGCTTGGGTTGTATGGGACTGAAGTGGGTATCATCGGATGTCGAGAGTCTGAGAGGATCCTGGAATGGCCCTTCGTCATGGTCGTAGTTGTATGGACCTTCCTCCTCTGCTTCCTCTGCCTGCACTATCCTCTCATACCCGGAAGTGCCTCCTTGGGGACGCGATCTGGGCATTCTTGCTAGGGCAAACGTCCATTCATTGACTATGCTGTTTCTGTCCCATTCTGCACTGCAGGTGAGTCGATCGAATGAGGTCCAAGTCGGATCCAATGAAGGTGTTCTCAAAGATCACACTCTATATCGCCAACGAATAGAGTGTTCGGGAGAGGCCCGAACGGACACTGTTGCATAAAGCTCTGCGGGGGACGCCACGATCGTCTTCCGCGAATGCTTGTTTGTTGCATAACCAGGAACGGGCTCAGTCCGATCGATCAGAGACCAGGTCAGGGTGAGAGCAGACTTCCCTCATGAGATGTCAATAAATTCGTTCACAGCAGGATTTTGTCGCTCGCCGACGCATCATTGAACAATGCGCCATCTGCGAATTGGTCAACTGGAACGCATCAATGCATCGCGCTGGTCCAAGCTTCTGAAGTCACCGAGCTCCGATAGATCTTATCAACGCCCCTTTGGAAATATGTAGACGTGTAACACAGCTCGGACGCGGTTCGTCAGATCTTCAATGCCTTCTAACAACATCATAATCAATACTGCGATTCGATCTGCCGCTGCCTTTGCGTCGTAGCTGTTCACTCGCTTCATCCATTTGACGACGAGCAGACTCTCCAGTACTGTACAGCTATCCAGACAAGACGCGTGCCTCCGTACTCCGATCTCAGACGATTCAGATCTGGAAACCGCATTGACGCACTTCAATGCTCAAGAATCCTCTGCGACCGGAGCAACCCAGCTTCGGACCACGACACGGGTTCCCTGACCCTCCTCAACGCCCACAAAGCAACCAGCCCGAATTCCGCTTCCGATTAGCCAGTCCTGCGCAGCCTGCGAAGCCGCTACATCCTACATATTCAAGTACACAGTTGCCCGGCTTGTCGGCATTGGCGGCGCTGGCCGCGAGTGCAGCGCCGCTAGTGGAGGATCCTGAGAGGTGAGTCTAGAATCTGTACCATCGCGAGAAACTCCTATATGGGTCGGACAAGAACGAGGAGGTGCATGGTCGACTTAAGCTTGAGCATGAGCATGCTGTAGTCGAAGTATGCTGTCGCGGAAGATTGCGAGCT
>KZ111152.1:162873-175675 GCA_002077045.2 Rachicladosporium sp. CCFEE 5018
TCTGGAAACCGCATTGACGCACTTCAATGCTCAAGAATCCTCTGCGACCGGAGCAACCCAGCTTCGGACCACGACACGGGTTCCCTGACCCTCCTCAACGCCCACAAAGCAACCAGCCCGAATTCCGCTTCCGATTAGCCAGTCCTGCGCAGCCTGCGAAGCCGCTACATCCTACATATTCAAGTACACAGTTGCCCGGCTTGTCGGCATTGGCGGCGCTGGCCGCGAGTGCAGCGCCGCTAGTGGAGGATCCTGAGAGGTGAGTCTAGAATCTGTACCATCGCGAGAAACTCCTATATGGGTCGGACAAGAACGAGGAGGTGCATGGTCGACTTAAGCTTGAGCATGAGCATGCTGTAGTCGAAGTATGCTGTCGCGGAAGATTGCGAGCTACGGATCTACTGCTTCGAAACTGGTCTTGTGGGATACACTGCTTCGATCATCACGATTGCTCCTGGACTTCCTGGGGCGCGCGTATGAATGTCGTAGAAGTCACAAATTCGCGTGGCGGTTTTCTAGTGGCTCGAAATGAAGCGTGTGTCGTCGGATTAGACTACGAGCTCGCGAAGGAAAGTGCGATCGAGACATATGTTCGCCTCAGGCCCGCGCTATGCCCGATGAGTGCTGTAGAAGATCATGACTGACGATACGAGTAACGCAGGACTTCGACATCATCGCCCGACAGCATGAACCAACAGTACGCGCCAGCAGCGACAGCAGGAGGTGGTGGCACTGGCATGAACGCGCCGGTAAGTCAAAACCACTCACGCACAATAACTCGGTCGCTTTGAGCTGTATCGATAAGGAATTGCTGACAGACTCTCTCGCAGCCGATATGTCAAAACTGTGGCACATCAACAACACCCCTCTGGCGTCGCGACGAGTCCGGCTCAGTACTTTGCAACGCCTGCGGACTCTTTCTCAAGCTCCACGGTCGTCCGCGACCTATTTCGCTGAAGACGGACGTGATCAAATCTCGGAACCGCGTCAAGTCCACTCAACCGACAGCATCCCGCAAACGCGACTCGCAGGGCGACGGCGTCGATACTCCGCCTCAGCAGTACCAAGCAAGTCCCTCATTACCTTCACACCACCCGACAGCAGAACCCTCAAATGTAACCTACGCTCACCCACATCACCTTCCTCACGCTTCAGATCAGGGCCCAACGCCACCAGCCCTCAGCCGGACTGCGACGCCCAGCCGACACCACCAGACAAATCCCAACATCGCTCCCCAGCACCTCTTCGACAACCTTTCGTTACCGAATGACTCCTTCGCCTCGCCGTCCTTGAATCCATACAATCCTCAGGCACGTCACCCGAGTCCAGCCGCTAGTCTGAACGGCTCAGCACCAGTGGTGATGTTGGAGGTCCCGCAGACCTTCGACGCAGTCATCGCGCAGAACAGTGCTCTGCGAACCCGGGTCAGCGAGCTCGAGGTCATCAATGAGCTCTTCCGGGGACGCGTGAAGGAGCTTGAGTTGGCTGAGCTAAGCGCGAGGAGAGCGGCGGATGAAGCTACGGCAGAAGTCAGTAGGCTTAGAGCTGTGATCGAGAAGTCGAGAGGGGACCTTGGCAGCGATGACGGGAGGGAATCGAAGAGGGCGAGGGTTGAGGAGCCAGAGGAAGGTCCGTTCGCGGAGTTTACTAATGGCGGAAATTGAGAAGTCGGTATGATTGAGATGATGAGGGAATGAGGTGGGGATGTACTTCTAGTTGTATACCCAAAAGTTGTCTGCCTGTACTATATACTAGTAGCTCTACAAGGCTGCTGAACTCGAGTCATGATCGATATCTCACCTGTCTCCAAAGCATCCGAGTGAGTACTAATGCGATATATCGCGACTCCAGAAGCTCTGCTGCTTAAATCTTCGCAACTGGGCCAAATCTGCGGCCAAGATCATTGGAATTGCCGCGATATGGCTGCTGTGAAGCAGCTTCACGCCTTTATAGGCGCACGTGGAGTGTTCTCTGAGCTCAGCGTCGCCACACGGCTGACATGGTCACGTGGCATTATAGTCCGACCGCTGCGATGAGCTTCGTCGATGCGGTCGTTAACGATTATCCACGTGCCAGCGATCCATGTGCTTCCGCACTGGTTGGCTAGCTTATATCCCCTGACTTTAGTCACTCCATCTAATCCAGATGATCAGATGACGGCGCGCAGGTAGGCCCATGCCTTGGCACGCAAGATCAGGAGCGGTCTGGTGAAAATGTCAATCGATGCACCCCCGCGACTTAAGTACAGAGCAAGGGCAGCAACGACGAGTGTAGTCGTAGTAACGACCGCAGGTCGTCTATATCGTCTGACTAGAACGTTGGCCCTGGCGATGTTTTTCTTTCGACTGTCGTAGGCCTGGATCTCAGCAGCATGACGTTTGAAGTACCTCTCGCCGTCAAGCAGCGTCTGTGACGCGAGCTTCGTGAGACTGGAGGTGGTCTTGAGGACACTGTTGCCAGAGATGCTGAACCACGTCCAGCTGCGGAGTCGAACCGGCGGGTAATCTTCGAATAGCTTCGCAGCCCTGCCAATAAGAAGGTCGAGGTCCAGTGGCTTCGGTAGCTTTGACAAGATACTGTGCAGCATGTCATGCTCGTCGGCTTCGAGCTCCAGCAGTTCTTTCTTTCGTGACACAACGATCTGTCACATCTGTCAGTATGCGTTGTCGCAATGTCTTGTTGCGGTCAAGTGACGTACCACCGCATACAAGTAGATTGACACCACAGCCTCACTTGCCAGCAGAAAGTCAAACAGCCTCGCGATATCCCCATACTCCTGTATATCATGCGCGTACAATGTTAGCGTAGCGGGTAGCGCAAAGTAGAAAGGAGCCGTCTGGCTCAAGTGCTCGTATAATTCGGCGTCAGCTGCACGCAATATTGCTGGCAGAAGCTGCAAGTGTGACAAGGCGCCGCTCATAGTAGGTAGCATGAAGTCACGAATGCGCAGGAGCGACAAGCGCGCTGCGGCTGCGGCTGCTGCATTGGCGCCGAGAACCAACAGAAGCACCTGCACGATGTCGTGGTAGCCCTGGAAATAGCAGAGTATTGGGTGGCGGCGGAGTGTGGCTTTTATTATGCGAGACAGCTCTGCTTTGCGCAGGTCTAGACCCGCGTCGGATTCTTCTACGCGGTGACATTAGGCGAGTGTGCATATGAGGCACGGGCGGGTGACATACCAACGGGGTAGTAGACGAAGGAGCGATTGACGTCAAGGTCGACTTGGCCTTCTTCGCGGTGAGATGGAAGATCCTCCCATGATTGTACAGATTCCTCATCGCCGCCACTCGGATCTTTGACACCAAGTAAGATTGGCCCTGGTCAACGATTAGTAACGATAATAGCTATCAAGAGCATGGCTTGGCATAACGCCTCGCGGTTACGGTCACGTACAGGCGGTTCGACGGACCTCATCCTCGATCAGACCGCCAGGAGAGACGGCTAAGCTGCGCAGTGCCAATAGATCGCGATCTCTGCATGCTTCGAGAATGGCCTGCACCTTGGCCTTCTCAGCCTCCGATAGTGGGGTCTTCCTCCAAGACTCTTCCAGAGGCGGAACGTCGATATCGACCGATGACTTCGGCTCGAGTTCTGCTCTCGAACGGTCGTCTCGTTTATCGCTTGAATTTGCCCGGGTACCAATACTTGAGTCATCGGCGATCGTGGCCATTCAGCTGGCAGGAGGATGCAAACCAGGTTACGTGAGCTGCTTGCTCGGTTTCATGTCCAGCTTTACAGCTGCATGGCCCAGTCGGCTGTTGCCGAGTAGCTGCGGGCAAGCCCAGGTGAGGAGGTGCACGCTCACACGAGCTGCAGATGGGAGGCGTACGGGAATGGTGTGCAGGCTACCGGTCAACGAGTATGGCGATGACTTCGGCGGCTAGACGAGCAGTCGGACCTGGCTGGCTTAGCCGTGGTGATACATACGGATAGAGTGGACAGGACGCTGATATCTCTGCCTGCGAAGCCTGCCGGAGGGACGGGATCGTCGCTAGGAGCTGCACAGCCTGTCAGGCATAGACGGCTTGCATACGAACCCGGTCGTCCAATGGCGTACTTCTGCAACGGTGAAGCAGTTGAGGCGATGCTATTGAGCATTCAGTCTGAAAATATTCCGCTCGGTATGCAGGTCGATGGAAGTCTGAAGTCGATGTGACAGGTCACTCTCTGTGCCACCTGTGGCTTCGTCTGTGGCGTGAAACCCGGCGAGGTGGTTTCGACTTTTAGGAGGCACACTGTGCATTTGCTTAGGGTAATATAGATTACTCAAGAGGCTAGCATGATGATCGCGGCCCATGCTCCGTTTGTCCATGAACTACAAGCGGAAGGTGTGGACTGCAGCCTCGAGAAACGGACGACACATGCACTGAGAGGCAAAGTGGAATGGCCGCGCTTGCTGTGTCATACAAAACACGACACACTTCGTGGAACATCTGCCGGCCACACCACCTATAGCGTCGATCCACACTGGCTCGATTACTTGAGGTTACATACAAGGTGACTGGACGTCGCCATACATGATCGGATCCACAGATCGGAACGCCTGTATGAAGGTGAGACACCACATCGCGGGATTGCCACGCTGTCGATGGTACACAACAAGCAACCCTATCAACTCACAAAGGCTCCAATCGCAACAGCCGGAGCAGTGTTTCACATCACTCCCATGCCGCAGAAGGATTCCTGGGCTGTACAGTAGTCATCCTGTGGACTGATACCGATCATGCCCACTCGATAACACTTATCGTCACGTTCGCCCGATTGCTGCTTTGCTTAATAGCGCTCCCCTGAGCGCGACACCTCCCGTGGATGAATGAGTGAAGGCATGGGGGATCTCGCCAATGGCCACAGCAAGCGCTCCAGTCCCGGGTTCCTCACCAAGACGATCGTACCTAGTCCGGTCATACGATGGATCCTACATGCCCGCATCCGACAGTCGGATCTCAACGATGTCGTCTTTGTCGGCGACGACTTCATCCATGTTAAACAGGTCAAGCGTGGCGGGCAGCTCGATCATGTCATCTCAAAATCAGATTTCAATGCGCACATCCGGGCAGCGAAAGTCTTCAGCATCGATCCCGATCCACCAGAAGACGATCTCCTCGACATCAAAGATGAACACGAGGACTTGCATTCGACAAAGAAATCGTACCCGCCACAGCTTCTAGTACTGACCCTGAGCACTGATGAATTGCTCTTCCTGTACCTCGAGGAAGCATCGCCTGGCCAGCTTCGCTTTGTACATCAGGCAGCGCCTATCGCTTCGATGGATCGCATCTTGTTCCAGCCTGGCGGGCATCTTGCGATTGATCCTCTTTCACGCGCAATTGCCGTCGCCGCAAACGAGAGTGAAGTGGTGCTCTACTCTGCGAAGGATATAGGCGACATCAAACAAGGCCTGTGTCTGAGGGAACGCACTTGGCATCCAATAAAGGCCCAAAGGCTTGTGTCCGTCGACGGTGTGATACAGCACATGGATTTCCTGATCCCAGACGCCAAGGATCGTGACCATGTGGTCTTGCTGCTGATAGTCGTCGAGAAGCGGAAGACGAAGGCAATCTGCATTGACTGGCATGGCAACTCTGATTTCGACCAAGCTCAGCTACACCCAAGTCAGGCAATCGAGATCGTCAAGACCGTTTCGAGCTTGTTGATTCCATTGATTTCAGCAGCATTCCTGCTCATCACAGGCGAACAGATCAAGCTCTACCGTAACCTGCTGTCAGGTCCTCCGAGTTCAACAAGCTTCAAACCGTCACCTGTAGAGACACCATACCCAGGCGATTCCCCTCTGCAGCCAGTATGGGTGGGCTGGTGCAAGCCGCGGCGTACTAGGTCAATACGACAAGAGCTGGATACAATCTATCTCATGCGCGAAGATGGTTTAGTCTTTATGCTAGCAGTAGCTTCAAATGGCACGATGGTCATGAGCAACGCGGGAGATGCCAAGTGTCATGCGGGTATGGCCTTTGCCTCACTCGGCGATGATCGAGACCCCGATATCCTAGCGTTCGTTGGCGATATGAGCAACGGATCCGTCGTTTCGATCGGACATTGGTCGACTCCAATCCGCATCACAGAGCTCAGTCGACATGATACTATGGCCATGCAACCTATAGCTACACTTTCAAATTGGGCTTCATGCACAGATCTGGTGGTGTCCAGTTTGCCGTACTCTTCGGGCAGATCTACAAGATCGCGAGACTCCATATTCGTGACTTCTGGCAGGCAGCCATATGGCACGGTAACCGAGCTTCGACAAGGATTGGAAGCTCGCCTGTCAGCGTACATCGAGCTTGAGGACCTACGCGGGACGGTCGGGACGTGGGTGCTGCCCAACATTACGACCGGGTCGGTATTGATACTTCTTACAACGCCAACAGCAACGCGACTATACGACTATGACCTCGAGACTGGAGTTGCGGAGCTCGACGATGAGAATGCGCGGACCTTTGATCTCGCTCAACGGACACTTGCAGCGGACATGTTGCAAAACACACACTTACTACAAGTCACCCAAAACGGTGTGAAAGCTGGGTCGACTGTGTCAGCGAGCTTCGAAGACAAGATATGCCACCGCTGCGAAGACGCCACTTCTTGCGTTGCAGCTGCGATAGAGCCGAGCCTCAACATGGTGTTCGTTGTCAGAGATACGAAAGACGGACACAGCCTCGCTGCGTTCGTCCATCATGCTGAGAGCGGGACTAACAATACTGGCGAGCTACCTGAGGGCCTCCATCGAGTGGGTGAGCCGACTTTACTGGAGACTGAAGTGTTGTGTATGACAACCGCGGTGATCGGAGAATTGGCGTACGTCCTCGTGGCCGACGTCGATGCAATGATACAGTTGTTCATCTACGACGCAAAGGAGCCCAATTTGGAGCAGACGACAGAGAAATCCCATCGGTTCCATATACCTAGGGCAGGAGATTCCGTATGCGACCATATCGCGCTCTTGCAACCCAACACACTGATGGGCGGCTCGCACTCGGAAAAGCTGCTCGCACTGTGTGGCATGAGAGGCGGCAGCATCATCGCGATCGAGATCACGACCGGAACTCAGCGTACGTTTGGGACAAGCTTTACGTGGGTCCTCGGACTGAGCACCGTGCGATTGGCGAGAAACTCCAACGAACCCAGTATTGTATATGCTATGACTGGGCAGGACCTCTGCGCTTTGACCTGGGATGGGGTCAGCCCACAGTCGCTCTCAATCAAGAGTGTTTGGGCTTCAGACAAAGCTCGACCTTATCTTGCCCAGGGCGCCATCGCGGCCATCTCGAAGATGCCTTCTAGCACGTATATGACGAGCGCGGAATCAAGTGCTGATCTAGCAGACTCGCTTGTAATGATCTCGCCAGAGGAAGTCTGGATTGCTTCTGTCGATCCGAATATTGCCACAGTGCCGAGACAGATCACTGTGAGTGGCTCGCCAACGCGACTAATCTATGCTGAGCAGCACCGCGCTCTCGTATGTGCTTCGATCTGCACCAGCGTACGCGCGTTCCCGTCTGACATGCTGCATGGGAAGCCAGAGGTACGACGACAGATCTGGCCTGCTATCGACTTCATCCCTGCTGATCGCAACACCTCGTCTTTCACATTCAAGATGCAGCCTGGCGAGCGCGTGTACGCCTTACTGGAGTGGACAATGACGAAGGAGGACGGCAAACGGTACTCGTTCATCCTCGTCGGTGGCAGCTATAATAAACAAAGCGGCAGGGTGAAAGGGCGCATCGCCTTTCTGCAACCTGCTATCAAGAATTGGGAAGTCGTCGACGTGCGCGAAGGCAAGTCATCTACCTTTGAAGAGCCAGTGCACGCCCTGGCATTATATGACCCCATGACATACATCGCCTGCACAGGATGCGAAGTCCTGGTGTTCACCTTCTCAGTCGAGGAAACGAAGTGGGACACCGCTGGCCCTTCATGTCTACTCGCCAGCCCGGGCACGAGTATTACCGTTGACAAAGATCTCGTACACATTGCAACACTGCACGACGCAATCGTCACTTTCCGCATGCGCGAAGATGCTGTCGGAAAGTACACATTGATTCCCGAGCACCAGTCGCTACGCGTGGAGCAGTCGCTCGGGCACGTTATCGCCAGAAATGCTGCATCCAGCGAAGGCCACGCCCCTGTTTCTGTCAACATCCTCTCCACGAAGGATCGCCGCATCGTTGGCACCAAACTAAACACAATGGAAAGCTCCACACCCCATGTCGTTTTCGACGCTAAACTTCCTGCCTCCCTTACCCGCATTCGCGTAGGCCGCACATGCCCTCGCTGGCAGCCGACACTCTCCGCGGGTGTCTCCGCAGACAGTGTAGTTGGCGTAGCGACCGATGGCAGTGTTGTGGGCATTACCATCATCGACTACACTCTCTGGCGCCAAATCTTTTGGCTCCAGCGACTGTGCGAGTGGAGCAATAAGCTGTCACCACACTCCTACGATCGCACAGGCTACAGCGTGTCTAGCGAGGATTTCGATGGCAAGGATGTTTCATTGCCTGCTGGGCTCACCCAGGATGGCGAAGAGGAGCTAGTGCTCAGTGTAGCGAAAGAGTTTAGGGGGAGCGAGAAGCATTCGCACATCGATGGTGACGTTTTGGCCAGAGTGCTTAGTCTCGGAGGAGTGCAAGGGATAACAGACTTGTTGCGCGAGACAGCGGCAAGGAATGACCGTGTTGGGCACTGGGTCACTAGCAATTTGGACAGGGAATTGGAGGCCGTGGAGGCACTGGTTGGAAAGCTGGAGCTACTGTTGAATGGCTGGCTGTAAAGACCCATGGAAGGGACCGAATTCATGGGATTAGCGGGATATCTTTAAGGATGGGAGGATCGGAACCTGAGGCATAGCGATACCCAAGGGAGGATTGAGGGACATGGATGATGTGGTATGCTGCATGAATAACTCCATGAATCGATGCATTGGATTTGGGTTCCGCTACAAAGCAGCAGTAGCGCCTATGCTACCATCACGACACCCACAACAGCGGACTTCGATGCAATACGGAGACGAGAGAGCCCACTTTCTGCTACCAGCTCGTGTAGACTTGAAGGTTCTCTCTGTTGCAATGGTTGACCGTTGTCACTATTGCAGCTGATGTGACAGGACCTTTGCCTGCATGTCGGATATTCGGAGAAGGGGAGGTGGAGCGATGCGAACTTCTCTTCATGGAATTACTGAATCGAATCGCCTGTATGTTCACGGTAGTAAGGTCATCTATACCTGCCCGCGCGCGCACTCCGCAGCCTGCTCAGCATGAAGCATCTATTGACAGCGCAACCTCGCAATCGCTCCCTTCCGCATGAAATGCATAAGCCATGTTCTCGTCTCGATCATGAACACATCCTCGCCATCGTGATCGTCATCCTGCGCATGCTCAACATCCTGGTATCCACATCGCACACCATACCCCTCGCAGTCAACCTTGCATCCTACTCCGTCTCACTTCATAACCCTATCGAACGTCTCCCTCCCCACCATCCCACCCCCCATACTACTCCTCACATTCCTCTTAAACCGATCCCGATCCCCCATTAAATCCGCCGCAGCCTCCTTATTCAACGGATCACTCGCATTCGGCTCCAGGAACAAGAACTGCATCCCAACTATCACCGCATTCAAGTTCAGCACCGGCTTCCAGTCTTCCCTCAGTATGTTCAAACACACATTCCCCTCGAGATCGATATTGGGATGGTAGATCTTCTGTTGACACTTGACTTTTGGAGGTTCGTGGGGGAAGTTTTGGGAGATGGCGAAGGTGAAGGTGAAGACGCCGGACTTGTAGAGGCCTTCGTCGGGGGTGAGGGTGAATGTGAAGTTTAGGATGTCGTCGGGGTTGGGGAAGTGGGTTTTCATCGTGGGGCCGAGGTTGAGTTCTGCGAGGTCTGTGGTGCTGGTGTTAGTAGGGGCACGTGAGTGAGAGGAAGGGTGGAGGGGGTCTACCTTTCTGTACGCGTAATTGGGCGGCGGTGACCTTCTTCTTCTTAGTCTGCCCGGCTGCCGCTTCGTTCTTCTGTTGCTGCTGCTTCATGCTCCATATCTTCAACATCGCGGCGGTGGCGAGCGCTCAGCGCTGGGTTCAGTGGAGGTGTGGCTGTGGGCGAGGTAGAATGATCGATGTATGTTTGGGCGATATAGGTTTCGAGTAACGCAGAATAAGTGCGATACTACAGCGCATACAATGATGTATTTGGAAGGGAATGGAAGAGTATAGTTGGGGTATAGAAGTACGTGGGACCAAAGTGAACACTCGAAGGTGAGTGAAGCCAAAGTGATATCAAGCTAGTACGCTTTGGGAAAGTACTGCCTAGGTGAAGGTGAACGAAACTCAGTGCTATTGACATGACCTTGGCTATCTGAGCTGACATACGCATCCCTCCAGTCTCTCCGTCACAAGTCCTTGAACGCCCTCGTGTTGTACAAGTGCTTGTCCGTCGTCTCCAACACCTCCAGCGTCCCTCCGACAGCCACCTTCCCTTCGTTCTTCGGTACGCACATCATCCCGAAGCATGGCTTATACTTCGCCGGTCCACCTTGATCGACCCTTCGGAACTTCATCAACTCGTTCCAAGGCTGCTTCTCGTGCTTCGCAGCAGTGTCAGGGTTGACGTTCGGCACCTGACAACGCGCACAGCGTGCGACAACGTCCAGGTCGATAACATAGATAGCTTCCTCGTCTTCCAGGGTCGTGCTGATCCGGATGCGCTTCCATGTGTCTTCTTCCCATGGATAGTCGTCTCGGCCTTTCACAATGATGTTGGGACGGAAGCGTTCGATAGTCAGCTGGTCTGCACCTGGGATACTCTTGAGCCGCTTATTGAGATCCTTCATCGAAGCTTCAGACGCGACTTGCAGGCTCATGACATCCGCGAAATGGTGATTTTGAGCCTTGCCGTACAGGTCCTCGCGACCATTGATATTGATGTTGCGAGCCTGCGGACCCTTGTAGACCAATGCGACCTCCTGGCCAAAGAAGTCCGAGAAGATCTTGTTGATGTCATCGCCGTATTCGTAGGCGTCAGTCTCCTCCTCCCAGATCTCGACAGTGCTGAGCTTGGTGTTCGCCTCCAGCCACTCCTTGCTGGGGAACGCCGGAATTACGACACGGCCAGTAGTACCATGTACGCTCACCTCGAGCACCTGCTCACCCCCTTCTGTGATCACGGCTGTATCAATCAGGGTCATTGATGGATTCGACCTGATCGTCATGAAGTTGCGATCAGACTTGGAGATGAACATCCAATTCCTGTCAAGCAATAGCCCAGTCTTCCTCAAGCGTGTAGCATCGACCTCGAAGCCGCGGCATGATTTGATGGGATAGATGCGTAGCGAGACTATCTCTGTGGGCGGCGGAATGGGCGGATCTCCCGGTCGGTGCACAACCTTGGACGCGTCCCCTATTGCTGCATTGACGACTCGGTCGGCGATCTTGCGATTGTCGAAGAATTGGGCATAGATCACCACAGTGGCAATGCCGGTGACCACAGCTCCGAGAATTAGTCCTGAGAGGTTCCGGAGGTCGTTGATGTCCGTGAAGTTGAAATTCTGGAAGAAATCTAGCAGCCGCGCTGGGTTTACTGCTGCCAGGTTCGAACGGACTTGGTTCATCATGTCCATGATGGGCAACATTCGGGAGCTCGATGAACGCCAAACCAAAGAGTCCAATGGAAGGGCCAGACCGAGAGTGCCGTGAAAACGACTCTCCTGGCTCTCGCGAGGAAAGTTTCGACCGAAACCGAGACGGAGCCCTCAATATAGGATCTGACAACCTCGTCTCGTTCTCAACACGCGAAGACAGCACTCCCGATGTAGTGGAGAAAGGGCGAGATGACATTGCGAGGCACTAACAACACAAACAAGCTTCGGATGAGTAAGCCGTCTCGAAAGGGAGGGGAGGTGGGGCCATCGGATGGAGGCCTAGAAGGCCATCTTCGTCACGACGGATGAGCATGTCAGAGTCCCCACGAATGTCGTATAAGGTTGCAGGTCGACGGTGCAAGCAGACATGGCCATGTTGCCTGCACATTGAATTGCTGATGCTGATTCGCGACTGGAAGCATATTGGCGCAGAAACATGAATTCGAGACGAGGATCTAGCGTTGTTCGACAACAGTAGTATATTGCGTTTCTATTTCTCTGCAGTGTTTATTTCCATTACCTTGGGGTATCCATCGCGGTATCTCTCACAATGCCAGACAAAGACGCCTCCACTCCTCGCATATTCATCCTTCGCCATGGCGAGACAGAATGGTCAAAATCGGGTCAATATACGGGTAAAACTGATATGCCATTGACGCCTCACGGCGAAGCTCAAGTCAAGGGCACTGCCCAACAAGTCTACGGCTTGGGCAAATTGATCGACCCAGCGAAAGTAGCCAAGATCTGGCTCTCGCCTAGGAAGCGGGCGATCAAGACTTACGAGCTATTGTCTGGACGAAATGATGGGTACGAGATCAGTGAGAGCTTGGCGGAGTGGGATTATGGGTCTGTAGCATAGATGAGGCACTGTTTGACCCGACGAGCTTTACTAACAGGTGCTACGTAGTGACTATGAAGGTCGTGTGACCAAGGACATCCGAGCCCTTCGCAAAGACCGCGGCCTCGACAAGGAGCGGGAGTGGGACATCTGGTCAGATGGCTGTGAAGGCGGCGAGTACGTATAGTCCATGCATTCCCTGGAGATCGTCCCTGATCATATTATCTCAGATCGTCTGCCGAGGTCACGGCCAGAATCGACACTCTGCTGAAGGAGATCCGAACCTTTCACGCAAATCGAATGCACAGCAGCGAGCC
>KZ111152.1:181574-205403 GCA_002077045.2 Rachicladosporium sp. CCFEE 5018
AGCGGGCGATCAAGACTTACGAGCTATTGTCTGGACGAAATGATGGGTACGAGATCAGTGAGAGCTTGGCGGAGTGGGATTATGGGTCTGTAGCATAGATGAGGCACTGTTTGACCCGACGAGCTTTACTAACAGGTGCTACGTAGTGACTATGAAGGTCGTGTGACCAAGGACATCCGAGCCCTTCGCAAAGACCGCGGCCTCGACAAGGAGCGGGAGTGGGACATCTGGTCAGATGGCTGTGAAGGCGGCGAGTACGTATAGTCCATGCATTCCCTGGAGATCGTCCCTGATCATATTATCTCAGATCGTCTGCCGAGGTCACGGCCAGAATCGACACTCTGCTGAAGGAGATCCGAACCTTTCACGCAAATCGAATGCACAGCAGCGAGCCGAAGGATATCATCCTGGTCGCACATGGCCACCTGACGAGAGCGTTCGCCAAGCGCTTTCTGGGCTATGAGTTGTCGTTCCCTCTGTCTTTGATGATGGAGCCTGGTGGGGTCGGCATACTCAGCTACCAGCACCACAATATTGATGAGCCTGCCCTACTGCTGGGAATTGGATTTCCGCTGCAGGAGTGATTTCGATGTTGTGGATTGCGTCGCGTCGCCGACAGCTTATCGCGCCTACAAGCTGATAGAGACTGAGGCAATCGTGGATGTAGATAGATATGTTTAGGGCCGCTATCCTCCGCTATGCCGCGACCTTCATGCCACTGTCTGCCGTTTCGTCGTAAGATCTCTCGCTTCGAGATTATGCTCTGTCTCAGCGAGGCTCGGGTATCTCCTCATAGTCGTCCTCAGGAACCAACACGAAGGCAGCGGCTAGTATCCCAGTAGCGTCAATTAGTAGTGCGATCCAGCTGACGGTGCAGAGAATCCATGATTTGTCCAACTCCCAGCCAACGAAGAAGCGATTGTCGTGGTCGTAGAGATATGCCTACACAGAACATGTCAACGAAGCTCTGGCGACTTCAGCGCACTTCCACGTAAACTCACCACAATAGCCATCGCAGTAAGCTGCGCCACTGCGATCAGCGCCAGCAAGGGCGACAGCACCTTCCAGCCCACTTCTCGCGCGCCACGACCTCCCGCCAACACCACGATGTAACACACGATCACAGCCAGCTCAATCACCACCGTAAAGTTCATGAGGAACGCGCTCGACCTCCACATGCTACAGAACGACTTGTTCGAGTTGACCTCGCATTCCTCGTCGCTTGGAAAAGGCGTGCACTTCCCCGTGATGCTCGAACATCGGTTTTGTAGACCCAGTGTTACTCGTATCGGGTCGGTGTCGGTGGGAGAGGAGTAGGATATCCAGTTCGGGAGGGCGATGCTGGCGATCGTACAGCACATGGCAGCCACGAAGATCCATGCGCTTATACCGTAGACTATACGACGAGTCATCGTGGCGGTCGCTGCGCAATCTCGGAAGGGGGTTGTAGACCTTTGAGCGACGAAGCAAGGAAGACGTAGGGACTGAGGCAGCACCTTGAACAGCAGGAAGCTGCCTCGCTTAGACGAGGCTTGGCACTCGTTATCGTTTCGAACCGGCTCCACTACAGAGTTGCCGTCATAGTCGAGACGAATAGCACACGAAGGATGGTGGTCCGAAGTATGTCCCTCCTTTGCCAATCACGTGCAGGCATAAGTAGACAGACGTACTTCTTTTTGCGTTCCTTAAATCGTTGCTGCGTTACACTTGATCATGGCTGAAGTCTCGCAATGCCCTCCCTTAACGCGCCAGTCCGTCCAGGCTGCTCACAAGAGAATCAAGCAATACATCCATCGCACGCCGGTAGTCACTTGCGAGACAATCAATACGCTTGCCTCTACGCCGCAGTAGAAGCGGTGTCCCTCAAGCGGACCAAATTTGATGTCAGAGCCTGCTCCTCATGATCAGCACCCCGAAGAGAAAGCGACCAAATACAGTGCTGAGCCGACTGTGCGTTTGTTCTTCAAGTGTGAGAATCAGCAAAGGATCGGCGCGTTCAAGGCGAGAGGGGCATTTCATGCATTGGGTAGGCTGATCGACGAGCAAGGCATTGATGAGGTAAGGCGGAAAGGCGTGGTAACCCATAGCTCAGGTACTCGATCCTTGACATTAATGATCTTACCTCCAAGCTGACGAAATTCAAGGCAACCATGCACAAGCACTAGCTCTAGCAGCACGAACACATGAAGTCCCTGCACATATTGTAATGCCCACGATATCGACGCCATCCAAGATCTCTGGCACACAGGCTCAGGGCGCCAATTTGATATTCTCCGGTTCAACAAGTGACGAGCGGGAAGCCGTTGTCGTCGATGTCATCAAGAAGACCGGTGCAACTCTAGTGCCACCGTACGACCACCCAGATATCATCCTAGGGCAAGGCACTCAAGCCCTAGAGCTTGAGCAGCAAGTGGTCGATCTCCTTGCCGAGGACGCCAGCCTCGGAGTACCTGGCAAGCACCGACTAGACGCGGTGATTGCACCTATTGGCGGCGGCGGCATGCTGTCTGGCATATGCACCGCTCTTCAAGGCACCGGCATCAAGGTCTTCGGCGCAGAGCCTAACTTCGAGGGAGCCAATGATGCTGAGATTGGACTGAAGCAAAACAAACGGATCGAGAAAGTGAGGACTTTGACCATCGCTGATGGTCTACGTACTCCAGTAGGTGAGATTCCTTGGTCGATCGTGACAGACAAGAGCAAGTTAGCCGGCATCTACAGTGTCAACGAGGACCAAATCAAGGCTGCACTGCGATTGGCTATGGAGCGGGCTAAGCTGTTCATCGAACCTTCAGCTGCTGTGCCTCTGGCTGTCATGCTATACAATGAGGACTTTCGGGAGCTCGTGCAGCGTGATGCTGGTCCTGGAGGCTGGAACGTGGGTATCTTCCTCTCTGGCGGCAACACGACCGTCGACGCTATCGCGGCTATCTTCGCACCGCCTGCCAAGGTGGAGCAGCGAGCACAGGCGACAGTCGGTATGAATGGAGAGAAGGTAGCTGAGAATGTAGCTGGATGAGGCTATTGGACCTGCTTTGAATGTCCACTGGCCGAGAGATCCAGCATTCTACCGAGCCGTTTCTCGCTAGATCCGTACCGATTGGAATATCGACTGCCGTCGGGAATGCGCACGCGATGGGCCGATCACAGAATACATTCCTCAAGTTGGCGGAAGTCCTCTCTTCCGTGCTGCATCTCTTTGCCGTAGCAACGAACACTGTTTTGGCCGCGGCCCGAATTGTTGAGTATACTTTGCCGACGATGCCGAGTAAGTGACACTGGGAGGCCGAGTAGACGCACAAATCTCCATCTTGCATCCATACATTCGTTCCGTCTTCTTCTGCAAGATGCGTCTCGCAATCTCACATCACTTTGCTGCGATCGTCTCCAGTCTCCTTCTTTCTCTGCCGATGCCGGTCCGAGCGCAGTCGGCATGCCGAATAGTCAGCTCAATGCAGCAGCAAGTCGTGTACGAGCAGGCTGTGTCAATTGATACACTCGTCACCTCGAACACGACATTCTTCCCGCTCGCGCAAGCAGGCGTGACAGTCACAAACGCGCCTACTAGCATCAACGGCATCACAACGTTACAATGGACCTCAGCGCCTACATTGATCACCATGCCGAGCAGTATACTACCGACGAGCGCAACGCAGGTATCTCGATATTCGCCGTCACCTACGATGAATCCCGACGACGTCACTTTCGTGATGCTCGTGCGGAATGATAAGGATCATCAGAAGAGGCAGAGCGGGAACTTTTACATGTCGGGCAACGGGACAATCACGCAAGACTGCACCAACACTCCAGTCTATACGACCCGCAACGGCGTCTTGACTGCTACAGTCGGAAGGACATTCTATACTTACTCGACTTCGCCGGGCGTCACCTTTCAGCAGTTCGTTCCGAGCACGATCCCGGGATCGATCACGACGACGTTCAGTATCCAGCGGGATGGGACATTGAGTTGGCTCAACGACACTTTCTTCAACGGCCAAGCCAATTTCTGCGCTTTGCGAAATTGGACTGTGTACTCTATATTTGTTGACGGTGGGGCACCGAGTGGATGTCTCTTTATTCAGCTGTCGCTGTTCTCGGTGGCATCGTGTCAGGCGGCAAGCTACAATACGGTGCCGGGTCCTTCAGATAAGTTCCTTATACCTGCGGTAATTATTGTGGACTTTACTGATTCGTATCCTACGTCCGACCGGGCCGACGGGGTGAGTGTTATGGCGCAACAGCGGTGTCGCTTCGGATGACTGACATCGCTGTTAGAGCTACCGGCAGCCAAGGACTTCAGGGTACCCAAGGTATCCAAGGTATCCAAGGAATACAAGGTATTCAAGGTATCCAAGGCCAACAAGGCATCACGGTATGTGTAAACACGCTGGACATCCTGGAAGCACCATCTTCACGGTACTAACACAAGCTATAGGGAGCCACCGGGTATGGTCCTAACATGATTCCCGGTGTCTAGCGAATCCCCTAACGGCTTCACCAGGAGCGCAGGCCCAACAGGAACCCAGGGCATTGCAGGAAGCACAGGGTGATTATGTCCAATTATTGTGTCGTGGAAATCTAGCTCACTGACGTTCCAGGCCGCAGGGACCAACCGTAGGCCGCGTCTTTGTCGCGGGTACTTGGCATCAGAGCTAACTCAAGGAAGGGAACACAAGGTAGTCAAGGGCCGAGTGGGCCAAGTGGCGCAATGGGGTATGATACTTAGACAATGCGCGAAGTGCGGAATATTCGTTAATTGCGTGCACAGTACAGCCGGACCATCGGGGTATGGCGTTATCGTTACAAGTCGTGTAACATGTATGCTAACCACTGCACAGACCATCAGGCCCAGCTGTTCGTGCCGCTTTTCACGGACTCCTTTCTCGTAGAGACTTACACAGCGTAGGGACAACAAGGTTCTACAGGCATACAGGGACCTTCTGTCAGTATCTTCACGGTCCAGGCTGTCAACATCAGCCGCTGACAGCACACAAGGGACCGCAAGGCGTGCAAGGAAGCCCCGGAGCGACGGGATCGACGGGGTAAGCTGTCCTTCACGAGGTATCCATGGAGGCGTACTCCTGACCATTTGCTTGCATAGGCCAACTGGATCTGCTGATAAGTCTAACAACACCTCCCAAAACATTGGTCGGCTACTGACACTGTTGGTCTACGCCCCTCTGGGCCCTCGGTTCGTCTACCTTTGTATGGATCTGCTATACTTTCAACGCTTACACCGCGCAGGGACCACAAGGTAGTACGGGTGTCCAAGGGCCTTCTGGGTATGGATTTCGCGTTTCTCGAGAATGGCATGAAGCTGACTAGACACTACTTAGGCCAAGTGGGCCGTCAGATAAGTCTCGGCATATCCCGGGGGCTGTCGATCCTGACTAATATGTTCCTTCCACGCGCTTCGGGTGTTCCAGGTCCAACAGCCACTCCGGCCACGCTGTATTCGTATCTCGGCTGCTATGTACAGACTGGTCAACCTTCAACGAACACTGGTCGGGCGCTAGCGGCCTACCAAAACACATACACGACACTCGGCGACAGCAAATGCAGCGCCACATGTGCATTGGGACAGTACATGTTCTACGGCAGTGTGAATAATGGCACGGCTGCGGTGGACTGTTGGTGCGGAAACAGTATTACCTACGTGACTAGTAGCGCTGGGGTACTCGGAGTAGGAACCGTAGCCGGTGCGGCAGGTGAGCAGAATTGCTATCAGTGCAACGGTGGCGCTACGCCGGGCGGGATTCCAGGACCCTGTGGAAACTTCTCAGTCCAGACGATATCGATCTTCTCGAGAACCTTCCTGAAAGGCTGAGCAACTTGCTGCACTTCAAATGTGTATACTCTAGTCATAGCTGCTTTCCGCCTGATCGTGGCGTCTACTCGACCGCTGCTATACCTGCGACAGTGTCAACGACAAATATGGCACTCTATTCTGGTCGAGGCGAGGCTTCGCCATCACGATTGGTTCGGTAGCAGCAATTGAGACTTCCAAACTCTTGGAAACGCGAACATGGATGGTAACTGAATCTTGGGCATTCGAGCAAGGTGTACATACCATCGAACTATCACAGTGAACCGATAACCGCTTATGTACCTATACCACCTCCCACTTCCCACCGGCTGCAGTCCGGCAATGTCTTGTTTCCGGATTGACCCTTGGACAGCTCGCCGAAGCTTCGGGATCACGACTCGTAACGTGTCTCCACCTCCACCTCGTTGCATTGCAGTAGTCGACATCCAAGATAAGCCGAGATCTATGTAGTAATACCTATCTCTAGCTGGGCGGGGAATGTCGCGTGCCGAAGATGGCGGTCGCGTGGCTTCTCTCAACAGCACGTCGTACGGCACCTTTGATGCTGTATGCTCCCTTACCTGTCAATCACTCGCCATCGCTGACTTTCACAGGCAGATATAGATGAGAGGCAGGATAATCAGATCTCGTCTTCAGCAGCCAACATGTCTACCCCAGGGATGGAAGATACAGAGCGCGACGTGAAGAACAAGATTGTCATTGGAGCGATTGGCGGCGACGATGCACGACTGGCCACAGATCGCGAACATGACATGCCATTTCTTGAAACGATCAGGCTCTACCCTACGGCTGTAGGATGGTCCATATTTTTCAGTCTCGGAGTGGTAAGTACATCAGCTTCAACCCGTCGACGCTCGCACTAACGCCGCGGCAGATTATGACAGCATTTGATCCCCAATTACTGGGAAACTTGTACGCTACTCCTGCCTTCCAGCGCGACTTCGGCTACAAATTCAACGATAGCTTTATAATATCTGCGGCCTGGCAAACCGGTCTGGGCATGGGCAATCCGATCGGTCAAGTCGTGGGCGCGTTCTTCGCAGCGTACCCGATGGAGTGGTATGGCCGCAAGAAGACGTTCGGCGTATGTGTGATCCTCACTGCTGCGTTCATCTTCATCCAATTCTTCGCGCGGTCCTTGCCTGTGCTGTTGGTGGGCGAGCTTCTCGGAGGACTAGTACTTGGCACCTACGTCGTGGTCGCGCCAGCCTACGCCTCAGAAGTTTGTCCAATCCCACTGAGAGGCGTGTTGACTTCTTGGGTCAATCTCAGCTTCGTGATGGGACAGCTCATCGCGAACGGGGTCATAGCCGGGACATCCAAGCTGGATAACCATTGGGCTTACAGTGCGCCATTTGCTGCCCAGTGGGTGTGGCCCGTTATTATACTCATAGGCTGGCCTTTTGCACCCGAGTCACCATGGTGAGTTCTGAGCTTCCACGTCATTCACCATAGACCACGCTGATCACTTCCAGGTGGCTGGTCCGCAAGGAACGCTTCGCAGATGCAGAGCACTCCCTCCGCCGACTCGCGTCCGCGACCGTCGATGTCAAGCCCACGCTTGCGATGATCATCGAAACAGACAGGCTTGAGCGCGAGATGGAGACAGGCACTACGTACCTCGACTGCTTCAAGCCCACCAATCTGCGTCGTACCGAAATCAGTGTCGGCGTCTACACCATTCAGGTCCTCTCAGGCATCTACCTTGTGGGGTATGCAGTCTACTTCTTCGAGCTTGCCGGCCTGCCGGTGGAAAAGGCGTTCAGTATGGGTGTAGGCTTTCTTGCTCTCGGCTTCGTCGGAACATGCTGCTCCTGGGTTCTGCTGATACATTACGGACGACGGCGCATCTATAACACTGGCTTAGCAGTACTTATCATTCTGCTGCTGATCATCGGGATTCTCGACTGTCAGCCGTCATACGAGTCCAACCACGGCATTGCGTGGGCGCAAGCCAGCTTGATGCTGATCTGGAACTTCGTGTATGATCTCAGTATCGGTCCAGTCTGCTTCGTGCTGCTCTGCGAGTGTAGTGCCACACGTGTACGCAGTAAGACGATCTCGCTGGCGACGGCTGTGCAGGCAGTAGTGGCCATTGCGATGACGGTGGCAATACCTTACATGTTCAACCCGGATGAGGGCAACGTGCGGGGGAAGATAGGGTTCTTCTTTGGAGGCTTGAGCATGGTTAGCCTCGTGTGGGCTTACTTCCGAGTACCAGAGACGAAGGGCAGGACGTATGAGGAACTTGATATCATGTTCTCGAAGGGCTTGAAGACTAGGGAGTTCGCTCAGTATTCAGTCGAGTAGCGAAACGCACAAAGCTATGTAACTCACGTTCTTGCATGGCTGCTTGACGGCTTCACATCGACCTGCGCTCTGTTGGGCATTCGAGTTTCCTTACGCGAAGCTCGTCTTGTGCCTATCGCCTTGCAACTTAGATTGCCAAGGTTTTCCGGATTGCCCGAATGAGGTCGCCCGCCTCTCTCCAACTCCGATCTCCTTTCCTCAACTCACTTTCATGGCCCTCACTTCTGCCTCTTGTAGGGCACCATGCATGCTGGTCTTGTCAGGCGCATCGACTCGAAATTAGCATGGCGAGATGCAAGTCCCTGAAGCTTGCGCAACATGCCGCTCTTCTTGCGCCTTCCTCGGCCCTTCTCTCGACGTAAAGCAAAACGGACCCGGATGGCTATTCAAATCGCAATCGCGGTGATTTGTCTACTCGTCGTCCTGCCAGCGTACATCATATATAAGCCTCCGCGCTTCGTGATATCATACTTTCAGGAAAGGTTCCCTTCAGTTCTCTTCCACGTTCAGACGACACGAAAGATCATTGCGTTGACCATCGATGATGCGCCTTCAGCTCATACGTCGGAGATCCTGGAGGTGTTGAAGAAACACAACGCGACTGCGACATTCTTCGTCATTGGAGATCAGGTCAATGGTCGCGAGGGCATTCTGACGAACATTCTGCAGCATGGCCATGAGCTTGGCAACCATGCCACGCACGACGAGCCATCAATATCTCTGCCGTCCGATGTCTTAGCTGAGCAGATCTCCTCCGTCGACTCGCTGCTGAGCGATGCATACATCACCGCTAATGTCACCCGACAATCTTTCTGGTTTCGTCCCGGCTCCGGCGTCTTCAGTCAGCGTGTTCTTGACCTCGCCGAGAAAGCAGACTACAAGACCGTACTGGGTAGCATCTACCCTCACGACCCTTTTATCCGGTACTGGCGAGTCAACGCGTGGCATGTGCTTAGCATGGCTCGCCCAGGTGCTGTGATCATCTGTCATGACCGCAGGTCGTGGACCGCCCCGATGCTGAAGCGAGTGTTGACGGAGCTCCACAATCGAGGCTTCGAGGTAGTGTCGGTAAGCAAGCTGCTAGAGGCAACGAAAGGCTGAACGTATATTTCATTGGATCGTCGCCATCAGCGCGGCGAATCAACAGATTCACGACTTGCGGTGTCACAACACTACAGTAACAAGTCGCAGCACACGGATCACGAGCTCGCTATCGACTTACACTGCCCTCGCGCAGCGTTGGTTGTGCTGTGCATGTTGCGTACGGCGCATCACCCGCACGTCGCATCACTCGCATGGCGCATCACTCGAACAGAGCATCACTTGCACGGCGCACCACTCACACGGCGCACCACTCACACGGCGCACCACTCACACGGCGTATCACTTGCACGACGCACTGCTACCACGACGCATCGGAACGATATTGACCGCACAACACCAACGGAACCACCGTTCCACTTCGGTAATTACGCAGATCACGCGATTTGAACGGTATTGTATCCGAATTTCGCTGCAGATCTCGTGATGATTAAGCTTGAGTCAGCGGATAGAGCTACACTCATTCACGCAACGAAGACGGCGGAGAGTAATTGATCTTCGCAGCAATCTTTAGCGAGTGGTCGTTGTCGAAGCGCTTAAAGGCGCACACGTGGTAGTGCGCTTCGCACTCACGCCAAACGCATTCATCAAGGTGTGTCTCGAAGAGTGTCGGATGGCGCCAGGCACGCGTCACGGAGAGTCAGTCTCGGGGATAAACAACGAGGTCTAAGCTCGACTGACCGACGATGACAAGCGCCATTTCTTTGAAGGCACCGACATTGCTTTGGACAGCGGCAGAATCATATACTTCGTCGAGCAATTCTCGATTCTCGCTGAAGACGAGGGCTGCAAGCGCCAATACGATGTCAACGGCGCCAATCATCGACATAACCAACATCTACGAAGAGGATTTCGAATAATTGAAGGCTCGATTGAACAACGTACCAGACACTAAGCGTCGCGCGATGAAGCTCAAGCCAGGACGGCAGGAGGCTGAAGGTACGCGATCCGCACTAGTCCCTGAACACAACCAGCACTGGTTCCTGCAAGGGACGCCCAAGAGAGGACTCGCGAACAGAGAGGAAGCCGGGGAAGCAGCCGCGGTGTAACAATGAGCAAGAGGAAGGCGACGTGACCTACGTTGACAGTGGGATCAGCGAGGAGGACAGCGAAGACAAGAGCAGACCCCGCCGCCGCAGACCCATCATTAGTCAAGAGACACGCGGCCTTGAAGCCAAGCCCACTCGTTTTGAGCGCAGACTTGGTTTCACGTCAAGCCTCGAGCAGGCTCCAACTTGGCGCAACTCAGCTGAGCTCGTGTAGCACGGTCTCCTATACCGTTCCAACATCTACGATACTCTCATCCGCCTCGCGTCACCCACTCTCTGCAAGTCGATCGCACCGGAGCTACTTCACCTCACCAAGCGCTCCCAACGTCGAGACAATCCACATCCTCTTTGACGCTCAGATCACTCCATATTCCGTAAGCTCCATCCGGAGTACTTGCTTGCTCCCGATCTCGACCACGCCGAAGAAGCTCGTCTTACGGCAGAGATCGAGCATTCCGCCCTCAGAATCAACGGCAGGTTGAAGAACTTCATGATCCTCGCGAATCGTGTGAAACAACCCGAGAGATTTGTCCAAGTACTCAAGTCTTACATACGGCCGCTGTTACTCGCCCTACTGCATCCAGACGTGCTACTCGCGTGGTCCAACGGCTGGGTGTCTGCAAACTACAAATGCTTCCGATCTCGCCGCAGGTTTGACGTACAGCGAAGCGCTCCTAAGACTTTACCACGTTACAGGATTATAATATCCTTCTATATTCTCGACCGGAAGACGCAATCATACCGATGGCGCAGAAACATCAACTCGATGCGCGCGTCATCACGTTGCAGTATGACGCGAACGAGCCCACAAGCTCGTCTCGGAGTACCACTGCCTTCACAAGGCTCCAGAACGAGGCCGCGCCCATCCTTTCCTGCGCGCCGATAGAACCGCGTGGCATGTAGCTCATGACTACACCATGCCGTATGGCAGGCCGTGGGCAGACTCGAAAGACTACAGCACAGATCAGCTGAAGTCTGGGACGCTGCCGCTGTACGACGCTATAAGTTCAATAAGCACGCGCGACGACCTTCCCCCATCTCATGCCAAGCTAACAGATCAGCTCACATATATGATCCTGTACATGATCAACGAAACCAATGAGATTCTGCGCCGATGGGCTCATCGGCAATGGCCGGCTGGCATCCGGCTCAACGGATGGCCGATTTCGAACCGCGTGCCAGCTCGCGAGCCAGCAATATCCTGATCGCAGCAACATGGGAGATACTGCCACCTCGCCGAGCGCGACGCATTTGCGTTCATTGGAGGTGGTCACTTCTTCGAGATGGCACAGTCAAGTCCTGTACTGCAATTACACCTCAAGGTTCGGGTCCTGTGCCCCGGTAGAGCTAAGCACATCAACATTGCTGGCAACGAGGCGAAGAGGGATCCCTCTCATATGTGTGCAGCGCTTCGAGCACAAGCGCATACGCATCGCTGGAGGTATCACCCACAGCACACCGCATCTGCAAAACATCATGACTGTCCATCAGCATGTTTGAGCTCCTGATACTGCCGTTTTCATCGTAACAACGGCACAACTGCCACAGCTCGATGCGCGCGGAATTCCCTCACACTTCGTCATTGGCAGACCAGACAATTTAGTATTTCAGGCTTCGACTACATCATTACGTCAACAAAAGCATGGGGTGCAAACCGCGTTGCGTCGTCGGAGAACCAAGATGGCCTACCAGGGTGAGTCCATGCTCGCATATGGGAGTCCATGATCGTTAAAAGAGCAAAAGAATATGCGCACCATCGCCAATCCAGTGATTGTAGCTTGTGTGCTATTCACCATCTCATTGATATCGGCCGCGTACTTATCAGTGAGTCAGCAGTTGAGGGGAGGTAGGCGATCATCGCTAAGAGCTGATGTCTAGACATGGAATCGCGCAGTGGCGCCAGCCTGGTCTCCGTCGCAACCATCTTCCTAGGACTCTCATGATGCATGGCCTGACTTTGCTCGTCACGCTGGACTGGTAGGAGGCGTCCGCAGTTAGTCCGCAGACGCCTTGAACCATCTCGAATAGTGGTGCAGGTTCTTAGGAGCGACTAAAGGCGTTACACAGCTGCCCGTTGACGAGTCGCGACTAGAGCTTTGGCCGTTTAGTGTGAGTGATGCGACAAGTCGATTCATTCTCTCCTTCACAACGACAGAATTCCTGCTGTTCTGCTGAGCAAACTACGACAAAGCATTGGCTCAGGTAAAGGCACGCGGTTACATTGTAGCGCTCGCGGCGAAGCGCAAGGCGGCAGACGTCTTGCGTCGCGCAGATCACATTACCAAGCGCCTTTTCGCCGACGAGTAGTACACAGTGTCTGCTTGCTCAGAATCGAACGAGATGTCTGGCGAAGAGATGCTTTCTCATTACGTCGCCAACGTAGAGCAAGAAGAGAAGTGAATGTCGTTTTTGGAAAGTCCAGAGGGCAGCCGAAGACAACAACAGCGGTGAACTTCCCCGAAGAGCTCGCCACATATGACAGCAATCTCTCGGTCCTACTCAACACCTTTCCATACTCCGTCGACGACGAGAGCAGGGATACTGTTGGGTCTGATACTTTCTTGCAGGCGGATCTTCTCGATATTGCTCAGACACCAGACATTGGTAAGCTCGAACTGCAACCGTCCCCGAAAGTAAGGCGGCAGGCACCGAGCTCGTTACCGAACACAACGGAAGAAATTACCGACCGGAACGTCACGAGGGTCACACGACCTGAGGATGTTGCGCTGCCGTCAATTGAGCGGACCACACAGCCTCAGCGGCTCGAAGACATTGTCAACCTCCCCGAACAAGTGGTTGCGGAAACGAGCACTACCGCACAGACGGGTAACATACCGAGCGCTCAAGCAGCCAACGCGCTGTACGCACCCCAACTCAAACCACCCATCAATCGTGTGCTAGCACGCGCGGCTGCGAGCGATTCCGAAACACCGAAGACCACGGCCACTCCCAACGAGATCTCGTCGCACCCTAGCGACGTCAATCAAGACGTCCGCTCCGTAGGACCAAGTGGTTGAGGAAGAACGGCAAGCGCCAGAGACAGTCGAACGCGTGGTGACTTCTGATACACACGTGAAGCTCGCCTACGACCAACGAGTACCCGAAAACGGCACGCCTCGTTACAGGCAAGCTGCAGGAGTGTACACGTGGTGCGGTCCCGCGCATATACAGATACTCACGAAGGAGCCCCCAACGATTTTCTCACAGACGACAGACCTAGACTGCCAGCCTCAGACGCAATGTCATCCCATCACATCGCAACCCAACACTCGCGCTCAAGGAGCAACGCATTCCCTCCTACAACAATGATAGCATTACAGAGTACGTTACGTACGATGCAGAACTCGAAGTCCACTTGGACTCCCCCACAGAAATCTGTGTCGACATGTAGGAGGTGGGGGCGGACAGCCACGTGCGTCGACAGCAGGGTTCGAGTCTCGTTCTGGATCAAACGTTCGTTTAGTCGTCGTGGTCGTCGTCGTAGTCTCGTCCTAGTGCTATCGGGACGGCGCCGAGGCGAGCTTCTCTCCTTTCGCGTTCTCACTCTTCATCTACAGTTTGCTACTCCTGACTTACACTTTCGAGTCGATAGAAATGGACAGCACTGATCCTCTTCACTGGCCCCTTGTCATTACCTCGACTTGACACACTTCGTCATCTTTGACGGCTTAGTGTCTCCGTTCACTTCAAGGTCATAACACCTATCTTCTTCACTGATGTGTCTTCATTCGTCCATCCCCTGACTTCTCATCCTCTCCCTCAATTCGAATTACTTCGACTCGATGAAGGGTCTTGACTTCAATGATACAGTCCGCATCACTCCGAGTTTCTCCTCTTGTAAGCAATCATTCCTTTCCGTTCACTGCTGGCGACTTCTATTATGTGCGACTTCATCAGCACCCTGTCACCTCTCAGCACGCGCATTTCGAGACAGGCTACTTCGAGACGCGGTTGGTGCGTCGAGAGACGCACTCACATGAGCCCTACAGACACCCAGGAATCCCAGAGCTATCACATTACTTACGAAGCTCGATTCCATTGACATAAGCTTGGTGTCGGTGAGTGATGCGAGACTCGCGAATAAGGTGCAGCGATGGTAGCAGTTGATCCTAAAGTACCACCCTCTAGACTCCTCACCCGGACACGTCTATCAATCTACTCCCACCCTCCACCAGACATCCTCGCCATCGATGCCGAAGCTGCCCTCCTCAACGCGGCAACCTTCGCCGTAGCTTCTGCCTTCCTGACAGCACCAGCTTCGAGTACCGCCCTTCGCTCCTCAGCCCGAGCCTGTGCAGCGAACGAGCTCTTCCCACTTCCACTCCTCGTGCCAGCTCCCACAGTGACACCTCTATCACCACTAGCCCTGGCCCCGTGCCCGATAGTGACACCTCTCTCATTCGCCCCTGAAGCAGTCACATTCGTCGTCGCACGCCGCATGAGCGAAGGCGCCTTCCCCGCAGCCGTAGCATTACCCCATGCCGACCTCGAGCCAGTCGAAGAGCTACTCGAGCTGTTCCCTCGCTTCAGACTCAAACGATCCAGCACCGCGCCTACAACAGGCTTCGCAGGCGTCCTACGCTGCGAAGCTGGCAGACGAGGCGGAGGCATGAGCGCCGCGTCCTCCATAGCTTTCGGATTCGGGGCAAAGCCACCGCTGTTCTGGCGGGCCAGCTCGGCGGCTTCATCCTCTTCAGCTTCTTCCTCATCGTCGCTGACAAGGTGAACGCGGCCGTCTGTCGTAAGTGGACCATCAGCATACTCGTCTTCAGAGTCCGAGCCAGCATCGGCAGGATCGACGAAGGTGTTGTTTGCTTGGCCGGGTTCGTCCAGGAGGAAGCTGAGGCTCTCGCGGACTTGAAGGAGGGATGTTGGGCGACTGAATGCTGCGTCGTCGACTTTCGATCGCCGCTCCTGTGGTCGTGGACAAGCTTGCTTCACCTCGCTATCATCTTCTGAGCGTTGCGTGTTGCCATTGACTTCCCCCAGTGGCACAGGTGCGGCTTCTGTTTGAGATTGCTGACTCTCTTCTGGCAGTCCCGCAATCTCTTCATCAGGCTCTTGATCGTCAAGATCGACAACATCCTCAATCTCGGCGTCATCATCAGCGATCGCGCACAAGAAAGCATCTTTGCCCTTGGTCTGCTTGCCCTTCTCCATCCAGTCTCGGACACCCTCGTCTTGCAACAGTAATCTTCTCTTCTTCGCTTCTTCTCTCTGCCTTATCTGTCGACGCCGCACAGCAACATCATCCTCATCTTCGTCCAGATCCCAGCCGCCTCCTGCAGTCCGCCTACGCAGCGCTCCTGTAGTCAGGTCCTTGTAGAGCTTCTTCGTGGCCTCCTCATCATCAGCACGCTGCCGGTCAGCAAAGTGAGCAGCGATGGCTCGCTCGTCGACTTCAACATGCGATGAGTCAATCATGGCGGCATCTTCAACTGTCTCAGGAGCGATCATGTCAGTGTCATCACCACCTAGCCCGGCGTACTCGTCCTCGGACTCCTCAGCCTGATCTTCCATCATACGCTTGAGCTCCAACTCAGCCTCTGCACGGTCAGCAGCACCCAGCGTCTCGATACGACGGCGCTTCATCTCTCGGAAGGCATCCTTCTTGCTTGCTGGCGGAGCTTCATCGTCGCTGTCGTCTGCAACAATAGGCTTGCGCTTTGTGAGGCGACCACGCTTATGTGCCGCCGAGGGCATTGGACTTTCACTGACACGGAGCTGGACGGTAGGCTGTGTCTCGTTATCTTCCTCAAGTACCGAGTCGAGGGTAAGCTCCCGTTGCAGCTGGCCGCGACGCACTGCAGACCAAGGAGAAGCCATGCCTGGATCCTGAGTCGGCTCCCAGCCAGGCGTCTCGGCCAATCCACTTTGTTGACGGGTCAGACCAGCTACCGGTGTCTCCGGCAGCTGCGTCTCCCAATTCAGCTGAATCTCCTGGGTTTCGACATCAGTCGGACGCTGCGTCTGGCTCTCATCTGCTGCAGCGTCGGCGTCAAATGACTGGAAGGTAGGTGGCATCGACATTGTGCTCATGGGTGCGATGCGGCCAAGCATATCAAAGCCGTC
Source organism: Rachicladosporium sp. CCFEE 5018 (assembly GCA_002077045.2). Classification (NCBI taxonomy): domain Eukaryota; kingdom Fungi; phylum Ascomycota; class Dothideomycetes; order Cladosporiales; family Cladosporiaceae; genus Rachicladosporium; species Rachicladosporium sp. CCFEE 5018. The sequence goes on from KZ111152.1 coordinate 197,934, forward strand.
CATTTGGCTGTCCTCTTGCGTAGGGGTTTGCATCGTCGCGTTGAACGCTTGAGTTGGCGACATGATCTTGGGAGCCCCTGCACCTCCAAAGCCGAACGCCGCAAAGGGATCCTCGTAGGCGTCCTCTTGCGGCGCGGTGACTGTGGGACCGTCCTCATCTTCGTCGTCCTCCAGGATGGCACGAGACTTACGCGACTTGCGCACCGGCAAGGGTGTCATCTCTAGAATGTCAGCCTGAGTGGCAGGGCGCTGAAGCTGACTCTTTGCGACAGGAAGTGATGGATCTTCGTCAACGTCGTCGTGAGGTCCTTCGGACGCCACCTCTGCGTCATCCTCATCGGCTTCTGCATCGCCGTCGTCCTCGGTCGACTCGTCCGCTGCATCGTCAACGAGCTCGTTCCCATCGTTTCCGACTTCTTCACCTTCATCCTCACTACCGCTCATGGCGTAGTCGCCATCTTCGCTCTCGTCATCACTAGCATCCATAGCCACCTCCTCACCTGCCTCTTTTCTTGCAGCCTTCTCAGACTTTCTCAGATCCTCAGCCTCCTGCCTGGCTTTGTCTAGCAAGTTCTCGAAAGATTCTGATTCCCTCTCACGTTCTTCGACACTCTGCACGATGATTCCCTTCGCCTGTAGCTCCTGCAATCGCTCAAGCTGAGCTTCATGTGCCTGTTCGCGAGCGCGTTTACGCAGTCGTGCCTCGAGAACTTGGGGGTGGACTGATGGCTTCACGCTTCCGGGTTTGTTGGGCCTCGCATCGTTTTGGCCAATATGCGAGAGATGCTTGAGGATGTGAATGGCGTTCGAGTGATTTCCTGCCTTCTTTGCCGGCTGGACACGATTAAAGACCTGCAGGTGTCGCGGCATGGGCTGCAGTATCTCCAGGTCGTCATTATCATCATTAGTTTCAACCCTTCGCGACACTGTTTTTTTTCCCCATCGAGCGAGTTTGGACCCAGCTTCCTCGTGAACATGCTCTATAGGAGCACTAACAACGTCCAGTGGCCGCTGCGAGGATCTGAGGAGTTCGTCGATGTCTGGCAGCTCCTCATCGTCCGCCACCATGCTATCAAGCGTGTCCTGTCTGATAGGCACCATCTTCGCCAAAGCTCCCGAATCGACTAGCATCTTCTGCTTGTCGAACGGAGTCGGTGGGCTAGAAGGTGGCGTAGACCTGAGCTCTCGACGCAGACTGCGCGCTGGCGAGGGATCTATCGGATCGCTGTTAGGTGCGGATGAAGAGTCCTGTGGCTGTGGCGAAGGAACAGGAGTCTGACGAAAGTTGAATTTGGCAAACAATTCAGTGGTGCTGAACTTCTTCTTGACCTTCATCTGATGTGCTAGAGCCTGCTGACGAGACATCCTCTGAGTCTCGCGTTCCATCTCAAGTAGTGCTCGCTTGCTGGCTTTCCGAGTAGGTCGCGCGGCGTCGGAGAGGATGCGATCGATCTCAGGGTTGGCGGCTACGTTCTCCTCAGCCTCAAAGATCTCGTCGGGTAGATCAAACGATGCATGCGCGGAGACTATTTGATTGCTGTCCTCGGCGTGTGCAGCTTTAGCGGCTTCAAGAGCAAGTCGCTCCTCTCGCTTCTGAGCCACGAGTTGTGCAAGTCTTTGTTTCGAGGTGAGAGCCAATGGGTTTGCGGGCAGATCGTCTTCAGCGTCGTCCTGATTGCTCAGTAATGATTTCGCGGGACTGACAAATAAGCTGTTGCCGTGCTCTGCTGGACTTAGGGTGAGAGGCCGTGTCGAAGCTACGTTTAAATCACGTTTATGCTTGAGGCCTGAGGATCTGACAGGAGTCGCTGAGTACAGATCTTCGTCGCTGCCGTCGTGGTCCGAGTCCAGAGCAGGCCGCACCTGAGAAGTAGATGGCGAGGTAGCGGTGGGCAGCATCCTTCTTGCAGCTCTCCCAGCAGGGCGTCGCACCAGATCGTCGTCAGCATCCTCGTCTATGTCCGAAGAAGCCTTAGCATAACCAGCATCCGTGGTGCGTGCAATGGGCTGAGAGGAGACGTCGCCGTCATCTCCGTCGCTGTCGTCTAGGAATGGTGATGCCACTTTCGTGTTTGGCAAGGGCGCTTGCCGTGCTGGAGGAGACGGTGTAGGTGCATCGTCAATATCAGCTAGCATCTTAGCGATCTTCGTGCGAGGGCTGAGGAAGTCATCGGACATTGGGTCGGCCAGCCCATCGAAAGTCGAGCTTTGGGATGACATGGCGAAGTCTCCGACGCGTTTACTGATGGCCAGATTCTGTGCAAAGGGTAGGGTTTCAGTACACTCAATGAGCTATGCGTAAGGCTGTCGACATGGCCAGATAGTCCGTGATGCAAGACTGTCAATGCTAAGATGCTGAAGTAGTACAGATGTTTGTCGAAAGCAGATGTAGGTGTTTGCTCATATACTCAGTGGTTCGTGAGACGCGCCAAGGATCTACGCGACGCGTTCCTTCACGCAGTGCGCAAAGCTACCAACGGCGGACGGTAGACTCCCGAACATCAGATTGTCAGACGCCCTCCCCCATACAGAGAGCATGGAATCAATGCACTGTACATATATAATGGCATGAATGTCCTCCAATGCTGTCGCTCTTCGACGCATTATCCGCTCGCTAGGCCACCATGCCGCGCCGCGACCTCTCGTCGCGGAGGAGCAAGACCGCAAAAGTGGCTATGGACGGGCTCACCCGATTGATGCGAGAGGAAACTCGTCGGGAGGAACTCAAGCAGCAAGCACGAGACGCCCGATCCGGAGAATCCAGCGATGGCGCGAGCTCAACGGATACAGACAGCGTGTCGATCTCATACCTGGAGGAGCCTCATCCCGACCTTATCAAAGCCATAGAGGATTTGCGTCGCTTAGCCTGTGGGTATCGCAAAGGCGTGCCGAGTCCGTTCCGAATGACGGATATGCAACGTGTGGAAGTGATGCAGGCAGCCTTAAAGACCGGAGACATTCGAAAGGGGGACCGGAGTTACCTGGCAATCATGCTAGTGGCGACGGAGTGGAACGAAGTGGCGGAGTCCTACGAGATACGGCGTTACAAGCTCAGACGGGAGCAAGCCGTGAGCGAACGTATCCTGAGAATGCGGGCGAGGCATCAGATACGGCTCAGGAAGCTGAGTTGCCAATCCGACGAGTGCTAGGCGGGATAAAAACGCGACCCCCCGAGGAGCGCTCGCAAGATCATGAAAGTGCTGGTGCGACGCACGAGGAGGAGCAGGTCAAAACGAACGCTTTCGAGTCAGCAGTTGCTCAGGGTGCAACGCGAGATCGTGACGGTTCGGCGCAGGTTCGTGACGATGAGCCCGTGAAACGGCGATCCTCCCGAGCGGTCATCAGACCATTTCGAGCTATCTACTGGAAGAATCTAGCTTACCTCGATTCTGGCAAGAAGAAGGTTAGTGCGCAGCAGGCAAGGATCCAACGCGAGAGACATCCTATCAATGAAGGTCGAGCGTGGCTGGATATTCTACGGATTCTGTCAAACGACACCACAAGCGGTAGGAAAGCCCATGCTCGAGTCATGGAGACGATCATGCTACCGCCAGGCGTATCTGCGCGTTGGACCCGCGATCCGGGCGAGTCTCTTTTGGAGATAATGCAACATACTGGCAGTCACGTGCAGAGCTTGCCCTCGGAGCAGAATTCTGAAATGCCAGGCTTGACTCTGTACGGTACTCCTGCACAGAACGACGCCGCGACGCGCTATCTACGGTCATCAGACCTGCTGTCTGCCAGCAGCAAACTATATGACGACGTGTCACCTCTGTTATCGGCGCACGAATTGCATAAAGTCACACACGAGTCTAGTGGCGAAAATCATGGCGATGCTCGCCACGAGGCCGATGCGCCCATACCTGATGAAGAGCTTGACCTACTGAATAGCGTTCTCGACGCCACCTACATGGTACAGTCCGCGACGGCCGAACCTGGCCCAGTGCGTGCCGTGTGGCATCGTACGCAGCCCGATCTATATATTCCGCTGTCAACACTGCTACGGACGGAGCAGGACGCATATACAGCATCACCGACGAGTCGCCTGCCCTCGTTGCCTGAAGACTCGATATCGTTCACGGAACGCATTCTGACACTGACAGCATATCGCCCCAGGCTGCTGAAGTACAAAGGCAAAAACGAGACCCGCTCACCATATCACGAAGACGTACAGGAGGAACTAGTCCGTCTCCTCAAATCCGGCTTTGACCAGAAGATCGTCACTTTAGAAGCCGTGGTCACTGCGCTGGACTGGCTTGGTCGGCATATGTACTTCCCAGCAGTACGCGCGATCGTCCTTGCTGCAGACACGGCTGAGTTCCATCTGAGTGCCGAAGTGTTCGACACGATGCTCAGGTTCGCAGCGATCTCGCCCAGCGTAGACACATTCCGCTATCTGGTCCGCTTCATGCATCGCGCTGGAGGCAAGGCTACTGCAGTCACGTGGCTGCACTTCGAATCATTGACCTGGCACTTCCACCCGAGCAGAGTTGAAGAAGTGCGGGAAGCTATGCACGAGGCTGGAGTGCACTTTGACAAGGATGCCAAGTTGGAGCTTTTTAAGCAGGACGCGCCTCATTTGCTGACCAACTTCGTCAAGCGCCATCCCGACGCGAAGTTCGATGACTTCGTACGCGATATTGTGACTCAGTACCCGGATATTGCGCGCATGGGCCGGCGTGCAGCGAATTCGCTCGTAGACGCTGCATTGTTGTTGGGCAGAAGCGACATTGCACTCGATGTCGTGCGCGAGCTGATCAGGCAAGGCGAGAGACCAAACACAGCCACACTTGACCATTTCCTGCACTCCGCTCGGCGAAACCGGCACGTCGAGTCCGCGGTAGCCATTCTCTCCATATTCACTCGATTGCCTTACAAACTCAATGAGAAGACCGAGACGCCACTAGTCTCCATCCACGACGACTATCACAACGTCCAATATGGCAACGTCCTGTTCGAACCAGCCACTCGCGCCTTCTCCGTTATCCTCTCGGCTTCCTCATTTCGATGGCTCCTCTGGCTCGCCTGGGACCGCAGGATGTGGAACTGCTTCCGCGTCTTCTGGCGCTACGCCTGCATGGCCGGCCACGTAGACTATGGCTTCGTCGTCAAGATGAAAGCAAGTCTCCGCGCGGGGCAGACTGCCCGGTGGGACCCAAAAAGACACTCGAACATGCCTTTACTCAAACGAGCGGGACCTGGGGTGCCAAATCACATTACGGGCCGCACTCGCGTGTGGGATGTTTGGGCTGCGCGGTTCGTGCTGGGGAACGCTGATGGGTTGGAGACTTGGGATGCAGCTGATAAGCCTGTCCGCCGAGGGCCAAGGGAGCGGGCTAAGCCAGATAGGATGACCGACTGGTTTGAGCGGCTGGATCTCGACTTACGGGAGGTTCAGTCGCTCAAGCCTGTACGGTCGCTTGCGGAGCTTGCTGAGGAGGCTTATCAACTGGACCTAGAGTGGAGGAAACTGAACTTCGGAACTACTAAGGGGTTCACTGAGGGCAAGTGGAAAGGTATGGAAATGCTGCAGGTGATGATGAAGGCAGGCATACAGGTGCCGGTTGAGGTTGGCAGCGGTGTGGGTATGATGGTGTGATCTGGATGGGGAGATCCAGATTGCCGGTACGGGTCTCGTATTGTGGTGCACAGATGAGGCAATGCCATTCGATGTATGTATATGTATACATAGCTTACACTGCGCGCACAGCACACGACGGGAGTTTCCAAAGTCAAGGGAACATGTGTACCGATGCTAGCGCTGGATATCTGCAGGCCAATCGGAAGTCTGGAGTCTGGAGATCCGAGCTTATCTTAGTTTATCAGATCAAGAACTTTTCGAGCTTTCGCGGTACCCCATATGCGCATTGGGAACGCCATGAGATAAACTCGTTTATACTGCTCTCCGATCTATTCGTCTCCCAAGCAATGCTGAACGTCAGCCTCGCCATTTGAGCGCGATCACAACTCTTTAATCGTATTTCGCCTTAGAGGTTTCCCCCACCCACAATCACCACCGACAGCCATGGCCGCCGAAGTCCAAGCCCTCCCTCCCCTCCGCCAAACCCCCGGTCCCGCCCCTCTAACACCCTCACAAACCTACTACCGCGCCTTCAAATCCCAGCTTCTCGTTCCCTCGCCTCACAACAGCGCTATAACTTCCATCACCTCCCCTCCCTCAGCGGAAACTTTCGCAGTAACCTCCGGTGGACGATCACAGATTTACAATTCTCGGACGCGGAAAATCGTCAAGACTATCACGCGATTTGGCGTTGACGATGTGGCGAGGAGTGGTGTTGTGCGGAGGGATGGGAGGATTTTGTTGGCTGGTGGGGATGGAGGCGTGGTGCAGGCGTTTGATACGGGGAGTCGCGCTGTATTGCGGCAGTGGGGGAGAGAGGAGAAGAGGCGATTACCTGTGCACGTTGTGCGTTGGAGTCTTGGGACTGTCACAGAGTTCATGACGTGTGGGGATGATCGGACGGTGAGGGTGTGGGATTTGACGGAGGAAGAGCCGAAGTGGGTTGGTGTTGGGCATGAGGATTATGTGCGAGCGGGTTGTTGGTTACCGGGACAGGAGGGGATGGTCGTAAGTGGTGGGTACGATCAGACTGTCAGAGTTTGGGATACGAGGCAAGGTGGGCAGGGTGCGCCGGTGATGACGTTTCGGGTGCAGGGCGCTGTGGAGAATGTGTGTGCGTTAGGGAGCAGCCTGGTGGCTGCGGCGGCGGGGAATGAGGTCTCAGTACTAAATCTGATTTCTGGGAAGCCCGAGGTGATACTGCGATCGCATCAGAAGGCTGTGTCTGCGCTTGCTCTGGCACAGGGCGGCACGCGACTGCTCACAGCTGGACTGGACGGGCACATCAAGATCCATTCCACCTCGACATGGGAAGTTGTCGCAAGTCTGAAGTACACCGCACCCATCCTCTCCCTTGCCGTCATACCCTCCCCACAGAATTCCTCAGAAGACCGCCATCTCCTGGTGGGCCTACAAACGGGTCTCCTGAGTATCCGCACGCGCCTAGCAGGCGCCGAGAAAGCTAAGACGCGCGAGAGGGAGAAGAGGGATCAGGCGCTTATGGCAGGCACAGCAGACGAATACGAACGGCTCCAGCGGAAGAAAGACTTACGACAAGGCATTCTAGCACGAGATCGAGGGAAGGACTTCCGTGGTGAAGGCGCGGACATCACGATCCAGGGCAATGATAGGACTGGTCGGCCAAAGCCACTGAAGCCTTGGCAGCAGGCGTTGCGGAGGGGAGAGTATAGCCGCACACTCGATCTGGTCCTGGCGGATGAGAAATCTGGACCCGAAAACACGCTCACATTGATCACTGCTCTGCGAAGTCGAGGTGCGCTTCGGGCAACACTGCGAGATCGAAGTGATGAGAACTTAATACCTGTGCTGAAGTGGGTGCTGAACAACATTAACGCACCACGAACACTGCACTTGACTGGCGATGTGAC
>KZ111152.1:205503-216572 GCA_002077045.2 Rachicladosporium sp. CCFEE 5018
ACTCAGCTACCAGCACCACAATATTGATGAGCCTGCCCTACTGCTGGGAATTGGATTTCCGCTGCAGGAGTGATTTCGATGTTGTGGATTGCGTCGCGTCACCGACAGCTTATCGGGCCTACAAGCTGATAGAGACTGAGGCAATCGTGGATGTAGATAGATATGTATAGGGCCGCTATCCACCGCTATGCCGTGACCTTCATGCCACTGTCTGCCGTTTCGTCGTAAGATCTCTCGCTTCGAGATTATGCTCTGTCTCAGCGAGGCTCGGGTATCTCCTCATAGTCGTCCTCAGGAACCAACACGAAGGCAGCGGCTAGAATCCCAGTAGCGTCAATTAGTAGTGCGATCCAGCTGACGGTGCAGAGAATCCATGATTTGTCCAACTCCCAGCCAACGAAGAAGCGATTGTCGTGGTCGTAGAGATATGCCTGCGCCAGGTATGTCAGCAAAGCTCTAACGACTTCTACGCAGATTCGCGAAGACTTACCACGATAGCCATCGCAGTAAGCTGTGCTACTGCGATCAGCGCCAGCAAGGGCGACAAGACCTTCCAGCCCACTTCTCTCGCTCCACGACCTCCCGCCAGCACAACAATGTAACACACAATCACAGCCAGCTCAATCACCACCGTGAAGTTCATGAGGAACGCGCTCGACCTCCACATGCTACAGAACGACTTGTTCGAGTTGATCTCGCATTCCTCGTCGCTTGGGAACGGCGTGCATTTCCCCGTGATGCTCGAACATCGTTTTTGTAGACCCAGTGTTACTCGTATCGGGTCGGTGTCGGTGGGCGAGGAGTACGATATCCAGTTCGGGAGGGCGATGCTGGCGATCGTACAACACATGGCGGCAACAAAGATCCACGCGCTTATACCGTAGACTATGCGACGGGTCATCGTGGCGGTCGCTGCGCAGTCTCGGAATGAGTGTATGGACCTCTGAGCGACGAAGCAGGAAGGATGTAAGAACTGAGGCAGCACCTTGAACAGCAGGAAGCTGCCTCGCTTCGACCAGGCTTGGCACTCCTTATCGTCTCGAACCGGCTCCACTACAGAGTCGCCGTCATCGTCGAGACAAATAGCACACGAAGGATGGTGGTCCGAAGTATGTCCCTCCTTTGCCAATCACGTGCAGGCATAAGTAGACAGACGTACTTCTTTTTGCGTTCCTTAAATTGTTGCTGTGTTACACTTGATCATGGCTGAAGTCTCGCAATGCCCCCCCTTAACGCGCCAGTCCGTCCAGGCTGCTCACAAGAGGATCAAGCAATACATACATCGCACGCCAGTAGTCACTTGCGAGACGATCAACACGCTTGCGTCTACAGCTCAGTCGAAGCGTTGCCCCTCAAGCGGACCGAATGTGATGTCAGAGCCTGCTCCTCATGATCAGCACCCCGACGAGAAAGCGACCAAATACAGTGCCGAGCCGAGCGTGCGTTTGTTCTTCAAGTGCGAGAATCAGCAAAGGATCGGCGCTTTCAAGGCCAGAGGAGCCTTTCATGCATTGGGCAGGCTAATCGACGAGCAAGGCATCGACGAGGTAAGGCGGAAAGGCGTGGTAACTCATAGTTCAGGTACTCGAGCCTTGACTTCAGTGATCCCACTTCCAAGCTGACGATGTTCAAGGCAACCATGCACAAGCACTAGCTCTAGCGGCACGAACACATGGAGTCCCTGCACACATAGTGATGCCCACAATATCGACGCCATCCAAGATCTCTGGCACACAGGCTCAGGGCGCCAATGTGATATTCTCCGGTTCAACAAGTGACGAGCGGGAAGCCGTTGTCGTCGATGTCATCAAGAAGACCGGTGCAACTCTAGTGCCACCGTACGACCACCCAGATATCATCCTAGGGCAAGGCACTCAGGCCCTAGAGCTCGAGCAGCAAGTGGTCGATCTCCTTGCCGAGGACGCCAGCCTCGGAGTACCTGGCAAGCACCGACTAGACGCGATGATTGCACCTATTGGCGGCGGCGGCATGCTGTCTGGCATATGCACCGCTCTTCAAGGCACCGGCATCAAGGTCTTCGGCGCAGAGCCTAACTTCGAGGGAGCCAATGATGCTGAGATTGGACTGAAGCAAAACAAACGGATCGAGAAAGTGAAAACTTTGACCATCGCTGATGGTCTACGTACTCCAGTAGGTGAGATTCCTTGGTCGATCGTGACAGACAAGAGCAAGTTAGCCGGCATCTACAGTGTCAACGAGGACCAAATCAAGGCTGCACTGCGATTGGCTATGGAGCGTGCTAAGCTGTTCATCGAACCTTCAGCTGCTGTACCTCTGGCTGTCATGCTATACAATGAGGACTTTCGGGAGCTCGTGCAGCGTGATGCTGGTCCTGGAGGCTGGAACGTGGGTATCATCCTCTCTGGCGGCAACACGACCGTCGACGCTATCGCGGCTATCTTCGCACCGCCTGCCAAGGTGGAGCAGCGAGCACAGGCGACAGTCGGTATGAATGGAGAGAAGTTAGCTGAGAATGTAGCTGGATGAGGCTATTGGACCTGCTTTGAATGTCCACTGGCCGAGAGATCCAGCATTCTACCGAGCCGTTTCTCGCTAGATCCGTACCGATTGGGTTATCGACTGCCGTCGGGAATGCGCACGCGATGGGCCGATCACAGAATACATTCCTCAAGCTGGCGGAAGTCCTCTCTTACGTGCTGCATCTCTTTGCCGTAGCAACGAACACTGTTTTGGCCGCGGCCCGAATCGTTGAGTATACTTTGCCGACGATGCCGAGTAAGTGACACTGGGAGGCCGAGTAGACGCACAAATCTCCATCTTGCATCCATACCTTCGTTCCGTCTTCTTCTGCAAGATGTGTCTCGCAATCTCACATCACTTTGCTGCGATCGTCTCCAGTTTACTTCTCTCTCTGCCGATGCCGGTCCGAGCGCAGTCGGCATGCCGAATAGTCAGCTCAATGCAGCAGCAAGTCGTGTACGAGCAGGCTGTGTCAATTGATACACTCGTCACCTCGAACACGACATTCTTCCCGCTCGCGCAAGCAGGCGTAACAGTCACAAACGCGCCTACTAGCATCAACGGCATCACAACGTTACAATGGACCTCAGCGCCTGCATTGATCACCATGCCGAGCAGTATGTTACCGACGAGCGCAACGCAGGTATCTCGATATTCGCCATCGCCCACAACAAATCCAGACGATGTCACTTTCGTGATGCTCGTGCGGAATGACAAGGATCATCAGAAGAGGCAGAGTGGGAACTTCTACATGTCCGGCAATGGCACGATCACACAAGATTGTACCAATACTCCGGTCTATACGACCCGCAACGGTGTCTTGACTGCCACAGTCGGAGGAACTGTATATACTTACTCGACTTCGCCGGGCGTCACCTTTCAGCAGTTCGTTCCGAGCACGATCCCGGGATCGATCACGACGACGTTCAGTATCCAGCGGGATGGGACATTGAGTTGGCTCAACGACACTTTCTTCAACGGCCAAGCCAATTTCTGCGCTTTGCGAAATGGGACTGTGTACTCTATATTCGTTGACGGTGGGGCGCCGAGTGGATGTCTCTTTATTCAGCTGTCGCTGTTCTCGGTGGCATCGTGTCAGGCGGCGAGCTACAATACGGTGCCGGGTCCTTCAGATAAGTTCCTTATACCTGCGGTAATGATTGTGGGTTTTACTGATTCGTATCCTACGTCCGAGCGGGCCTACGGGGTGAGTGTTTTGGCGCAACAGCGGTGTCGCTTCGGATGACTGACATCGCTGTTAGAGCTACCGGCAGCCAAGGGCTTCAGGGCACCCAAGGAATCCAAGGTATCCAAGGAATACAAGGTATTCAAGGTATTCAAGGCCAACAAGGCATCACGGTATGTGTAAATACACTGGACATCCTGGAAGCACCATCTTCACGGTACTAACACAAGCTATAGGGAGCCACCGGGTATGGTCCTGACATGATTTCCGGTGTCTAGCGAATCCCCTAACGGCGTCACCAGGACCGCAGGCCCAACAGGAACCCAGGGCATTGCAGGAAGCACTGGGTAATTATGTCCGATTGTTGTGTCGTGGAAACCTAGCTCACTGGCGTTCTAGGCCGCAAGGACCAACCGTAGGCCGCGTCTTTGTCGCGGGTACTTGGCGTCAAAGCTAACTCAAGGAAGGGAACACAAGGTAACCAAGGGCCGAGTGGGCCAAGTGGTGCAATGGGGTATGACACTTAGACAACGCGCGAAGTGCGGAATATTCGCTAATTGCGTGCACAGTACAGCCGGACCATCAGGGTATGGCGTTGTCGTCACAAGTCGTGTAACATATATGCTAACCACTGCACAGACCATCAGGCCCAGCTGTTCGTGCCGCTTTCCACGGACTCCTTTCTCGTAGAGACTTACACAGCGTAGGGACAACAAGGTTCTACAGGCATACAGGGGCCTTCTGTCAGTATCTTCACCGTCCAGGCTGTCAATATCAGCCGCTGACAGCACACAAGGGACCGCAAGGCGTGCAAGGAAGCCCCGGAGCGACGGGATCGACGGGGTAAGCTGTTCTTCACGAGGTATCCATGGAGGCGTATTCCTGACCATTTGCTTGCATAGGCCAACTGGTTCTGCTGATAAGTCTAACAAGACCTCCCAAACGTTGGTCGGCTACTGACACTGTTGGTCTACGCCCCTCTGGGCCCTCGGTTCGTCTACCTCTGCATAGTTCTGCTGTAGTTTCAAAGCTTACGACGCACAGGGACCACAAGGCAGTACGGGTGTCCAAGGACCTTCGGGGTATGGATGATCGCGTTTCTCGAGAATGGCATGAAGCTGACTATACACTACTTAGGCCAAGTGGGCCGTCAGATAAGTCTCGGCATATCCCGGGGGCTTTCGATCCTGACTAACATGTTCCTTCCACGCGCTTCGGGTGTTCCAGGTCCAACAGCCACTCCGGCCACGCTGTATTCGTATCTCGGCTGCTATGTACAGACTGGTCAGCCCTCAACGAACACTGGTCGGGCCCTAGCGGCCTACCAAAACACGTACACGACACTCGGCGACAGCAAATGCAGCGCTGCATGTGCATTGGGACAGTACATGTTCTACGGCAGTGTGAATAATGGCACGGCTGCGGTGGACTGTTGGTGCGGAAACAGTATTACCTACGTGACTAGTAGCGCTGGGGTACTCGGAGTAGGTACCGTAGCCGGTGCGGCAGGTGAGCAGAATTGCTATCAGTGCAACGGCGGCGCTACGCCGGGCGGGATTCCAGGACCCTGTGGAAACTTCTCAGTCCAGACGATATCGATCTTCTCGAGAACCTTCCTGAAAGGCTGAGCAACTTGCTGCACTGCAAATGTGTATACTCTAGTCATAGCTGCTTTCCGTCTGATCGTGGCCTCTACTCGACCGCTGCTATACCTACGACAGTGTCAACGACAAATATGGCACTCTGTTCTGGTCGAGGCGAGGCTTCGCCATCACGATTGGTTCGGTAGCAGCAATTGAGACTTCCAAACTCTTGGAAACGCGAACATGGATGGCAACTGAATCTTGGGCATTGGAGCAAGGTGTACATACCATCGAACTATCACAGTGAACCGATAACCGCTTATGTACCCATACCACCTCCCACTTCCCACCGGCTGCAGTCCGGCAATGTCTTGTTTCCGGATTGACCCTTGAACAGCTTGGCGAAGCTTCGGGACCACGACTCGTACCGTATCTCCACCTCCACCTCGTTGCATTGCAGTAGTCGACATCCAAGATAAGCCGAGATCTATGTAGTAATACCTATCTCTAGCTGGTGGGGAATGTCGCGTGCCGAAGATGGCGGTCGCGTGGCTTCCCTCAACAGCACGTCGTACGGCACCTTTCATGCTGTGAGTTCTCCCACCTGTCGTTTACTTAACATAGCTGACATCCACAGGCAGACGTAGATGAGGGGCAGAACAGTCACATCTCGGTTTCAGCAGGCATCATGTCTGCCTCGCAGTTGGAGAATACAGAGCGCGATGCGAAGAGCAAGATTGTTATCGGTTCGATTGGCGGTGACGATGCCCGGCTGGCCACAGATCGCGAACATGAAATGCCATTTCTTGAAGCGATCAGGCTCTACCCTACGGCTATAGGATGGTCCATCTTCTTCAGTCTCGGGGTGGTAATTACATCAGCTTCTGCTTGTCGGTGCTCTCACTAATACCGCAGCAGATCATGACAGCATTCGATCCTCAATTGCTGAGGAACTTATACGCTACTCCTGCGTTCCAGCGCGACTTCGGCTACAAATTCAATGATAATTATATAATATCCGCTGCCTGGCAAGCCGGGTTGGGCATGGGCAATCCCATCGGTCAAGTCGTGGGTGCGTTCTTCGCAGCCTACCCGATGGAGTGGTACGGCCGCAAAAAGACCTTCGGCGTATGCGTGATACTCACTGCTGCGTTCATCTTCATCCAATTCTTCGCGCGGTCTCTGCCTGTGCTGCTGGTAGGCGAGCTTCTCGGAGGACTAGTACTTGGCACCTACGTCGTGGTCGCGCCAGCCTACGCTTCAGAGGTCTGCCCGATCCCGCTGAGAGGAGTGTTGACTTCTTGGGTCAATCTCAGCTTCGTGATGGGACAGCTCATCGCGAACGGGGTCATAGCCGGGACGTCCAAGCTAGACAACCACTGGGCTTACAGTGCGCCGTTCGCAAGCCAGTGGGTCTGGGTTGTGGCTATCCTGATTGGCTGGCCGTTCGCGCCTGAGTCGCCATGGTAAGCACTGCGTTGTGCAATACACTAGTCTTAGAAGCTGACACGAGTAGGTGGCTGGTCCGCCAAGAACGCTTTGCAGATGCAGAGCACTCCCTCCGTCGACTCGCGTCCCCGACCGTCGATGTTAAGCCCACACTTGCGATGATCATTGAGACGGACAGACTCGAGCGCGAGATGGAGATGGGCACTACGTACCTCGATTGCTTCAAGCCTGCGAATCTGCGCCGCACCGAAATCAGCATCGGCGTCTACACTATCCAGGTCCTTTCTGGTATCTACCTTGTGGGGTATGCAGTCTACTTCTTCGAGCTTGCTGGCCTGCCGGTGGAGAAGGCGTTCAGTATGGGTGTAGGTTTTCTTGCTCTCGGCTTCGTCGGGACATGCTGCTCCTGGGTTCTGCTGATACACTACGGACGACGGCGCATCTACAACACTGGCTTAGCAGTACTCATCATTCTGCTGCTGATCATCGGAATACTCGACTGCCTGCCGTCATACGAGTCCAATCACGGCATTGCATGGGCGCAGGCTAGCTTGATGCTGGTCTGGAACTTCGTGTATGATCTTAGTATCGGTCCAGTCTGCTTCGTGCTGCTCTGCGAGTGCAGCGCCACACGTGTACGCAGTAAGACTATCGCGCTGGCGACGGCTGTGCAGGCAGTAGTGGCCATTGCGATGACGGTGGCAATACCTTACATGTTCAACCCGGATGAGGACAACGTACGAGGGAAGATCGGGTTCTTCTTCGGAGGCTTGAGCATGGTTAGCCTCGTGTGGGCTTATTTCCGAGTGCCAGAGACGAAGGGCAGGACGTACGAGGAACTTGATATCATGTTCTCGAAGGGCTTGAAGACTAGGGAGTTCGCTCAGTATTCAGTCGAGTAGCGAAACGCACAAAGCTATGAAATTCACGTTCTTGCATGGCTGCTTCCCGGCTTCACATCGACCTGGGCTTTGTTGGGCATTCGAGTTTCCTTGTGCGACGCTCGTCTTATGCCCATCGCCTTGCAGCTCAGATTGCCAAGGTTTTCCGGATTTCCCGAATGAGGTCGCCCGCCCCTCTCCAACTCCGATCTCCTTTCCTCAATTCACTTTCATGGCCCTCACTTCTGCCTCTTTGTATGCATACTGGTCTCGTCAGACGCATCGACTCAACAGTAGCATGGCGAGGTGCAAGTTCCTGAAGGTTGCTCACCATGCCGCTCTTCTTGCGCCTTCCCCGGCCCTTCTCTCGACGCAAAGCAAAACGGACTCGGATGGCTATCCAAATCGCAATCGCGGTGATTTGTCTGCTCATCGTCCTGCCAGCGTACATCATATACAAGCCTCCGCGCTTCGTAATATCGTACTTTCAGGGAAGATTTCCTTCAGTTCTCTTCCACGTTCAGACGACACGTAAGATCATTGCGTTGACCATCGATGATGCCCCTTCAGCTCATACGTCGGAGATCCTGGAGGTGTTGAAGAAACACAACGCGACTGCGACATTCTTCGTCATTGGAGATCAGGTCAATGGTCGCGAGGGCATTCTGACGAACATTCTGCAGCATGGCCATGAGCTTGGCAACCATGCCACGCACGACGAGCCATCAATATCTCTGCCGTCCGATGTCTTAGCTGAGCAGATCTCCTCCGTCGACTCGCTGCTGAACGATGCATACACCACCGCTAATGTCACCCGACAATCTTTCTGGTTTCGTCCCGGCTCTGGCGTCTTCAGTCAGCGTGTTCTTGACATCGCCGAGAAAGCAGACTACAAGACCGTACTGGGTAGCATCTACCCTCACGACCCTTTTATCCGGTACTGGCGAGTCAACGCGTGGCATGTGCTTAGCATGGCTCGCCCAGGTGCTGTGATCATATGTCATGACCGCAGGTCGTGGACCGCCCCGATGCTGAAGCGAGTGTTGACGGAGCTCCACAATCGAGGCTTCGAGGTAGTGTCGGTGAGCAAGCTGCTAGAGGCAACGAAAGGCTGAACGTATATTTCATTGGATCGTCGCCATCAGCGCGGCGAATCGACAGATTCACGACTTGCGGTGTCACAACACTACAGTCACAAGTCGCAGCACACGGATCACGAGCTCGCTATCGACTTACACTGCCCTCGCGCAGCGTTCGTTGTGCTGTGCATGTCGCGTACGGCGCATCACCCGCACGTCGCATCACTCGCATGGCGCATCACTCGAACAGAGCATCACTTGCACGGCGCACCACTCACACGGCGCACCAATTGCACGACGCACTGCTACCACGACGCATCGCAACGATATTGACCGCACAACACCAATGGAACCACCGTTCCACTTCGGTAGTTACGCAGATCACGCGATTTGAACAGTGTTGTATCCGAATTTCGCTGCAGATCTCGTGATGATTAAGCTTG
This sequence comes from Rachicladosporium sp. CCFEE 5018, assembly GCA_002077045.2. Taxonomy (NCBI): domain Eukaryota; kingdom Fungi; phylum Ascomycota; class Dothideomycetes; order Cladosporiales; family Cladosporiaceae; genus Rachicladosporium; species Rachicladosporium sp. CCFEE 5018. The sequence continues at coordinate 214,627 of KZ111152.1, forward strand.
AGTCAGCGGATAGAGCTACACTCATTCACGCAACGAAGACGGCGGAGAGGAATTGATCTTCGCAGCACTCTTTAGCGAGTGGTCGTTGTCGAAGCGCTTAAAGGCGCACACGTGGTAGTGCGCTTCGCACTCACGCCAGACGCATTCATCAAGGTGTGTCTCGAAGAGTGTCGGATGGCGCCAGGCACGCGTCACGGAGAGTCAGTCTCGGGGATAAACAACGAGGTCTAAGCTCGACTGACCGACGATGACAAGCGCCATTTCTTTGAAGGCACCGACATTGCTTTGGACAGCGGCAGAATCATATACTTCGTCGAGCAATTCTCGGTTTCCGCTGAAGACGAGGGCCGCAAGCGCCAACACGATGTCAACGGCGCCAATCATCGACATAACCAACATCTACGAAGAGAATTTCGAAGAACTGAAGGCTCGGTTGAACAACGTACCAGACACTAAGCGTCGCGCGATGAAGCTCAAGCCAGGACGGCAGGAGGCTGAAGGTACGCGATCCGCACTAATCCCTGAACACAACCAGCACTGGTTCCTGCAAGGGACGCCCAAGAGAGGACTCGCAAACAGAGAGGCAGCCGGGGAAGCAACCGCGGTGTAACAATGAGCAAGAGGAAGGCGACGTGACCTACGTTGACAGTGGGACCAGCGAGGACGACAGCGAAGACGAGAGCAGACCGTGCCGCCGCAGACCCATCATTAGTCAAGAGACACGCGGCCTTGAAGCCAAGCCCACTCGTTTTGAGCGCAGACTTGGTTTCACGTCAAGCCTCGAGCAGGTTCCAACTTGGCGCAACTCAGCTGAGCTCGTGTAGCACGGTCTCCTATACCGTTCCAACATCTACGATACTCTCATCCGCCTCGCGTCACCCACTCTCTACAAGTCGATCGCACCGGAGCTACTTCACCTCACCAAGCGCTCCCAACGTCGAGACAATCCACATCCTCTTCGACGCTTAGATCACTCCATATTCCGTAAGGTCCATCCGGAGTACTTGCTTGCTCCCGATCTCGACCACGCCGAAGAAGCTCGTCTTACGGCAGAGATCGAGCATTCCGCCCTCAGAATCAACGGCAGGTTGAAGAACTTCATGATCCTCGCGAATCGTGTGGAACAACCCGAGAGATTTGTCCAAGTACTCAACTCGAGTAGCCTATGTCTTACATACGGCCGCTGTTACTCGCCCTACTGCATCCAGACGTGCTACTCGCGTGGTCCAACGGCTGGCTGTTTGCAAACTACAAATGCTTACGATCTCGCCGCAGGTTTGACGTACAGCGAAGCGCTCCTAAGACTTTACCACGTTTCAAAATGATATTATCCTTCTATATTCTCGACCGGAAAACGCAATCACACCGATGGCGCAGAAACATCAACTCGATGCGCGCGTCATCACGTTGCAGTATGACGCGAACGAGCCCACAAGCTCGTCTCGGAGTACCACTGCCTTCACAAGGCTCCAGAACGAGGCCGCGCCCATCCTTTCCTGCGCGCCGACGGAACCGCGTGGCATGTAGCTCATGACTACACCATGCCGTATGGCAGGCCGTGGGCAGACTCGAAAGACTACAGCACAGACAAGCTGAAGTCTCGGGCGCTGCCGCTGTACGACGCTATAAGTTCAATAAGCACGCGCGACGACCTTCCCCCATCTCATGTCAAGCTATCAGATCAGCTCACATATATGATCCTGTACATGATCAACGAAACCAATGAGATTCTGCGCCGATGGGCTCATCGGCAATGGCCGGCTGGCATCCGGCTCAACGGATGGCCGATTTCGAACCGCGTGCCAGCTCGCGAGCCAGCAATATCCTGATCGCAGCAACATGGGAGATACTGCCACCTCGCCGAGCGCGACGCATTTGCGTTCATTGGAGGTGGTCACTTCTTCGAGATGGCACAGTCAAGTCCTGTACTGCAATTACACCTCAAG
>KZ111152.1:230112-245851 GCA_002077045.2 Rachicladosporium sp. CCFEE 5018
GCAGGCACAGCAGACGAATACGAACGGCTCCAGCGGAAGAAAGACTTACGACAAGGCATTCTAGCACGAGATCGAGGGAAGGACTTCCGTGGTGAAGGCGCGGACATCACGATCCAGGGCAATGATAGGACTGGTCGGCCAAAGCCACTGAAGCCTTGGCAGCAGGCGTTGCGGAGGGGAGAGTATAGCCGCGCACTCGATCTGGTCCTGGCGGATGAGAAATCTGGACCCGAAAACACGCTCAAATTGATCACTGCTCTGCGAAGTCGAGGTGCGCTTCGGGCAGCACTGCGAGATCGAAGTGATGAGAACTTAATACCTGTGCTGAAGTGGGTGCTGAACAACATTAACGCACCACGAACACTGCACTTGACTGGCGATGTGACGGGAGCGATACTGGATTTGTATGCTAGCAGAATGGGCGTGTGGCTCGAGCAAGGAGAGGGCGAAGTGGGGTGGACGTGTTTGAAGCTCGTTGAGAGGATTGGGAAGAGAGTCAGACGGACCGCTGAGCTGGCGCAGCAGGCGGAGGGGTGTATTGGGGTTATGGATTTGCTAGCTATGGGCTGAGCCAAAGCAATGACTTGATGTCAACGCGAAGCGAGAAAACCTCTCGACAGAGGCTGAGCTTGCCACGAGCGACGCTACTGCTATTCCATGCAACTCAGCATGATAGCTCCGCCGCAGAGCGCAAGCCACTTGAGTAGCAGCGCCATCCGGGAACTGGTATGATGAGCAATGCAACGCTCCTTAACTCAGAGCCGCCGGCGATCGGGTGAAGCTACGGCACTCAGGTCAGTGACTTCTCAGTGTGAACGCGCTGGATGAATAAGTGATGTATACGCACAAGCCATACTGCCACTTTTTGTGACATCCACACCCTATGTCTGTGGGAATACAGTCGTGCAGCCTGTACTGCGCTACGAGACCGGCGCAAAGTCGCCTACTCATGGGTCTGGCATGTTGTCGTAGCACACGCGGCAGTCGAGCCTCCTGTTGACTACTTCATCCTTGTCAACTTCTGCTCCAGCGTCTTCAACAATCTGAGTACCGTCGTCGCACCACCACTCCCGGTTCGGGTACTCTCTAAGCATGGCCTTACTAGGAGGTCCATACTGCTCTCCATAGAACTTGACCTCCTTAGTGTCGAGCAGCGTCCGGATTGCGTGTCTTTCAGTGACGTCCAATGTACCCAAGATTTTGATCTGCTGCACAGGGTGGGCGGCTAGCATATCTGCGGTAGTGTAGCCGGCAACATGCACCCGGAAGATATCGGCTGCAAGGCGGTGGAATCTGTCCGGGCAATAGGCGTTCTGGACGTTAATCTCGAGATCCTCCAGATTCACGAGATTTTCGGTTATGTCGAAGAGCATACTGCGCCAGTGATGGTGTGTCGCACTAACCGCCGCTTTGTGGCCCTCACGGTACATGACAGTATTGAGACGCCTCCTCACCGTCGATCGCTCGGCTTCAGGCAGACTCCTCACGCTATGAGCAGCATAGAGTCGCTTACGCTTTGCCTTCCAGTAGTCAGAGAGAGCACGATAGTCCAGCGCGATACTGATGCGTCGCACATGCTGCAGCAGATCCTGATTGTCACCGCACGGCATCCATTTGAGCGGAGAGTACTGATTTGGTGTGGGTAGAATGATGAATGTGTTGCGAGAGAAGTAAATTTTCGCAGCCTGATCTCTCATGCCTTTGCTGACGCAGAAGAGTTGAGTCTCTGCTTGGGGTGTCTGCGCATGTTGAAGCGACAGGCCGTAATAGTCATCATCGGGCGATCGCATTTCTTCTAACTTGATCGCGTCGGGTGGACGTATGATCACATCTCCGACCACGACGCAGTACTCCAGGATCTCGTCACGCAACTCGGTGGGCAAGTCGAAGAAATCAAAGGCCTCGTGGCGGCGGACCTTCCTAGGGACGTATGGCTGAGAGAGAGCATTGATCGATTTCAATACCTTCTTCAATTGCTTATTTTCCAGTTGGAGCTTCTTCATCATCCGCTCCAGGTCGGTATGCGACGTGTACCTGTGTGTTGACATATTTGTGGCGCTGCGAGGTGGTTGGCGCAAGCGGTTGGACACTTGCCTGAGACTCCCACAGCATGGGCCACAAGTTGCGTATGGTGCCCACTATTTCCAAGCACTAGAGCCGCCGTCGTCCATGTTGAAGTCGCGCAGCGTTATTAAAGGCAACTGTGATACTAATCCACGTGCTGTGGTGAATAGAAGCACACAAGTACTGGTCCCAATGGCGGGCTCGCCAAGCAGGGACGTAAATTCCCGGGCCGCTCCGCCAATACCAAAGCTGCAGGCGCTCAAGCTCCGATAACGATAATGCACCAGACTCCACTACATGCACCTCATTGCGAGCCAAGTTGCCATGACGCTACGATAGGTTTGCAGCACGACATACCGCTCTCATGCGTTCTCGATTACTTGTTCGATCGATAGCGGCGCAACGTCCGCACTGATCACGTGCACCTGGAGCTGGTCTTTGTTCGCGAGGTCGGCTGACGTCCAGCGCCTCTCCACCTCGCGGGTCCCTCGGTGACTTTGAAACATTGGAACGTGGGAGTCATCATCCCTTCAAAATTGCTTCGGCGCCAACTTCGATGGTATCTTATACTTCAATCATATCATGCGCGACATCTAGCAGTGACTATGAGCCTCGATAGTAGCGGACAGCGCGAAGCTTCGAACCTTGGCGTGCCATAGTTGCCTTTCTGATATCGAGGCCTGCTCAAGCTATACTGTCAGCGATGCCTATCTCCAACACTTGGCTAGAACGCGGTGGACTACAGCAGCCCGACGGCAGCGAGGCGAAAGATATGACGGAAGAGGGGGCGACAGGGAGCTCGAGACCAGCGAGTCGAGACGGAAAAAGCAACCCGGGTGCCCCGGGGCATGTCTACAACCCGTACTTCACTGGTAGACCACGGACACCGCAGAGTATCGGCAAACATGTCTCGATCGACAGGCAGGAGATCATCAGGAAGATCAAGGGCAGAGACAGTGCTTCAAGATCGATCTCGCCTGAGCTGGAGCGGCCGGCCGGGCTCGCGAGACGTCTTACAAGATCGCCATCGCGAAGTTTGGCAGATCAACGACCACAATCACCGTTGGGTGATCAGCATCTGTATGCTGCTGGGCTAGAGATCGAGCGGCCAAGATCTGCGTTGCATGCAGGGGACTTCAGGCAGCGAGAGACGAGCACACATGCGGTTACACATGCAGAGGAGGCCGCAGCAGTTGATACTGCACCATCTCTATCTACATCTCCGGTGGCTCCCTGGCATCCAAGCTTTCCTGCTGCTGCATTCCGTCAGGCATGGACGGAGAGGCGGAAGTCACCTCCTCCGCAAGATGACATGATGGGGATCAGGCCAGCTGCCAGGCACCGAGCGGTATCAAATGCGTCGCTTCTTCACGGATTTACATATCAAGCACCGACGAGTCCACTCGCACGGCAATCCCGACCCTACACCCCAGAGCCAGGGCAGAGAGACAGATCTCGAAGCCCAGACAAGTTAAGACGGCACACCTTCTCGCCGCAAACATTGCGCAACCTTTCGACTTTAGACTACCCAGCTTCGGCTCGTAGACAACCAGGTGCTGCAGTGCCTGCGTTGCGTAAAGAAGCTACATTCCCCTACCAAGCTCATCAGCCGCGCCGCTCACTCCACTCTTTCAACAGCCTGCCTCTCACGCCCGCTCCAGGCACCCGGAGGCCTTCGATCTCAGAGTCGCCTCTGCATCATGCACCAATGGTTGGGTCATATGAAGAGTCCATACTTCGAGGACGAATGTCGACTACACCGTCGAAGCCACTAAACTTCGTAGCGCAGATCGGCGTGCTTGGCAAAGGGCAGTGCTCTTCAAAGCTGAAGTGTCCGCCTCACGCTATTATTCCATTTCCAGCCGTGTTTTACAGCTACGGTAACAAAGTCAGCGACTCACTTGATCAACCAAGTCCGTACGTTGGTCTCGTTGACCTCGAGAACAGTCTACCTAGCGCCGAGCCGTCACCCGACAAGCGTCGACACCGGCTCGAAGAGCGCTTGCAAGCAGTCGCTAGTCGTGCAGGCAGTCGAGCAGGTTCATCGAGCCGCGAGGACGGTTCTCCAGCAGAGATACGTACCAAGCGAAGACGTCAACGGAAGCACAGGAGTCGGTCTAGCTCACCCAAAGCACCACCTGGAGGCAGCTACCGAATACCGCAACAGGGACAGCTGCAGATCGTGCTGAAGAACCCGAACAAGACTGCAGTGAAGCTATTTCTGATCCCGTACGATCTCTCGGACATGCAACCGGGACAGAAGACTTTCATTCGTCAACGCAGCTACTCGGCTGGCCCGATCATTGACATGCCCTTGACTTCACGTAAGAACTTGGGCACTGATCGGCCAGAAGCATCGCTCTCAGCTTCTGACGATCCCAACGACAAGCCAACGTTGCGCTATCTCATCCACCTGCATATATGCTGTCCTTCAAAAGGTCGCTTCTTCCTCTACAAGAGTGTACGAGTCGTCTTCGCCAACCGCGTACCTGATGGCAAGGAGAAGCTGCGGAATGAGATCCAGATGCCCGAGCCAAGGTACAGCACGTACAAGCCAGGTCGCGATTCGACGGCCGGACAGTCCTCCAGCACATTACCGTTAGCTCATCGACGCCGAAGCAGTGCGATGGACCCGCCTATCGATACTACAGACACGCCATGGCCTCGATCTAGAGCTACTGCACAGTCGATGCCCACCTCTGACTACCATGGTCCTGCTCACAGCATGCCGGTGAAAGCTTTCCACTTCCCCGCCGCGTTGCCTACCCTCGAGTCTCGACCGAACAGCCGACAGACATTCACCAGCGAGGTCATGGACTTTGATTCTCAGCAATCGGACGCAACACGAGGAACGCTGTCACCGGTGTCGCCGTTAGGCACGCTGTCTCCCACAATGTCGAGAGAGCAGATGGACGGACTGGAAGGCATGGAAGACCCATTCGTCTTTGGCAGAGACCATAGTCGAGAACGTAGAACGGGTGAGGGTAGGAGCGAGAGTCTGCTGAGTAGGAAGCTGAGGGGATTAGCTGTTGGCGAGGCAGATCGAGCGTTGGATTAGCCGTATGTGCTTCATATATGCGTGCCAGTATATCCTCCCAATGCACGTCAATCTAGCTCGATATGCTGCTACTCCTTACGTGAAGCCACCGAAGTAGCACCGGTTCGTGAAACTGAGACGTGAGCATGGTCCCACATGCTCAGTCTTCCCCCACGAACGCCACAATATCCCCGCTCCATAGTACCGTGCATTAGAGCTAGACCTGATCGACATCTTCCAGTACTCCACTGCGTCGGAAGGCCAAGGTCTTATGCATCAGCATCTACCCTCTTCCTTCCTCTCCTCTCTTCAAGCTGGCAGTCCGTCACCACCGCTCGCACTCCCTCCCGTCCCAGTCGCGGCCACCTTCACCCACTAGACCCACCGGCCAAGCCGAGGAGCTACCTTTCTTGCGGGAGCTGCACAAAAGTCAGCGAAGGCTTCCCTTCACTTTCGACCTCCCCTCCCCGACCACAGCCCTCCTAGGGTTCCTCCTACTCATTGTATTGGCTGTACAATTCCTCCTCCCCCAGCTCCCACTCCCCTACCGAGAGCTCTTCCTCCGCAGCTACCCGAAGCCAGCTCCACTCAGCTGCCCTCCAGCACCGACCTACAACCCTTTCATCCAGGACCTGTACTGTCGCGTACCAGTCTACAAGCCAAGCAGCATCTACAACAAATCTCCCCGCAGCATGGCTCTCGCAGCGGCAGCTCAGCGCGTAGCGCTCGAATTCGAGTACTCGGCTCAAGATGTCAACCGAGGCGTGTACGAGTTCATTCGGGAGATGGATGAAGGTCTCTCTAAGAATGGAGCCACAATGAGCCAGATCCCGACGTACGTCACTGCTGTGCCGAATGGTACGGAGAAGGGACTGTACATGGCTGTGGATCTGGGCGGGACGAACTTCAGAGTCTGCTCGATTCAGTTGCATGGGAACAGCACGTTTAGCTTGACGCAGAGCAAGGTTGCGATACCGAAGGAGCTGATGGTTGCGAAGACTAGTAGGGAGCTGTTTGCTTTCTTGGCGAAGCAGATTCAGAAATTCTTGCAGCAGCATCATGGGGAGCATTATAATGCGCATGTGGAGCGGAGGGCTTCTGTGTTTGGGCCGCCGCATGATGAGCAGATCTTCAGTCTGGGCTTCACGTTTAGCTTCCCGGTGCAACAGTCGGGCATTAACAAAGGGACGCTGATCAGGTGGACGAAGGGATTCGATATTCACGATACGATTGGGAAGGATGTCTGCGCCTTGCTGCAGACTGAGATCGATAGATTGGGCCTACCTGTTCGCGTCGCAGCGCTTGTGAATGACACAGTTGGCACGCTGATGGCTCGCTCGTATACCAGCCCCGGCAAGACCGGCACTCTCCTTGGCGCTATCTTCGGCACAGGCACGAATGGAGCTTACGTTGAGAAGCTCGACAAGGTGACCAAGCTCGGCAAAGGCGCCGATGTCGACAACAGCACAGGCGAAATGATCATCAACAGCGAATGGGGCAGCTTTGACAACCACCTCTCCGTGCTCCCAGACACACCATACGACCACAGCTTAGATGCAGAATCCAACAACCCCGGCATCCAGATGTTCGAGAAGCGCATCTCTGGCATGTTCCTAGGCGAGATTCTGCGCCGAGCGCTGATGAGCCTGGTGGATGATAAGAGCGTGCCGCTGTTCAGCGACGAGCATAGTAACCAGAATGATGTGCACAGCACTACCAACATAGACAGTGACTCGCCGCTGAGGAAGCAGTGGGGACTCGACACCAGCTTCCTCTCGATCACTAGCGGAGACAGCAGCGCGGGACTCAAAGTCACGCGGCAAACTCTCGACAATGACTATGGCATCTCCGCCGCCAGCGCTGAGGACGCTGAAGCCGTGCGACTCATCGCTGCGGCGATCGGCAAACGCGCTGCTCGTCTCTCCGCTGTAGCCATCGCTGCTGTAGTGATCAGCACTGGCAAGCTCGGGGACCCGCAAGACATTGCTACGACTTCCAACACAGAAGTGAACGAGGACGATGTGGTTGATGTCGGTGTGGACGGCAGCTTGGTGGAGTTCTACCCCAACTTCGAAGAGTTCATTCGAGAAGCGCTGAGGGAGATCCCGGAAATTGGGCCACAGGGCGAGAAGAGAATCCGAATCGGCATTGCGAAGGATGGGAGTGGAGTCGGAGCTGCGTTGATTGCGCTCGTGGCTGATAAGGCGATGAAGGGTAAGTGATGTGCGTCCCTATGCCCAATCTCTCTGGATGTGTGTACTGATGCGTGACAGGTGACGTGACGAGACCAGCTGGCGGCGTTGAGGGGTTCTTAGGCAGTCTGTGGTCCGCGCTGAACCGGAATCTGAGGGTTATGGTGTAGTGATGTGGATTGAAATGTCGGAAAAGTAAGGTGATGATGTGGATGAGAGTCAAGGGTGGCAATTGTACATAGCCAGCGCCATGCAAGATTTTAAAACTCTCAGCTGATCGTCCTGGTGGGCTGGAATTCGCGGTGATTGCCTGGGGCCCTCGGGTCGATCGCGCCCGATGGCATTGCCATGGTCACCGACCCCTACTGAGCGTGGACTTCTGAGCGTCGAGGCATTTTTCGCGCTACTAGAGTCGGCCTTCTCTCAATATCAACATTGAGTAGTCTGAGGCGACTGACCTCACCCCTCCCTCCCAGCCAAGTCCATCACCCCCACCTCCCTCCTCACAACCACCGCCCCATCCGGCTTCAGCTTCCGATAGTACCCCTTCTCCCTACCCATCTCCCTGAATCCACGTTTCCGATACCACTCCAGTCCCTCTGCATTTGCCTCCCAAACATGAGCACCTACACTCCCGATGCCATAGTCCTTCACGGCCCGCAGGAGGAGTGTATCGAGTAAGTGCGCGGCGATCCCATGGCCGCGATAAGGCGACAGGACGACGAGGGTGGAGAGGTAGAGCATAGGCTTTGCAAGAGTACCAGGAAGCGGGAGAGAAGAGCCTAGGGGGTGGGCGAAGAGACGACAGCGGATCGCTCCAACGAAACGTCCTTTCTCAAGAGGAGAGTTTGGAATTCGACCTTGCTTTGGTGGAGTGTCATGCCAGAATGCCAGCAGCGTGATGCTGCGTGTCAGGTCATCCGAGATGGTCTCCTTGTAGAAGCTCTCCGGGTACGGAATTGGGAGTAGGAGACCGTTCATCTGCTTGAACGCTGGCAGATCGGCTTTCGTTGGCGCTCGAAGCGTCACATTTGGCGGACATGATCTTGCAGGTGTCTTCAGGGAAGGAAGTACGACGATGTCTTCATCGGTCTGATTCTCTGGTCTCTTTGCGATCTCACGACTCGACGATGGTGGCGTTGGCAAGGCTTCATGCCGCTGCGGTCTTACGAGAGCAGGCGGAGGCACACTGACAGCACTTGGCTTGCTCAGCCATGTCATCAGCGATGCCTGCGGCATGCTGGACACTCAACAGCTCGCGTCAGCATGGCATGATTAAACCACTTGCAGTGATATTGACGATAGGACGCGTCCAAAGTACGTGATTGAGGTGACAGCGGCTTCTCTTCGGAAGTCCCTTCCGAGGTCACCCATGGGAATCGCAGCTTTGCGACCTCCAACGTCGCGTGCTGTGGGAAAGTCGCATTGAGGCTATACAGAGATCGCAATGGGTAGCGGAAGCTCGAAGCCGGAAGAGCATACCTTCAATGCGTGAGTGCAGTCAATCAATCGACCGGTTGCTCAGCCGAGCCAACACTGACTACTCCCCCAGCGACAGCCCAGTCCGATTCAGCCAAAGCGTGATCGATTCGCTACAGAAGACCCCAGAGGTATGACAACTCCTCTACAGAAATGCTCAGGCCGTGTACTAAACCTCCCCAAGTCCGATCGCACCCGCGCCCAAAACATCGAGCTCAAGATCCAATCCCGTGTGAACGAGGAACTAACCCGCATCCGCGACGCCGGCGCAAAGAAACTCTCCGACTACGCCTCCTCCCTCACAACCAACCCTCCCGCTCCCGGCAGCGCAGCCCCAACAAACCCTACCGCATCCCACGACCCCAACTCCCTAGCCGCCCACCTCTCCTCGCCCTTCTACCAAGATCACAGCGCCGGCAAGCCCGCAGCCCTGGAGCCGGAGAAGATCGACTCCGGTCGAAGTCACGACAGCGTGCAAGGCCAGATCATGGATTTGCGGAAAAAGCTAGAGGCACGGAAGAAAGTCGAGAAGAGCGCGCCGGAAGTTGACCGTGCGAGGGAGAAGCTGGTACAGTGTTTGAGGGTCAATGATCGGCGGCCGCTGGACTGCTGGGAGGAGGTTGAGGAGTTCAAGGCGCAGGTTGGAAGGCTGGAGAAGAAGTTTGTGGCTGGGGTCGGTCGGTAGGACGTTCATGGAGCCCTGACAGAGGCCCGCACGGCAATCCGAAAGCGGCACAACTTATGTACAGTAGCAGATGTGTAAAGTACTGCAAAGTCCGGCTAAACGCTCCATGCTAACCAGTGAGCTCTTGATATGAAGCAGCGAGACACAATGAGTTATCGAATGTTGCACCTCATCCGTCTTGTTGACACGCAAACTATACAGATCTAGGCTATATACACATACCATTATTACGCGCCCTATGTACTGCCACAACGCCGAGAACCGCATGCCGCTGCGGAAATGACTGTCATGGTACAAAATGCTTCGTAAGCTTCGCCACAGTACTGCGGCCAGCGCAGGTGGCCACCCACTTGACTCATCGGATCGGCGCCGTCTCCCAATACCGCAACATACCTCTCAGTGCCGTCGTCCACTCATCCACGAAAGCATCTCTCAGCTGCTTCACCTCTTCAGCTCTCACCTTTCGTCCACCCCACATCTCGCTCCTCGACGCCTGCGCCGTCGCAAAGCTTGGTATCAGATTGTCGGTGTGTATCTTCGCTAATGTGAGCCAGCAGTAATTCCAGCTGCGATTCGAGGACGGATCTGTGTGGACGCGCGACCGTGCTTCGGTTAAAAGCTCTGACGAGAAGGGATAGTCTGGAGTGAGGCGGCGGAGCTCGGTGAGGAGGGAGTTCGAGGTCACGTAGTACATCCCTACTTTGTGTCAGCTGCTGTGATTCCATCTGACACACGCGATGGCGTTTGGCATGCGAAGACTTACACGCTGTCGTCATAGGCTGTGTGAGGTCTGGCGAGCCGATGGCTGCGAAGATGCGCTCGATGCGGCGGAGCTCTCCGACGGTATTGATGCGGTGTTCATTGAGAGCGACGATCAGGGCCTGCTTCTGCGCCTGCGAAGGTCAGTACGGTCAGTAAATGCCGTCGCAGCTATGCGGTCCGCTGATACAATCGTGCTACTGGAGGAGAAGTTTTCTTGTCCCGTGTAAAGGAAGTGTGTAAGATAGGAGAGATGGTGGTGGGAAGGAAGAGCAAGCAGAGGGAGAAATTGTATACCTACTTCAGTGACTGTGGAAGCATCCGCCATTATCGACGATCCTGTTGAGGCTAGACATCTGATCGGTTGAGCGCGATTGTGTTTGGTATGTATACTAATCACGCCAAATGCTGACCATAGTCGAATCGGCGCCCTCGCTGCTTCATGCCTGAACAAACATCTTCACCTCGCTGTAATCGGTGCGCCACTGCTGTCGACACCGCAGTCGATGAATCAGCGAGTAGCCAATGTGCACTGTAAAGAGCGTCATAAGTGTCTGAATAAGCTTGAGGCCCGCGGCCGGTGATCTACGAGTGCCAATTGATCCGCCATCATGCGGGAATAGGTACCTTGCGTCAGGCCTTGGGAATAAGCGCCGCAGCCGCGAGTGCCATAGCCACATGGCGAGCAGCACTAGACTGGACGGAGCCATACAATAGCGAGCGAGGACGTGCTCAGTGCCAGATGTAAGTGACAGCTGCGGCGCTGTCACGAGGAGTATCCTGCAGGCGCTGGTGAGTGGAGGCTCATGCAAGAAAGTGGGATCTCCGATCTACGCAGCTTAGCCCTTCTACGGGTACATGATGCTCGGATCACCATGCTGTGCATTGGCGTAGGTGCGGCTCCCAGCGATCGTTTCTCGGTTGTCAGACCGGATCCAAGGCTTCAGGGCCAACTAGCTGCATTTTCCAGGTGAGAGTATGCAGCCGCGATCTGCCGCCAGGACGTGCCGATGGAAAAGTCATCCTCTTTCGGGAGAACCAGGAGACTGCTGAGGTTGTTCGGTCAACATCGCATAAGCACACTCTGTCAGCGCCGCAGCCACGACCTTCGTCCCCGACATGATCCCAGCTACCCGGAAATGTTAGCCGCAGCGGCGCATCATCCTTATGCTGACACTGACTCGACGTGGCGAAGCAGATCTGAGTTAGTGGTGAAAATGTAATATGATGGAAAGATGAGATGATGTTGGTGGCTGCGAAAGCTGAGACGTGAGGTTGGACCTGCATAGGAGTCTTGGCGCGATCGTATGCAGGTACCACGTGCTGACGGCATGGCCGACAATCCCGGCGAGAGCGACAATGTGTACGTAGTATGGCTGAGCATTTGACAAGATAGGGCGCGGGTATTGGATGCGGCTGAGAGAGCGCTGCCTACTTGCGGTGTAGCGTTCCGTGAAAGTCAAACAAAGTGCATTGGAGTACCCGAGGTTCTCATTGTCCTGACTCGCAGCCCTCCTGCTCGATAGGATGAGCAGAGAATCGTATTGAAAAGGGTATCTATCGTAGCTGTCGTTGATCCATGCTATACCCGTGCACCGTCCTAACCGAGGATCTCATACGCTCATCATTGCTGCCAGCTCGGACTCTTGCCCCATCTACACTTCAAGTCAGCCCAGAGAATCAGTTCTCAGGTAGTGGAGGACTTACAGTCCACCAGATCCATAATCTCGTATGTCCAAATCCACGCTCTGCATATCTTCCCATCGCAGATCCAGCCCATTGAACCCGTTCGATCCGTTCATCCCATTCTCCATAAACGGCAACGCATCGGTGCCATCCGGTACAATGCCATTGCTGTACCCATTCGCCATGCTACTATACGCCGAAGACTGACCAGCAAAAGCATCAGCTCCGCGTCCAGTGTTGACCGGAGCATCAGTCCGCATCACCGTATCATCCCAGTGGTCCCAGTCCATGTTCACTGGCAGATCAAGCATGTCGCCAATATTGGAGTAGTCGATCGGTATGTTAGCACCATCGAAAGCATCGATGCTCAGGTTGGCAGTACCGTAAGACGCATCGGTACCTTGTGAGTAGTCGCCAGTGCTCGGTCCAGTAAACGCACCATTCGTAGGCAAATCTCCAGACCAATCCACATTCGACACCAGACCTTGAAAAGCATTCTCGGCCGGCATCGCCCAACTGTGCTCTGACGCAGCACCAGAACTGGAAGCCGCCACCCCAGCCTGGGCAGCATCAACGCACGCCTTCGAAGCCACAGGATCCGCCAACGGCTGCGCCTCGAAGTGCGCCTTGACCCTTTCAAGCATGACGGCCATAGCCTTCGCCGCCTTCTCCGTCTCACTAAACATCCTCTCACTCTTCGAATAAACATCCGCGACCCCCAACGCGCCCCCAGAAGCCGCCACATGCCGCGGCGCAGCGCCAGACCAGATCTTCTGGCTCTGCTCGAGACTGTTAATCATATCCTGGCGACGCGGACACATCTGGCCGTTTGAAAGGAAGATCATGCGGTCCTCGCGCATTTGCTGCGAGAGCTCGAGGCAGATGACCATGGCTGCTAGGAGGAAATCGTGCGTGCTTATCGAGCCCATATACCACTTCACGCTATCGAGCTGGCCGCCGGCTTGGGATGCGGCATAGATGGTGTGGTGGTGTTTGAGGACTTTGATGGAGCTATTGACGCAGAGGAGACGACTGTGGCCGATACCGCGCGTTTGTTCTTCGATGCTGAGTTCGTGGAGGGGGACGAGCATGTAGCGTCGATGTAGCACGATCTTAGTCTTGAGGTATAGGAGTTCGAGATTGAAGCGGCACATAAGCTGCTCGGCGGGATCGGTAACGAGCTCGTGGAACTCGGGCATCTGTAGTAGAGGCGGAATCGCGGCTTTGGCAGCTTCGAGACCTCCATCCAGTTGCATGACCTCGTCATGACTGACCAGAGCCGTTGCATGACTGAGCTCAGTGGCCTGCGCGAAGATGTGGACCAATCCGACCTTCGCTCTCGTGTATGAGCTAGGTGTCAGCTCCTCAATAGGTCGTCCAGGTGGCAACACCTTCGTGTCTTCCCCAAAATCTCGATCAAGGAGGTTCCGCGGCGGCTCAGTATCCGCCGCGAGCGTCCTAACCAGCGATGGCAGACCCAACTGAAATGAAATTAACACATCAATCATACTGATCAAACTCCACACCCTTCTCCGCATTTCTCCCTGGAACGGCGTGATGTTCCCATACGCCGAAGCATCCCTGTGATACCCCATCCTCAGCGCCAGTCGCAAGATCAGCCCGATCATCAACCACACGTTCAAGAATGCGTTGCTACTCCTCATTCCCGCCCCATACACAACCAAACACTCCAGCGTATCCTGCTTCGGCTTCGTAAAGTCACCTAGCACAGCCGCAGAAGCAGCCATGGAGTGATATCGCGTTGCTCGCGCAGCGCAGGCAGCTGATTTGGGATCGTCTGGCGCTCCTCCACGGAGTCCGAAACTCTCGGCTATGCTCAGAATTCCAAAGAGCAGGCCGAGCCACATGACCGGCGCGTCGGAAGGGTTCTGCCAGAAGCGTCTGTATTCGTTCTGGAACGTCGGGGCGTGGATGCAGGGTTTGAAAGGGTCGGGGGAGTTGAACCACATGCTCAGTAATCGATCTGCGACTCGTTTCTCGGGGACTGCTTTCAGCAATTCTTCCTTGCTGTTCGCAGCACCAGGATTATGTCCCAGCATGAAACCTAGACCTGATGTAGGACCGGGCATAACAGGCTTGCTATTCTCTCCCCAGTACGACTCGGGCGAGCGGTCGTCCTCGTCAACCTCTGCTGCCTCTTCCTCGTCCCCGAGATCTCGCCGTAAATCCGAGATACTGTTTAGTATAGTCTGCCAGTGACTCGCGCCATGATAGCTAATCTCATCTTTGCTGACTTTCATCTGTCCGAAGGGCCTCTCCACCCCAAGCTCCGGTAGGTTGTCTGCCTTCTGCGACTCCTCGCTTCCCAGTGGACTCTCCTCCAGATCACTCGGCGGCGTTGGCTGATCATTAACCGCTGCCCCACTCCCACTTCTCCCTCCACCACTACTGCCTCGCCCCGTACTCGTCCCTTCTGCACTTGAACCAGTGCTTTTCTGCTGGTTCATCAAGTCCACCACCAGCGTCTCCAACTGCCTGATCCGTCCTTTGACATTCTGTGTAGGCTTGTTCCGCGGCGGCGGAGGCACGAAGATACATTGCGCTTCCCGGGACCGCTTGATACATTGATCGCAATGCGGATGCTGGCGATTGCACTTCAGCTTGCCGGTCCTACAGGGAGTACACGACAGTTGACTTCGTGCGCGCTTCTGGCGGAGATGGAGTTGCGCTTGGGTCGATGTGTTAGAGGAGGGTACTTTTGGATCCGGACTCGTGTTGGCAGTGTCGTCGGCCATGGTGCTATGGGTGAGACCGCACACGTGAGAGAGAGGGAGAGGAAGGGAGGGTAGAACGACAGGAACAGAAAGAAAGAGCTGTTTAGACTTGACTCGATTAGCTGCACAACGTATCTTTCAGCCGCAGCAATAGCCAAGTGCTCGCATTCCCCGGCCAAGACAAGAGGATGATTAAGGGCGGTTCGCCTGCAGCGTGGTGCTGGGAGCTCCCAGGGTAGAGCTGCATCATAGCTGTCAAGCGGGAGATCAATGATTCACGACCGCTTTGTCAGCTCCTCCAAGAAGAGGACTTCGGGAGCAGCTACTTCCGTGATGTCCGATCCTCTGAATCACGTATTTACAGCTTGAGGTGTTTGCAATGTGAGAAAGTGAGAGTCTTGCTTCTATCCACACCCTCCCCACTAAACGACTAAGGATCCCCACCCCCTCGAGCATATCGCTCCCTCGCTCCTCAACACCCAAACGCCTCGCAAAGCTCATCACCCCATACAGACCCAAAGAAATCCCCTTTCCCACACTATACACAACCCCTCATCTCAACCCATCACTAATATCATGCCGACTCTTACTAGCCCCATGCCCCTGCCTGCCCTCACCCGTACTCTGACTACTCTCCACCCGAGCCAAAAGTGCCGCGCTCGTGAAATCCCGACTCTGCTCGAAGCTACTCCGCGTGCGATCCATACTACTCCTCAAGCGATCGAAACTCGGCCTCGGCCTGTCAAAGCTAGGTCGCGGGCGCTCGAAACTTTCTCGTGGAGTATGGAATGGCTCTGTGATGGCCGGGGTGAGCGGCGTGCCGGCGTGGGTTGTTGAGGACACGGGCGGGAAGGCGCGGTCAATGCGGTCGAGGCTGTCGTTGCGGTGGTTCGTGTAGTCTGTTCCATCGCTGCCGTTGTTCGAGCGCGGGTTGTGGGTTGTGGCTGTAGCTGCTACGGAAGGGGGGTAGATGGGCCGCATGTCTTCGCTCATGGTCTGTACATGCAAGTCACGCTTCTGCTTCTCCTTGTTGGCGTCTTTCGGAAGCGGTTTGGAGACCTCGGAAGACGATGTGGACTCGGCCTTAGGCACTATGCTGGTA
>KZ111152.1:245861-272111 GCA_002077045.2 Rachicladosporium sp. CCFEE 5018
GCAGGCACAGCAGACGAATACGAACGGCTCCAGCGGAAGAAAGACTTACGACAAGGCATTCTAGCACGAGATCGAGGGAAGGACTTCCGTGGTGAAGGCGCGGACATCACGATCCAGGGCAATGATAGGACTGGTCGGCCAAAGCCACTGAAGCCTTGGCAGCAGGCGTTGCGGAGGGGAGAGTATAGCCGCACACTCGATCTGGTCCTGGCGGATGAGAAATCTGGACCCGAAAACACGCTCACATTGATCACTGCTCTGCGAAGTCGAGGTGCGCTTCGGGCAACACTGCGAGATCGAAGTGATGAGAACTTAATACCTGTGCTGAAGTGGGTGCTGAACAACATTAACGCACCACGAACACTGCACTTGACTGGCGATGTGACGGGAGCGATACTGGATTTGTATGCTGGCAGAATGGGCGTGTGGCTCGAGCAAGGAGAGGGCGAAGTGGGGTGGACGTGTTTGAAGCTTGTTGAGAGGATTGGGAAGAGAGTGAGACGGACAGCTGAGCTGGCGCAGCAGGCGGAGGGATGTATTGGGGTTATGGACTTGCTTGCTATGGGCTGATGCAAGGTGTGCGATCAGTTGGTGGCGAAGCTTCCATCTTCGCCACAGCGCCTTGACACACGCGAACGCGGTGTCACAGGGCCACATGCGTACTCCAGGCGAGTGTACCGAATGCGTCGTCGAATGAATGCTTCTCCAAGGAAGATGATTGAAGTGGACGGCGCATCTGGAGCGCCACGACTCAGCATGTACGAAGTAAGCCTATATCAGGCATGTCAGCAATCTGCAACTTTCAGGGACACGCTGCGCAGGGCATCTGCAGCAACGTGAAGAAGGACCACATACCCTCGAATGCTTGATGATAATGAGAAGAACCAAACTCATCGTGCCGCCTCTCCGGCATCCAAACCGCCACGAGGCTCGGCGCTTCTGTGCTGCATGGGCGCATACCTCGTGCTATATCCACATAGTCGTAAGCTGTCTAGAGCGACAGTCCGGCCCTTCATCGCAGTTTCATGGCCGGGTCATGAGTTCTGTGCATACGTCGCACTAAGCCCTTCTGCTATGCACTTTCTCATTATCGGTGATGACTTTCCCCCGATCTCTGCATCGTCTTTGAGCATGTTCCCGTGGTCAGGTAGCCACACGCCATCGGGGTAGGCGTTTTTGTGATACCCATTCTCGTAGAGTTCGTAGCCATAGAACTCAACCTTCTTAGTGCTCAACTGTCCCCGGAGGATGCGCCGCTCCGTGGCGTTGCGTGAACCCAGGATGCTGATCTTCCTGACTAAATGGTTGGCAAGCATGTCTGCCGTGCTATAGCCTGCAACCTGAACCCGGAACACATCCGTCACCAGTCGATGATTCATGTTCGGGCAATATGCCATGCGCATAGTAATTTCCAAGAACTCCAAGTGAGTTAGCTTCGGGACGATGTTGTAGAAGACATTGCGCCAGTGCTGATGCATCGCGCTGATGGCAGCTTTATGGCCACCTAACTGGACCTTTCTACAGGATACCACACATCGCTAATCCAACGCTCGACCTGTCTCGCTAACAGCCAATCCCCTCAGCTTCCTACTTAGCAGACTCTCGCTCCTACCCTCACCCATCCTGCGTTCTCGGCTGTGATCTCTCCCAAAGACGAACGGATCGTCCATACTCTCCAGTCCGTCCATCTGCTCTCGAGACACTACTGGCGAAAGCGTGCCCAATGGCGATACGGGCGGTAGCGTGCCCCGTGTAGCTTCTGATTGTTGAGAATCAAAGTCCATGACCTCACTCGTGAACGTCTGTCGGCTGCCAGGCCGAGACTCGAGAGTAGGCAAAGCGGCTGGGAAGTGGAACGCTTTCACCGGCATGCTGTGAGCTGGGCCACGGTAGTCGGATGTAGGCATCGACTGTGTAGCATATGTTCGAGATCGGGGCCACGGCGTATCTGTGGTATCCATCGGCGGGTCTACCGCACTGCTACGGCGTCGATGAGCAGATGTCAATGTGCTAGATGACAGGCCAGCTGTCGAGTCACGACCTGGCTTGTACGCGCTGTACCTTGGCTCTGGAAGCTGGATCTCGTTCCGAAGCTTCTCCTTACCGTCTGGTACGCGGTTGGCGAAGACGACTCGTACACTCTTGTAGAGGAAGAAGCGACCTTTCGAAGGACAGCATATATGCAGGTGGATGAGGTAGCGCAGCGTCGGCTTATCGTTCGGATCGTCGGATGCCGACAACGAAGCTTCCGGTCTGTCAGTGCCCAAGTTCTTGCGTGATGTCAAGGGCATGTCGATGATTGGTCCGGCTGAGTAGCTTCGTTGGCGTATGAATGTCTTCTGACCCGGCTCCATGTCGGACAGGTCATACGGGATCAGGAAAAGTTTCACTGCAGACTTATTTGGATTCTTGAGTACGATTTGCAACTGACCTTGCTGCGGTATCCGGTAACTGCCTCCAGGCGGTGCTTTGGGCGAGCTGGATCGATGCTTGTGTTTGCGCTGCCGCCTTCGCTTAGCGTGGCTATCTGCTGCGGAGCCATCCTCGCGGCTTGACGAGCCTGCTCGACTGCCCGCGCAGCTGGCTACAGCTTGTAAGCGGTCTTCAAGTCGCTGTCGACGCTTCTCGGGAGACGGCTCTGCGGAAGGCAGACTATTCTCCAGATCGATAAGACCAACATACGGACTTGGCTGGTCGAGTGGCTCGTTCGTCTTGCTGCCATAGCTGTAAAACACGGCAGGAAAAGCTATGATGGCATGAGGCGGGCATTTCAATTTCGAAGAACATTGTCCCTTGCCAAGTACGCCGATCTGCGCAACAAAGTTGAGTGGCTTCGACGGCGTAGTTGACATTCGACCTCGCAGTATTGACTCTTCGTATGAGCCAACCATGGGTGCATGCTGCAGTGGTGACTCTGAAACGGAAGGCCTTCGAGTGCCAGGACCAGATGCCAGTGGGAGACTGTTGAACGAGTGGAGAGAGCGCCGAGGCTGGTGAGCTTGGTAAGGAAACGTCGCTTCCTTACGAAGCGAAGCCGGTGTGATATTTGAGGGTCTGCGGGCTGATGCTGGATAGTCCAACGTAGAAAGGGTGCGTAGCGCCTGCGGCGAGAATGTGTGCCTTCTCGACTTGTCCGGGCTTCGAGATCTGTCCCTCTGTCCTGGCTCGGGTGTGTCGGGTCGGGACTGGCGTGCGAGTGGGCTTGTGGGTGCCTGATAACAGAATCCGTGGAGTAGGGATGCGTTCGACACAGCTCGATGCCTCGCCGCAGGTCTGATGCCCGTCATGTCATCTTGCGGAGGAGGTGACTTCCGCCTCTCCGTCCAAGCCTGGCGGAATGCAGCAGCAGGAAAGCTTGGATGCCAGGGAGCCACCGGAGATGTAGATAGAGATGGTGCAGTATCAATTGCTGCGGCCTCCTCTGCAAGTGGAACCGCATGGGTACTTGTCTCTCGCTGCCTGAAGTCTCCAGAATGCAATGCAGATCTTGGCCGCTCAATCTCTAGCCCAGCAGCATACAGATGCTGATCGCCAAGCGGTGACTGTGGTCGTTGATCCGTCACGTTCCGTGACGGCGATCTTGTTAGACGTCTCGCGAGACCGACCGGCCGCTCTAGCTCAGGCGAGATCGATCTTGAAGCACTGTCTCTGCCCTTGATCTTCCTGATGATCGACTGTCTGTCGATCGAAACATGTTTGCTCGCACTCTGCGGTGTCCGTGGTCTGCCAGTGAAGTATGGGTTGTAAATATGCCCAGGAAGTCCCGAGAGGCTTTGTCCTTCTCGACTGGTCGGTCTCGAGATCGCTGCTATACCCTCTTGCGTCTTGTCTTCCGCCCCGCCGCCCTCGGGCTGTCGTGGTCCGCCTTCTTCCAGCCAAGCATTGGAGATCGGCATTGCTGGTACTATTGCCGGAGCTTGACTCGATATCTGGGCTCCGACTATGGCACGTCATGGTAGCGTCGGCTCGCGACGAGGTGGTGGAGTCAGATGCACCGGAAAGTTCGCCCGAGAAAGAGCCGTTCTCACCTGTCACGTACGGAACGTGACCTATCGGTAATTTCCCTGCACTTGTTCAATTATGCCATGCTGACGTGAGTTGTTGCGTGTCCAGCATGCCGCAGGCATCGCTGATGACATGGCTGAGCAAGTCGTCTGCTGTCAGTGTGCCTCCGCCTGCTTTCGTGAGACCGAAGCGGCGTGAAGCCTTGCCAACGCCACCATCGTCGAGTCGTGAGAGCGCGAAGGAGTCAGAGAATCTTGGGAAGGGCGACGAGCATGTCATATCCCTCTTTCTAAAAGCACCTGCAAGATCCTGTCTCCCGAATGTGACGCTTCGAGCTCCAACAAAGGCCGATCTCCCAGCCTTCAAGCACATGAACAGCCTGCTACTGCCGATTCCCTATCCGGAAAGCTTCTACAAGGAGACCATCTCGGATGAATTGACGCGAAACATCACACTACTGGCTTTCTGGCACGACACCCCACAGAAGCGAGGTTCAATCCCAGACTCTCCTCTTGAGAAAGGACGTCTCGTTGGAGCGATCCGCTGCCGTCTCTTCGCCCACCCCTTGGGCTCTTCTCCCCAAGTGTCTGGTACTACTGAAAAGCCCATGCTCTACCTCTCCACCCTCGTTGTCCTGGCGCCCTACCGCGGTCATGGCATCGCGGCTCACTTACTCGACACGCTGCTTCTGCGAGCTGTGAAGGACTACGGCATCGGGAGTGTAGGTGCGCACGTTTGGGAGGCGAATGCAGAGGGAATGGAGTGGTACCGCAAGCGCGGATTCAGGGAAGTGGGAAGCGAGAAGGGGTATTACCGGAAGCTGAAGCCGGATGGGGCGGTGGTTGTGAGGAGGGAGGTGGGTGTGATGGACTTGGCTGGAAGGGAGGAGTGAGGTTAGCCGCTTTAGATCACTTCATGTTGAGAGAAGGTCGACTCTCGTAGCCGACCAAACGCTCAGCAGTCCGCGTTCAGCAGGACTCTGTATCGCCGACAACGCCGTCGGCCACGATCGGAACGAGTGCTACAGGATAGCATCGCGAAGTTTCTGGACGTTGAAACGATTCGCTGGGGTTTCGAATCTTGCATGGCGCCGGCTATGTACAAATGCCACCCTTGATCCTCATCCATATCATCACCTTACTTTTCCGACATTTCCAATCCACGTCTCTACACCATAACCCTCAAATTGCGATTCAGCGCCGACCACAAACTGCCCAAGAACCCCTCAACGCCGCCAGCTGGTCTTGTCACATCGCCTGTATCTCGTTAGCAATCTCATCTCACGAATTTAGGCACGGGGACGCACATCACTTACCCTTCAACGCCTTATCAGCCACCAACGCAATCAACGCAGCTCCAACTCCACTTCCATCCTTCGCAATGCCAATCCGGATCCTCTTCTCGCCTTGTGCCCCGATCTCTGGGATCTCCCGTAAAGCTTCGCGAATGTACTCTTCGAAGTTGGGGTAGAACTCTACCAAGCTGCCGTCCACACCAATATCGACCACGTCGTCCTCGTTGACCTCCGTGTTGGAAGTCGTAGCGATATCTTGCGGGTCGCCGAGCTTGCCCGTGCTGATCACTACAGCTGCAATGGCTACAGCAGACAGACGAGCAGCGCGCTTGCCGATTGCCGCGGCGATAAGTCGCACGGCTTCGGCGTCTTCAGCACTGGCAGCAGAGATGCCATAGTCGTTGTCGAGAGTCTGACGTGTGACTTTAAGTCCTGCACTGCTGTCTCCACTAGTAATTGAGAGGAAGCTGGTATCAAGTCCCCACTGCTTCCTCAGCGGCGAGTCACTGTCAATGTTGGTAGTGCTGTGCACATCATTCTGATTACTATGCTCGTCGCTGAACAGTGGCACGCTCTTATCATCCACAAGGCTCATCAGTGCTCGGCGTAGAATCTCACCGAGGAACATGCCAGAAATGCGCTTCTCGAACATCTGTATGCCGGGGTTGTTGGATTCTGCATCTAAGCTGTGGTCGTATGGTGTGTCTGGGAGCACGGAAAGGTGATTGTCGAAGCTACCCCATTCGCTGTTGATGATCATCTCGCCTGTGCTGTGGTCGACATCGGCGCCTTTTCCGAGTTTGGTCACTTTGTCGAGCTTCTCGACGTAAGCTCCATTCGTGCCTGTGCCGAAAATGGCGCCGAGAAGTGTGCCGGTCTTGCCGGGGCTCGTGTAAGAGCGAGCCATAAGCGTTCCGACAGTGTCGTTCACCAGCGCCGCGACGCGGACAGGTAGACCCAATCGATCGATCTCAGTTTGCAGCAGGGCGCAAACGTCTTTCCCAATCGTGTCATGAATGTCAAAGCCCTTCGTCCACCGAATCAATGTCCCCTTGTTGATCCCAGACTGCTGCACCGGAAAGCTGAACGTGAAGCCCAGACTGAAAATTTGCTCATCATGTGGCGGCCCAAACACCGAAGCCCTTCGCTCCACATGCGCGTTATAGTGCTCCCCATGATGCTGCTGCAAGAATTGCTGAATCTGCTTCGCCAAGAAAGCAAACAACTCTCTACTAGTCTTCGCAACCATCAACTCCTTCGGTATCGCAACCTTGCTCTGCGTCAAGCTGAATGTGCTGTTCCCATGTAGCTGAATCGAGCAGACTCGGAAGTTCGTTCCGCCCAGATCCACAGCCATGTACAGACCCTTCTCCGTTCCGTTCGGCACAGCAGTGACGTACGTTGGGATCTGGCTCATTGTGGCTCCATTCTTAGAGAGACCTTCATCCATCTCCCGAATGAACTCGTACACGCCTCGGTTGACATCTTGAGCCGAGTACTCAAATTCGAGCGCTACGCGCTGAGCTGCCGCTGCGAGAGCCATGCTGCGGGGAGACTTGTTGTAGATGCTGCTTGGCTTGTAGACCGGTACGCGACAGTACAGATCCTGGATGAAAGGGTTGTAGGTCGGTGCTGGAGGGCAGCTGAGTGGAGCTGGCTTCGGGTAGCTGCGGAGGAAGAGCTCTAGGTAGGGGAGTGGGAGCTGGGGGAGGAGGAATTGTACAGCCAATACAATGAGTAGGAGGAACCCTAGGAGGACTGTGGTCGGGGAGGGGAGGTCGACAGTGAAGGGAAGCCTTCGCTGACTTTTGTGCAGCTCGCGCAAGAAAGGTAGCTCCTCAGCTTGGCCGGTGGGTCTGGTGGGTGAAGGCTGCCGCGACAGGGACGGAAGAGAGTGTGAGCGATGGTGACGGACTGCCAGCTTGGAGAGAGGAGCAGTCAAGGTGCTAATGCACGAGACCTTGGCCAGTTGCTGCACCAGCAAGAGGCGGGGTTCTGGTGTGATCTTCACGGAGTTCGGCGAAGTGGAGAAGTCCTGTGTACCTATCTTAGGTTGGCCCGACCGTATATGGACCGTGCCGCCCCGCAACCGCGATCGCAGCTTTGCGACTCCAACGCCACACGCTGTGAGAAAGCCGCATTGAGGCTACACAGAGATCGCAATGGGTAGTGGAAGCTCGAAGCCGGAAGAGCATACCTTCAATGCGTGAGTACAGTCGTCTGATCAAGGTTCTTCCGATGTTGCCCGTACTAAAAACTCTCCAGCGACAGCCCGGTCCGATTCAGCCAAAGCGTGATCGATTCGCTACAGAAGACCCCGGAGGTACGATGATGTTTTCCCAAGAGTCGCCCAGATCTATCACTAACGCCCCTCAAGTCCGACCGCACCCGCGCCCAAAACATCGAGCTCAAGATCCAATCCCGTGTCAACGAAGAGCTGACCCGCATCCGCGACGCCGGCGCAAGGAAACTCTCCGACTACACCTCCTCCCTCACAACCAACCCTCCCGCTCCCGGCAGCGCAGCCCCAATAAACCCCACCGCATCCCACGATCCCAACTCCCTAGCCGCCCACCTTTCCTCGCCCTTCTACCAAGATCACAGCGACGGCAAGCCCGCAGCCCTGGAGCCGGAGAAGATCGACTCCGGTCGAAGTCACGACAGCGTGCAAGGCCAGATCATGGATTTGCGGAAAAAGCTAGAGGCACGGAAGAAAGTCGAGAAGAGCGCGCCGGAAGTTGACCGTGCGAGGGAGAAGCTGGTGCAGTGTTTGAGGGTCAATGATCGGCGGCCGCTGGACTGCTGGGAGGAGGTTGAGGAGTTCAAGGCGCAGGTTGGAAGGCTGGAGAAGAAGTTCGTGGCTGGTGTCGGTCGGTAGGACGTTCATGGAGCCCTGACAGAGGCCCGCACGGCAATCTGAAAGCGGCACAACCTATGTACAGTAGCAGGTGTGTAAAGTACTGCAAAGTCCGGCTAAACGCTCCATACTAACCAGTGAGCTCTTGATGTGGAGCAGCGAGACACAATGAGTTATCGAATGTTGCACCTCATCCGTCTTGTTGACACGCCAGATATACAGATCTAGGCTATATACACATACCATTATTACGCGCCCTGTGTACTGCCACAACGCCGAGAACCGCATGCCGCTCCGAAAATGACTGTCATGATACCAGATGCTTCGTAAGCTTCGCCACAGTACTGCGGCCAGCGCAGGTGTCCAACCACTGGACTCATCGGATCGGCGCCGTCTCCCAATACCGCAACATACCTCTCAGTGCCGTCGTCCACTCATCCACGAAAGCATCTCTCAGCTGCTTCACCTCTTCAGCTCTCACCTTTCGTCCACCCCACATCTCGCTCCTCGACGCTTGCGCCGTCGCAAAGCTTGGTATCAGATTGTCGGTGTGTATCTTCGCTAATGTGAGCCAGCAGTAATTCCAGCTGCGATTCGAGGACGGATCTGTATGGACGCGTGACCGTGCTTCGGTTAAGAGCTCTGACGAGAAGGGATAGTCTGGAGTGAGGCGGCGGAGCTCGGTGAGAAGGGAGTTCGAGGTCACGTAGTACATCCCTACTTTGTGTCAGCTGCTGTGATTCCATCTAACACACGCGATAGCGTTTGGCATGCGAAGACTTACACGCTGTCGTCATAGGCTGTGTGAGATCTGGCGAGCCGATGGCTGCGAAGATGCGCTCGATGCGGCGGAGCTCTCCGACGGTGTTGATGCGGTGTTCATTGAGAGCGACGATCAGGGCCTGCTTCTGCGCCTGCGAAGGTCAGTACGGTCAGTAAATGCCGTCGCAGCTATGCGGTCCGCTGATACAATCGTGATACTGGAGGAGAATTTTTCTTGTCTCGTGTAAAGGAAGTGTGTAAGATAGGAGAGATGGTGGTGGGAGGGAAGAGCTAGCAGAGGGAGAAATTGTATACCTACTTCAGTGAGTGTGGAAGCATCCGCCATTATCGACGATCTTGTTGAGGCTAGAATCTGATCAGTTGAGCGCGATTGTGTCTGGTATGTATACTAATCACGCCGACTGCAGACCATCGTCGACTCGGCGCCCTCGCTCCGTCATTCCTGAACAGACATGTTTACCTCGCTATAGTCAGTGCGTCACTAGCGACGACACCGCAGTCGATGAATCAGCGACCAGCCAATGTGCACTGTGAAGAGCGTCATAAGCGTCTGAATAAGCTTGAGGCCCGCGGCCGGTGATCTACGAGTGCCAATTGATCCGCCATCATGCGGGAATAGGTACCTTGCGTCAGGCCTTGGGAATAAGCGCCGCAGCCGCGAGTGCCATAGCCACATTGCGAGCAGCACTAGACTGGACGGAGCCATACAATAGCGAGCGAGGACGTGCTCAGTGCCAGAGGTAAGTGGCAGCTGCGGCGCGGTCACGAGGAGCATGCTGCAGGTGCTGGTGAGTGGAGGCTCATGCAAGAAAGTGGGACCTCCGATCTACGCACCTTAGCACTTCTACGAGTACATGATGCTCGGATCACCATGCTGTGAATTGGCGTAGGTGCGGCTCCCAGCGATCGTTGCTCGGACGTCAGACCGGATCCAAGGCTTCAGGGCCAACTAGCTGCATTTTCCAGGTGAGAGCATGCAGCCGCGATCTGCCGCCAGGACGTGCCGATGGAAAAGTCATCCTTTTTCGGGAGAACCAGGAGACTGCTGAGGTTGTTCGGTCAACATCGCATAAGCACACTCTGTCAGCGCCGCAGCCATGACCTTCGTCCCCGACATGATCCCAGCTACCCGGGAATGTTAGCCGCAGCGGCGCATCATCCTTATGCTGACACTGACTCGACGTGGCGAAGCAGATCTGAGTTAGTGGTGAAAATGTAGTATGATGGAAAGATGAGATGATGTTGGTGGCTGCGAAAGCTGAGACGTGAGGTTGGACCTGCATAGGAGTCTTGGCGCGATCATATGCAGGTACCACGTGCTGACGGCATGGCCAACAATCCCGGCGAGAGCGACAATGTGTACGTAGTATGGCTGAGCATTTGACAAGATAGGGCGCGGGTATTGGATGCGGCTGAGAGAGCGCTGCCTACTTGCGGTGTAGCGTTCCGTGAAAGTCAAACAAAGTGCATTGGAGTACCCGAGGTTCTCATTGTCCTGACTCGCAGCCCTCCTGCTCGATAGGATGAGCAGAGAATCGTATTGAAAAGGGTATCTATCGTAGCTGTCGTTGATCCATGCTATATCCGTGCACCGTCCTGACTGAGGATCTCATACGCTCATCGTTGCTGCCAGCTCGGACTCTTGCCCCATCTACACTTCAAGTCAGCCCAGAGAATCAGCATGTTTCCCAGGTAGTGGAAGACTTACAGTCCACCAGAGCCATAATCTCGTATGTCCAAATCCACGCTCTGCATATCTTCCCATCGCAGATCCAGCTCATTAAACCCGTTCGATCCGTTCATCCCATTCTCCACAAAGGGCAACGCATCGGTGCCATCCGGTACAATGCCATTGCTGTATCCATTCGCCATGCTACTATACGCCGAAGACTGACCAGCAAAAGCATCAGCTCCGCGTCCAGTGTTGACCAGAGCATCAGTCCGCATCACCGTATCATCCCAGTGGTCCCAGTCCATGTTCACTGGCAGATCAAGCATGTCGCCGATGTTGGAGTAGTCGATCGGTATGTTAGCACCATCGGAAGCATCGATGCTCAGGTTGGCAGTAACGTAAGACGTATCGGTACCTTGTGTGTAGTCGCCAGTGCTCGGTCCAGTGAACGCACCATTCGTAGGCAAATCTCCAGACCAATCCACATTCGACACCAGACCTTGAAAAGCATTCTCGGCCGGCATCGCCCAACTGTGCTCTGACGCAGCACTAGAACTGGAAGCCGCCACCCCAGCCTGGGCAGCATCAACGCACGCCTTCGAAGCCACAGGATCCGCCAACGGCTGCGCCTCGAAGTGCGCCTTGACTCGTTCAAGCATGACAGCCATAGCCTTCGCCGCCTTCTCCGTCTCACTAAACATCCTCTCACTCTTCGAATAAACATCCGCGACCCCCAACGCGCCCCCAGAAGCCGCCACATGCCGCGGCGCAGCGCCAGACCAGATCTTCTGGCTCTGCTCGAGACTGTTAATCATATCCTGGCGACGCGGACACATCTGGCCGTTTGAAAGGAAGATCATGCGGTCCTCGCGCATTTGCTGCGAGAGCTCGAGGCAGATGACCATGGCTGCCAGGAGGAAATCGTGCGTGCTTATAGAGCCCATATACCACTTCACACTATCGAGCTGGCCGCCGGCTTGGGATGCGGCATAGATGGTGTGGTGGTGTTTGAGGACTTTGATGGAGCTGTTGACGCAGAGGAGACGACTGTGGCCGATACCGCGCGTTTGTTCTTCGATGCTGAGTTCGTGGAGGGGGACAAGCATGTAGCGTCGATGTAGCACGATCTTAGTCTTGAGGTATAGGAGTTCGAGATTGAAGCGGCACATGAGCTGCTCGGCGGGATCGGTGACGAGTTCGTGGAACTCGGGCATCTGTAGTAGAGGCGGAATCGCGGCTTTGGCAGCTTCGAGACCTCCATCCAATTGCATGACCTCGTCATGACTGACCAGAGCCGTTGCATGACTGAGCTCAGTGGCCTGCGCGAAGATGTGGACCAATCCGACCTTCGCTCTCGTGTATGAGCTAGGTGTCAGCTCCTCAATAGGTCGTCCAGGTGGCAACACCTTCGTGTCTTCCCCAAAATCTCGATCAAGGAGGTTCCGCGGCGGCTCAGTGTCCGCCGCCAAAGTTCTTACCAGCGACGGAAGCCCAAGCTGAAACGAGATCAACACATCAATCATACTGATCAGACTCCACACCCTCCTCCGCATCTCTCCCTGGAAAGGCGTGATGTTCCCATACGCCGAAGCATCCCTGTGATACCCCATCCTCAGCGCCAGTCGCAAGATCAGCCCGATCATCAACCACACGTTCAAGAACGCGTTGCTACTTCTCATCCCCGCGCCATACACTACCAAGCACTCCAGCGTATACTGCTTCGGCTTCGTAAAGTCCCCTAGCACAGCCGCAGAAGCAGCCATGGAGTGATACCGCGTTGCTCGCGCAGCGCAGGCAGCTGACTTGGGATCATCTGGCGCTCCTCCACGGAGTCCGAAACTCTCGGCTATGCTCAGGATTCCAAAGAGCAGGCCGAGCCACATGACCGGCGCGTCGGAAGGGTTCTGCCAGAAGTGGCGGTACTCGTTCTGGAACGTCGGGGCGTGGATGCAGGGTTTGAAAGGGTCGGGGGAGTTGAACCACATGCTCAGTAATCGATCTGCGACTCGTTTCTCGGGGACTGCTTTCAGCAATTCTTCCTTGCTGTTTGCAGCACCAGGATTATGTCCCAGCATGAAGCCTAGACCTGATGTAGGACCCGGCATGACCGGCTTACTATTCTCTCCCCAGTACGACTCGGGCGATCGGTCGTCCTCGTCAATTTCTGCTGCCTCTTCCTCGTCCCCGAGATCTCGCCGTAAATCCGAGATACTGTTTAGTATAGTCTGCCAGTGACTCGCGCCATGATAGCTAATCTCATCTTTGCTGACCTTCATCTGTCCGAAGGGCCTCTCGACCCCAAGCTCCGGTAGGTTGTCTGCCTTCTGCGACTCCTCGCTTCCCAGTGGACTCTCCTCCAGATCACTCGGCGGCGTTGGCTGATCATTAACCGCTGCCCCACTCCCACTTCTCCCTCCACCACTACTGCCTCGCCCCGTACTCGTCCCCTCTGCACTTGAACCAGTGCTTTTCTGCTGGTTCATCAAGTCCACCACCAGCGTCTCCAACTGCCTGATCCGTCCCTTCACATTTTGGGTGGGCTTGTTCCGCGGTGGCGGCGGAACGAATATACATTGCGTTTCCCGGGACCGCTTGATACACTGGTCGCAGTGCGGATGCTGGCGATTACATTTCAGCTTCCCAGTCCGACAGGGAGTGCATGAGAGCTGGCTCCGGGCGCGCTTCTGGCGGAGATGGACCTGCGCTTGGGTCGATGTATTAGAGGAGGGTGCTTTCGGATCGGCACTCGTGTTGGCAGTGTCGTCGGCCATGGTGCTATGGGCAAGGCCAGGCACCTATATTAGGAAATAGAGCAGAACGAGAGGAATTGGAGGGGACAGGAAAGATGCTTGGACTTGATTTGATTAGCTTCAGAACGTGAATTTCAGCCGCAGCAGTAGCCAAGTGCTCGCATTCCCGGCCAAGACAAGAGGATGATCAAGTGCGGTTCGCCTGCAGCGTGGTGCTGGAGCTCCCAGGCGCGCCAGGGTAGGGCTGCAACACAGCTGTCTCCCGAGAGAGGACTGATTCATGACCGCTTTGTCAGCTCCTCCAAGAGGAGGACTTCGGAATCAGCTACTTCCGTGATGTCCGATCCTCTGAAGCACGTGTTTAGAGCATGAGGCGTTTGTAACGCGACAAGTGAGAGTCTTGCTTCTATCCACACCCTCCCCACTAAACGACTAAAGATCCCCACCCCCTCGAGCATATCGCTCTCTCGCGCCTCAACACCCTAACGCCTCGCAAAGCTCATCACCCCATACAGACCCAAGGAAATCCCCTTTCCCACACTATACACAACCCCTCATCTCAACCCATCACTAATATCATGCCGGCTCTTACTAGCCCCATGCCCCTGTCTCCCCTCGCCCGTACTCTGACTACTCTCGACCCGCGCCAAAAGTGCCGCGCTCGTGAAATCCCGACTCTGCTCGAAGCTACTCCGCGTGCGATCCATACTACTCCTCAAGCGATCGAAACTCGGCCTCGGCCTGTCAAAGCTAGGTCGCGGGCGCTCGAAGCTTTCTCGTGGAGTATGGAATGGCTCTGTGATGGCCGGGGTGAGCGGCGTGCCGGCGTGGGTTGTTGAGGACACGGGCGGGAAGGCGCGGTCAATGCGGTCGAGGCTGTCGTTGCGGTGGTTCGTGTAGTCTGTTCCATCGCTGCCGTTGTTCGAGCGCGGGTTGTGGGTTGTGGCTGTAGCTGCTACGGAAGGGGGGTAGATGGGCCGCATGTCTTCGCTCATGGTCTGTACATGCAAGTCACGCTTCTGCTTCTCCTTGTTGGCGTCTTTCGGAAGCGGTTTGGAGACCTCGGAAGACGATGTGGACTCGGCCTTAGGCACTATGCTGGTAGCGGAGACTTTTGTCGGGTCGACGTCTCGAAGGTAGTCGAATTTGCCTTGTCGAATTTGTTCGCGAACGATGTCGACGTCGCGGGGGAAGTAGATCTTTTGGATTGCTTTGCTGGCGAAGCGAGGGAGGAGGCAGAGGATGATGATGAGAAAGGTTGCGGCCCAGAATGAGAGTGAGCCGAGGACTTGGTTGCCAGTGCCGTAGAAGGTGAAGCTGGCCGTGAACGATGTGTATACGCCAGTCCAGAAGAACACCAGCAGCATGGAGATAGTGCTGATCAACACCATGAACCAGTCCCATCGGTATGTGTTGAGCAGGATGTATGCATTGACGACAACCACGGCTGGACATGCGATGTACGTGCCCACACGCTTGTAATCGTTGACTTGCCGTCCATTCTCGGTATTGAAAGTCGCCGGCTCGAAAAGCAAGTACACGAAGAAGAAGCAAAGCAAGCTCTGGTACAGTCCATCGACCATGTACGTCCAAAACTTGATCTGCGTCCACTCCTTTCGCTCAATACCCCGGCGGTAGAGTTGCGGCACTGCGACGGAGACCTTGTCGTCCACGTCCTGATCCAAAATGCCCATGAAGATGATGGGCAGCGAAGTGAAAGCCAGGTTGTACAAAAGAATGTAGCTGTAATCGAAGGCGTACGAGCAGTCAAAGTTAGTGAAGATCTGGTACCAGAAGAGAGCGAATGTCCAGACGATGTTCTGTGCAGTAAAGTCAGCAATGTTCATAACACTGTTACTGCATCAGCA
This sequence comes from Rachicladosporium sp. CCFEE 5018, assembly GCA_002077045.2. Lineage (NCBI taxonomy): Eukaryota > Fungi > Ascomycota > Dothideomycetes > Cladosporiales > Cladosporiaceae > Rachicladosporium > Rachicladosporium sp. CCFEE 5018. Next base: position 261,091 of record KZ111152.1, read on the forward strand.
CCACTCACCTTGTAGAAGAAGTTGGCGATTGTCTCCGCCAATCTCCTGTAACTCCACCGTCCGTGCACAAGCACCAATCTTGTCAAGAATCGGAACTGCCCAATGGCATAATCTGAGCTCATCACAGCCTGTCGCCCCTCCTCACCAGCAATACCCACGCCCACATGCGCCTCTTGAATCATGGCCACGTCGTTCGCCCCGTCACCGATAGCAAGCGTCATGACATCCAAGCTATTCTTCACTAGCCGTACCACGGCAGCCTTCTGCGCAGGCGAGACACGACAGCACAGCACTGATCTGCACTCCTTGCACAGCAACAGGAACTTCTGCCGTATCCGGTCGTCTAGGCAGAGCTTGAGCGAGTCGCCATCCACGACGAGGGCGTGGGTGGGATCTGGTGGTTCGTGGTTCTTCTTGGCAGCCTTTAGCTCTGCGTCAGAGCCAGTCTTGTTGAAGACAGCAAGATGGCGGTCCAGTTCTCGCTCTGCTGCATCGACACTCTCTTCTTCAATCTGCAGAAGGATGAGATCCATGTCGTTGTCGAGCAGATTGCAGGAGAAGCCGATGTTGATGGCGGTCTCAACTTTGTCACCAGTAAGCACCCAAAGTTTGATTCCAGCCTGTGCCAGCAGCGCAATCGCGTCCGGCACGCCATCTTGCAGTCTGTCCTCGATGGCAGTCCCGCCAAGTAAAGTCAGCTCCCGCTCAATAGCATCCGAGACTACCTCAAGCTTCTCCTCACGATCTTGCACTGCTGCAGCCGCAAGATCATGGTCGATGTTCCACTTCTGATACTCTTCCTCGCCGAGCTCACGCTGTGCAATACACAGTGTTCGTAGACCCTCTCGCGCGAACATCTCAAGATGCTCAGCAGTCGACCTCCGCAGATCCAATTGCTCGCCTCGCTTGAGACGCGAGTAGATGATGCTGTCGGCGCCTTTGCAGAAGAGGACGATCTTGCCGTCGGGCATTCGTAGGATGGCACTCATACGCTTGCGTGTGGAGTTGAACTCGAGAGTATTCAGAACGGTGTACTCGCGCTCGACACCGAGGTAGTTGATGATAATGCCCTCGTTGGATCGGCCCATGACAGTGAAGCCCACGTCTCTCGCCGTTGCCACAAGTGCTGCCTCGTCAGGTGATTGTGCCTTGAACTCGATTCGAGGAGGATCGCCAGGCGTCCGCTCCGTTATAACAGTATGACACAGCGCGAGGGCGAGCATGAAACGCTCATTCGCCGCCTTCTGCTCCTCCCCAGACTCTCCAGAGATGTCGCGGACGAAGTCAGGTGCTACAAAGGTAAGCTCGTCGTCTCGGAGGTAAGGATTGTCATAAATCTGCCGAATGCTCTTTAGCATCTCCACACGGTCGTGCGCGATCTGCTCCCTCGCACGGGCACCCTCGACTTCGACATCAATACCCTGCCGCTTCTGCATGCCGGCTTGCGCCTCTGTGTATGCTTCACCATAGGGTATGCCATTGATGGTACACTTCTTGAACTCCATGACGTTCTGCGTCAGCGTACCAGTCTTGTCGGAAAAAATGTACTCAATCTGGCCAACATCGTCGGAGATATTCCAAGACTTCGGTGTGCAAGGGTAGTCCAGCTTCTCGTAGTACATGAACGTGTCACTGTAGATGAAGAAAGCCTGCGCAGTCCGAATAATCTCCAGTGAGATGTAAAGCGAGATGGGCACCAAGTTCTGAAAGAGGATCACAGCGGCCCAGAATGTAATGAAGCCATTGAGGGCAGGCGTGCCACCGTATGAGCCGAACTCGAAATAGTCCAGAGATTCGTTTCCACGGCCCCAGGTCGTGCCCTGTACCAAAGCAGCGATTAGGCACATGAAGAACAATATAATGAAGTTATAAATGACGTTCCAGTTGAGGTCTTTCGAGATTTGTGCTCGTTTCGACGGTGTGATGCCGGAGTTGATCATGATCTTCGTCTCCTCGCCCGTGAACACCACAATACCGACGATCCAATCCGTGTTCCGGAGTGTACAACCTCGAAGCAGCATGTTGTTGATGCCTACCGGCTCAGCCATGGCCCTTGGTGGCTCGTGTGGGCTGCTCGGATCATGCTGGTCCCACCGCACGACACCTGAGTAAGCGTACAAATTGGCGTGTGGTGGCTCGCTCTCCAGTCTGAAGTTCGTCCGTTCGCAGTCTCGCGCTCGTCGTACCTTTCGGCCAGTGTGTAGCGCCTGCCGCACTTTCAAATTTGTCTCGCCGTCTAGATTCTTTGTCTCCACGTAACAGGCGCCATCAGCGTCGCTGGTTGACAGCACGATGATATCCGCTGGAATCTCCTCCTCGTTGTACAAACGAACAAAGTCTCCCACCTGCACACTCTTCCAGTAGTCCCGCTTGAAGCGCGCCGTTTCCTTAGCTTCAAGATTGGGATCTATCAAGCTGCCGTAGAATCGCTTTGCCACAGCGGCCTTGACAGATGTTGGTCGATCGGCGGAAGGCACTTGTAATGACTGACTCAACCCTCCTGTTTCCGTGTGATCGTTCTGCAGATCTTCCCTCTCGGAATGTGCGTCCACTACAGCGGCTACTTCGCCAGATCGGACTTGCCCAGGTGTAGGCGACGGCACTGGCGTCATCTCGACATCTCCATTTGCATTCTCCGCTGCAGGCTCATCGTCGAAGGCTTGCGAGAAGACACTGTACCTCCGCGACTCGTTGTCTGCAGGCGCGTCTAACGCTCGGTCTTTGCCCTCGGTCCCATTCTTCTTCTTCTTTTTCGAATTCATCCATTGCGATACACTCAAGATAGCCCTCGAACACGCCTTCTTGACTCGTCTCCACGGGTTGATATATTCGTCTGCAGTATTGACGTTATCCCAGTCAACCAGCCTGTGCACCGGCGCATTGTTAAGCTCGTTGTCCAGATTGCTTCTCCGCCAGTCTTCTATCGCGTCCTTGACAGCTGTGATGACGACAATGACGATTAGCGGTACTGCAGACAGTCCGGGATTCGTTGCGCCGAAGATAGGGAATGCCTAGCACATATCGGTCAGTCTGTCTCCTCGAATCGCACTGTGGCAGAAAGTATCCTTACCGAAAGAATGATAATGAACAAGAAATACACGTTGGCAACATTGTGAAACTGCAACCACAGATTCTTGGGCACAAAGCTGAGCGCAGTGTACTTCGCCGTCCTGATCTTGTTCCTCTTGTAAGACACCAGCGGCCGACCCTCCTCGTCCTTCGCATTTGCAGGCAGCGGCTGATTGAAGTACACCGTCCGTCCTATCTCAGACTCTGGCGCATCTTTCTCCTCATCTTCCCCCTGATGCACTCCGTTCGCGGAACCGGCAGACTCGCGCTTCTTCTCGGCCTGAGATAGTCGATTGGCGTGGCGATTGAAAATGGACTTTCGCTTCGCTAACCCTCCCTTGCCAGTTACGCGCTGAGTAGCCCATCTTATGCGCTTTACGGGGTTCGAGACTTGAGTGCCGCCAGCTTCTGCATGGGAGGAGAATTCCACCATGGCTGTTGTCGTGCCAGGGGCTTGAGATGGTGTCTCATGCGGCGAGACACGGCCGTGTGAGGCAGGCTTGCCGGAGGCGAATGCTATCGAGTATTGACGTTCATGTGGGGTGTTGTCGCGTCGATGTTGGCGATTGTTTGCTAGTGATGGATGTCGGTAGTGAGAGACGGTGTCAGGTTTGGCGGAGGATGCAGTGAGAGTCAGCGATTGAAAGGCGGCGTAGTCAGCTGAGCGAAGCAGTTTGGCGTTGCTGATGGATGATGGGCCAGGATGCAGCTAGGCACTCGGATGCTCGCGGTGCACCAATGCAGACCCGTGAGTGGGAGGGTGTGAGCGCAAACAAATGCGGGAGTGATTGAGACTCGTGCTGTGAATGAGATTGGCGCGGATACAATTACTGGACGCGACGGGTGTAATGATGAGCAAGTGTCATCCACAATAGCGACGCTGACTTTGGGTTGCACCACCATGTGCCTGCCTCCGCCGCCGCTTCCACTCTTTGGCCCTTCGCGTTCCAGCAGAGGCCCTAGCGCCCTTCTGCTTATGCAGCATCTCGTTTCCGCTTTCCGTCTTACGAGACTAACTATGTACCCAATGTCGTTCGTCTGACACGACTGCGCACACTGGAGTAGACATCTAGCTTGCATCTCTCGTGCACTCCGAGAACTCTGCCCGTCGTGCGAGTAGTTTCGCGCGACACTGAGAGCATGGCAGACAGATGGATCTGGTGCAAGTGTGTACAAATGTCAAAAGGATCGCCCGGCACTCCGAGTCCCGAGACGCCTTAAAGCCGTGGCTCCACAAGCATGAGAAAGTCTCCCTCGGTGGAGCATGATTCCATCGTCCGTAGTCGCAACGTCTGCCACATTACCGTAAGCCACTTGCCATCGTTTACGAACAATCGAAAAGAACAGTGCCCAAACTACACAGATAGGATGGCCTGATTGCGAGAGATTGGACGCCAAGTACAGTAGATGCTTGCCACATGCACAGCGAAGGGGGCCCTTGTTTGCGGACTTCATCCTCTGACTGCTTCCCACCTGTCCCAGTATCGTGAGAACCACTTTCGCAGTACCGGTGTTTTCGCCCACAACGCCTCGAAGACTTCGAGCGGTCGTCGGCTTCGCCCCGTTTACATATACATGAAGGCTTAATAGCTTGCGGTAAGTTTTGACACGACTTTGGGAAGCGGCGTTGCTTTCGCGTTTCACAGCTTGTCTTGGCACTTTTCCACCTCGCGTCTCCACGCGATTGACACATGCCGGAGCAGCTATCTCGCTGACGAACTTGCAGCCGACCATGGCATCAGGCAAAGCCATCACAGACTTCTTCAAACCATACACAATACCGAAAAGTCGCATACCTGACTATGAGATCGAGGATGAGATCGTGGTCGCTACGCCCAGACAGCTTCCACCAACGAAAGCACGAAACGCCAACGAAGCCCAAAATGCGCCTCCGTCCACCAGCTCTGCCCTGAGCTCTATGGCCTCCATCTCTTCACAGTCGACACCTACACGGATAAGAACGCTCTACGCAGTCGAGATCCCTTCCCCTCCACGCGCGACTGTCCCGATCGCAGCCCCAGCTCCTGCTGCCACCAAACTGAACTCGTCCTTCTCCTCCGTCCTCTCGAGCGTTCCGCGTAGTTCGCAGAGCTCCAGCAGACGGATCATCAAGAACGGCGTTCCCGCAGTCACCAATTCAGACTCAGCCAGCGTCTCCTCCTCCAGCGAAGACGAATTAGCCGATTTCGACACCCTCTTTCCGGCGAAGCGACGAAAGCTCACACCGCCTGGCTGAAAAGCTACGAACCCGATCGACATTGCCAGTAGTAGTGGCGCGTCTCTTCGGACGAGTACGCGACTCAGTGGAGAGAGAACTGCACGGCAGTACAGGAGCGCTTATAGGCCGCCTTCGCCGCCACCGACTGTGACGTACAAGCATAGCTTGCGCAAGATTGTGAACCATAATCAAAAGCAGGCAGAGAGTCAGGCGAAAATCGCAGAGGCGGAAGCAGAGGTTCAGGATGAGGAAGGGAAGGATGCAGTGGCTGAGCAGCGCGAGGGTGGGGATGGAAGTGCCAGTGCGATTGCAGCTGCATTTACGGATACTTCGGAGGACTACGAGAGGATGAAAGCTGCGATTGAGCGGACTGAGGCTATGAAGGCGGAGGAGACGTTCTATTACTTCCGAGCGCGAGCTCCCCTCCAGCATGGAGAGGTGGAACCATACGACTTCAGCGTCGTGGACGAAGCATTCGAGTTCCTTGACACTGAGTCTGCATTGAAGGCTGCTTGCACTACAGGCTTTCTCGCCTCTCTAGCATCGAAACAACGATTGCCAGATCGCCTCGTAGAATGGATGCAGCGCGCGCTACTTGTGGAGAAGTCAGAAGAGCTTTGCGTGGCTTATGTTGCAGTCCTTGCGGCTGCCACGAGGCTTTCGGACAAAACCCACGGAAAGGGCGTTACGTTCAGCTTAGCCAGTCTAGGCGCAGACTTCCGGAGCCAGGAGACGGCAGCGAGTGGCTTTCCCGCAAATCTGAAGAACCTTCTATTGGCGATAACTGTTGTCACTCGGTCACGAGCCTGTGACCCGGAGAGGGACGTGGCAGAACTGGCTAGCTTGGTGATGCTCAACAACGATGAGCATGTACGATCAGACCTGGACCTTCAGATCGTAGTCGAGAACACTATGCAAGCGCTGCTACTCTCGATCGGCGATTCGACCCGTCCAACGCTATCACAGCAGGATCCCACCCTTGGACACGACGTCTGGACGCCTCTACGGCGAGCGGTCATCGATGAGAGCAAGCTATCTCGCCACATGCTTGCGCGTGCAATATCGAGTCTCCCAGCAACAACGGCCGAGCTCCACTTCTTGCGCCGCAGTCTAGCTCTGCAGGTCCTGCTTGGGGCGGCAGCCGACGAGATCATTTCCCACGTCAGCCCAGATACAGGTGTGCGACTGCTTGTGCGGCTCAAACGCGCACCCGAGTTCGCTATCTCAGAGCGTACAGACTACGCGCTCCTGCTTTCCCTGACTTCACTTCTCGACATCGCGATCGATGCCGGTTTCTCTGACTTCGCCTTCCTCAGCCCTGCGCAAGTTCAAACACCGATCGCATCTGCGTCGTCCAATTCCCTCTTCTCCACTACATCAAAGCCATCTTCTCCAGCTGAACAAGCCTTCAACGCCAAAGTCGACGCCTTTGCGGCCCAGGTTACGCAGATGAAGAGCCGCATTCGCGATGCTGGCACGAGTCACTTGAAGCGCACGGAAGCGAAGAGTGCGCTTGAGAGACTTGTGGTGAGGCTGGAGTACGCTGTGCGGACTAGGCCGAAACCGCGAAAAGGAGTGTTCGACAAGGGAAGCAGTGCGGCGATGGGCATGGGCATGGAGGCATTCCTTAAGAGCGCTGGAAAGGGCGCAGAGATTGTAGACGAGAACGTCGTTGGCGGCGCTGTGGAAGATGAGGACGCTTCGTAGCATATGATTCCCATCATCAACATAAAGTACATCATCAGTGATAAAGCACGATGCGTAGTCCATGTGTACAATGCAAGCCGAACGCCTAGCACATATCTACAAAATTTAATACCTCCAAACACTGCGGCAACGCTACGGATGCATGAAGGGCAGTCGCTGCTCAAGCCAACGTGTTCGTCGTCTAGTCATGGAACTTCCTGTTCTCGTTCTCGCCAAACAGCGTCGTGCGGATCGAAGGCAGCGCGTCCGTCTCAAGCAGCTTCAAGCGCTCCTCAAGCGTATTGTTGATATCGATCTTGCCCGTGCCGTTGAGAATGATCACACCGCCAGCCCTGCAACAATTCAATTAGCACACCACACATGAATCCGGTAACAAGACAGTACTCACGATCCCTCGGGCACAAACTCCTTCTCATCCACATGCACCTTAACCTCCTTCCCCTTCATGCCCTTCTTATACTGCCCCTCCGCCTCCTTACTAGCCTTCTTAACCAACTCCACATCCCCCTTCCGACACCTCACCGAAATCTTCTCCTCCCCAAGCGCATAAGCGCCCTCAAGCACCAACCCCTTCACCAGCCCCGTTTCCTTCCCTTTCTTCCCCAGCCCCTCCCTCGCCTGCTCAAAAAGCCTATCTAGCAACTCCTGCCTAGCACCCAAAACCTTCAATCGTTGACGGTTTGCGAGCGTGGACTTGGTGATCTGCTGCGACATGCCGGCCTGAGAGCGCTTTTTCGCGAATTCGGCGTCTATGCGTTGCGTTTCGGAGCGGACTAGACGGGACTTCTCGATGGAGAATTCTTCGTCGGCTTTTAGCTGGATTTCGCGGTGTTTTTCTAGGGCTTCTTGGCGGATGAAGGCGGTCATTTTCTTCAGCTCTGTCGAGACCTGAGAGTCCGACAGTGCATGTTGCTGTGACATCGTGGGTGGTAGTATTGAGGTGTGGGGGAGGGTGTGTGCGGGGGCCTAGACGGCGGTGAGAGCGGTGGAGTGGAGTATTGGGTAAAGGGTTGGGAGTGGTGGTGGTGTTGTGCAGATGGTATGCAAGTGGTGCCTGGATTGGAGTCGCTGATGTCAATGGGAGCTGGAGCTGTCAAGCTTGGGTTGCTTTTGGGGTGTCTCGTTACGTGATTTGAATGCGGGGGGGACCAAGCGACGTTATGGAGACTTCGAGACCGAATGCGGTCAACGTCGTCACCGACACCATCATCTTGAAGCGAGACGCTCAGGTACTGTTCACGTGAACACAATTGTGGCCATTCGGCGGTCAGCGCAAACAAACCGCTCTTTCTCTACTTTTGCTACATTCATTGGCGCCCCTGCCTTTATTCCTCCCCTTCGCTACTAGACGGAACTCCGCTCGTTGTACCTTACATACGCCAAGGCGCAGCTACGATGGCCCCAACAGATCGATAGCCACACCCTCTACCCTACACTCCCTCCACCACCTGAGCGCTCTCGAGCGCCGCTCACTCCTCGCCATGGCCTCCAGCGACTGGGGCGCCGGCTCCACCGTCGCCCTCGGCATCGTCGTCGGCCTCCTCTCCACAGCAATCCAATCCATCGGCCTGACCCTCCAGCGCAAATCCCACATGCTCGAGGACTCAAACCCACACGTTCCCTCCCGGCGCGCACCCTTCCGCCGCCGCCGCTGGCAAATAGGCATGTTCCTGTTCCTCATAGCGAACATCGTCGGCTCGACGATCCAGATTACGACATTGCCGTTACCGCTGTTGAGTACGCTGCAGGCGTCCGGGTTGGTGTTCAATTCAATCATGGCGAGCTTGATCTTGAAGGAGCAGTGGACTTGGAGGACTGTGCTTGGGACTGTGCTTGTGGCGGGGGGCGCGGTGTTGATTAGTCTGTTCTCTGCGCTGCCGGAGCCGAGTCATAATCTAGGGCAGTTGTTGGAGTTGTTGAGGCAGAGGGGGTTCTTGGTGTGGTTTGTGCTGTCGCTGGTGTTTGTGCTGGCGGTGTTGGTGGTGGATTTCTCGCTGAGGCATGTGTTGGCTGTGCATCGGAGGGAATCGCCGAGAATATTGCTCCTTCGCGGGATGGCGTATGGGATGTTGTCGGGAATCCTGTCGGCGCATGCGTTACTGTTGGCGAAGAGTGCGGTGGAGCTGATTGTGAGGAGTCTGGCGGACAAGAACAACCAATTCCGGCACTACCAGAGCTGGATGCTTGTACTCGCGTTTCTGGTGCTGGCGCTCACACAGCTTTACTACCTACATCTTGGACTCAAGCTCGTTTCGACAAGCGTGCTCTACCCGTTCGTCTTCTGCATCTACAACCTGGTCGCGATCCTGGACGGACTGATCTACTTCCGACAAATGGACACGCTGCCACCTCTGCACGCAGGTCTGATCGGCGTCGGCACCGTCATCCTACTCTCTGGTGTACTAGCTCTCAGCTGGCGTCTCGACGACACGCCCACAGGTGACGAGAACTCTGACACGGGTCACTACAAGCACCAGATGGGCAAGTCCGAGATCCCTCAAACAGTGCTGGCACCCGGCATGGGCTTCGTTGGTGAGCCCTCGGAGTCAGACGGCACAAGTTCTGCGGCGTTAACAGATGAGGAGACAGCAGTCGAGGACATCGCAAGCGAACGCAGTCTGCTTCTACCCGCTGTAGGACGGCGCCATGGCTCCGCGACAAGCGCGCAGTCTCACGGCCACCGCAGGCGGAAGCGTGCCTCTACCCTCAAAGACATCCTGCACATGTGGGAAGAGGACGAGGATGCGGACGATATACTGCCAGCCTATGGCGCAATTCCATCCCGACCACTCTCTGCGGGAGCGTCTCGCCGTCGACAATCTGGTGCAGACTTACTGGACAGAGCCAACGACGCTGAAGATGAGAGCAGTCTTCCTGAAGGCTTCGCAAGAGCCGAGACTATGCCTGTTGGACGGAAACGGCAAAGGAGACATAGTCATCAGGGTCAAGGGAGCGCATTGTTCAGTGACATGTTGAAGAGGGAGTGGTGGCGCAGTCGGAGGAAGGAGAAGGATGGGGATGGTGAGGCAGACGGGTAGTAAAGAGCTATTCTGTATGCACTGACTTCCCAATTTTGGTAGGTTTTCACACCTAGCGCAAGAGGTAAGTCTGAAAGCTTCTCGCCTTTTCGCTGTCGACCGGCCAGTGCGTCGCCCGACAGAATTGATAGAGATCTGTTCAAAGCAGCAAATCATTCGTCCGCAGCTTCGAACGACAACCCGCAAGCCTGTCGTCTACCACGCAGTATAGCCACCGTCGATCACGAGATGACTGCCAGTCATGAACGAGCTTGCATCACTCAGCATAAAAAGCACTGCGCCACGATACTCTTCGGGTCTCGACAGCCGACCCATCATATTACCCTCCTCCCACAGCTTCTTGAGATGCGGTTCATCTTCGAAGTTTTTCTCAACCATCTGCGCCCGACATCAGTAAGCGCGCACACACGCCAGACTCGGAAATCGACGTACCGGCGTCAATATGTTGCCCGGACAAAGCATATTCACTCTAATCGCCCTTCCGTCCATCACCTTGCCCCACTCCATCGCTAGACTGCGGCCGAGCTGGACCACCGCGGCTTTACTGGAATTGTAGACGCTCGAGCGCAGGCCTTTGTTGGCTATAGGTCCACTCATAGAGCCGATCAGCACCATGGACCCGGGACACTTGTACTTGATCATCTCGCGCGCGCAGGCGACGGCCGAGAGGTACACGCCGCCGTAGTTGATATTCATCATCTGCGCTTCAAGTCAGCGCCGAATCACACTAGACCTTACGCCACGAGCAGATGAAAGCAGCTGCTCACCTCTGTGATCTTCTCAGCCGGATACTCCAAAGCATCGCACACATACTGCACCCCTGCCGCCGCCACCAAGCCATCCAGTCGCTTCCGCTCTGCAGCGATACTCGCCACTGCTTCGTTCAGCTCGGCCGCATGCTGCACATCCACTCTACGGTACTGCAGAGAGCCTACGCCGAACTGTGAAACGCGGTCCTGCGTTTGGTAGAAGTCTTCAGCTGGCGCAGG